>BMAW01076581.1:167894-233761 GCA_019974015.1 Nephila pilipes | reverse complement strand
ATAATTTCAGCTTAATTCGATACTATTTAAAAGTGATATACATTTACGGAATACGAGAGAAAAATAAAATTTTCCGCGCGTGAACAGTTCCAATGCGAAGAGCGACTGTCAGATCGACTCGCCTTCGTATTGGCCGTACTTTGCTTTCTCATAAGCATCTTTTCTTTGGCGAGAATGCCCCCGAGAGTCTTTCCTGTCAAGTCCCATACACCGTTCGTCATATTTTAATTGACAGTTCGGGGTTTCCTCAACATAGTCGGCACATTTTTTTTTTAAATTATGTCAAACCTCACTTATGTGGTGACCGTTTGTGAAAGAATAGTCCCATTATAGCTCATGCATATCAAAAGAGACGACAAAATGGGTATCTTTTGACTGGGGGTATAGCGGAGTACCCTGCTTCTGGGGAATTTATCAGGAAGGGGTCCTCAGGGGGTTTCCCTTTTTCAGGTAAGTACCCTACTCTCCCTATAGATCTTTTTCTTTCCCAAGGGGAATACCGTTTATGGTAAACATTGGTGCCGCTCTTTCAGGAAACCCTAGTGGTCCTACTCTATTTTCGATACTCCTTGTGAAACGATTTCTATCTTTTTCAATTACTTTCAGCCTTCTAGATCAGATTTACCTTGTTTGGCGCAGCATGGTCACATCTCGTTCTTGCGCCATTGCACTTCATTATCATTCACTCGAGCCATTACGTCACTAAAGACCCTCCATGTAACATGGCTGATGCACAATAAATCAGGTTGAAGCTACCATTAGCGTTGTGTAGAATAGTAGGTTCCAGCTCAGGAGTCGTCATCGTCTTCTGACCAATGCTCAAAGTTGCGAGTTTCGTTGCCAATAGCTAGAGTGTTTTTTTTTCTCTCAGTGCTACGTTAATAAGCAGTTACAATCACGCCGCAACTTTTTTCATTTTTGCTTAAAATAAATGTTTTACACCATAGTTTAGATTGTTACTTTTAGTTCTACGTTGTTTTTTATCCGTGTTCTTAACTTTATCAGGTTCCCCAAAACTTAAATATGATCACGAATTTTTGACGCAATAAATCTTGATTTGGCTTTTGAGCCCTTAACCCATATTCACACACACGCGACGCACCCCGGCACACCCTAGAAATCCTTCTTTATTTTCGACCTTTTTGGTCAACTAATTTTTTTATCCTCTTCCTTTTTTTTTTATTCTGTCTGGATTACAGTTTAAACAAATGTTTGGTGCAGCACATACAAACTCGGTTCTAGTGCCGTAAACACCATCCTTCGCTCACTCTCTCGTAAAAGTTCGTTTATCAAAAGGGGTTCAGGTAACTCTTTATTGCCAAACAACCGAGAACAAAGGCTTCTCTTTAAACCGGAGCAATTATTAAAGCCCCGAGTGAAAGCGGCGCAATAAAGCGGGACTTCATTCCCTCTCTCTCGAGCCCAATCAAAGGGGCTTTTGCTCAGAATCCCTTCCCAGATCCGAAAGACCGGAAACTTGGTTTAATAACACAATTTCTCTGCCCGCGGAGGAACCACTAACCCTATTCCAAAAGATTTTAGAATCGAAAATGTGCTTTTCGCTTCCCGCCGCCCGATTCGCTTCATTTCCTTCCTTAGGAAGACAAAAGATAGGCGAGAGGGGGAAACGCAGAGACTCGTACAGATGGTTGGATTTTGCGCTCCTTTTCAATGGTTTTGAAGGAATTCTGACGCAAAGACCCCACATTGGAGAAGAATTCAAAGATAAATTAGCAATATTCTGAACGAAACTCATCGGTTGCAAATGAATATGCATCACTAAATAAGACTGTTGTGAAAGTATCTGCAATGAGGCATTATAAATTTGAATTCTAAACGTTCCAAGGTTAAAAAAGGAGTTAGTGTAAAATATTTACAGCTGGTATTTCACTTCAAAATTTGTATTGAAAGGTCTTTTTCTACTATGGTTTTAACGGAAAATCGATGCTATCTCAAAGTATTATTAATGAATATAGAATTGCTTTATTCTTTCTTATTTTCGTCTTAATAACTTCCCTTATTTAAGTTTGAGAATCATGATCCCGGGATGCGTTAGTGATATTTTTTTCTTTCCAATGAGGCTTATTATTTTTGTTATATACAGATGACGTGCTGCCGCGTGCCATATCGATCCATCTCTATTTTCGACGAGGCCTCATGGTCGTAGAAATCATGGTCGTGGGCTTGAGGTCGGCTTCAAGTTCCACTCAATACACCTTCTAGGAAGACTGTTGTTGATTTCTGTGGGCGCCTAGGCCGCTTGCGAACTTCAAGCCCGTATCTTGCAGCTGTGGTGAAGAATGGCTGTGTGTGGACGATTTATCATGCTAGGAAGTTAATCAGTGAAAAGCCTAGAGGAGTGGATACTTGGATGAGCTGAAGAGATACACGGGGAATTAAAAGATGAGCCTTAAATTTTGCTGAATTTTTCATTGAATGGAAGAAAACGTACTAACAAGTTGCCAGTAAGGAGGAACAAATTAACTGAAAATTTTTTTGAAGAAAGTTGAAAAGTTTAATTTACTTACACTGTGCGGGAATGAGAAGTAGTCATTGGTCAGTGAGTAGGTAGTTGAGTAAGCGAAAGAGCCGAAGCTCTGCCCAAAAGAAGGGGTAGAATGTTGGACGGGAAAAATTCTCTTAGACATATAAAGTTGTGTTAATAATAATGAAGTTGAATGAAAAATGAATTTTAGATTTATGATGGTTCATAAGAAACGTGAAGTACTTTTCTGGGTCTTTTGGTGAAGTGATTAACAGGATATTGATCTTGTTCGACGGCTCGAATGTTAAGATTATTGATGTTTGGGAGATTATTAAAGAAATTAACTGAGGGAAATATTTGCGAAAGGTGGTTATTTTAAGAGATCTTCTAATTTGGGTGTTTTTCATGAACCACCGGGCTTTGGAAGTCATGCGTAGAATAGAATTTTGTGTATTTTCAAGAATTTTGATGTTTGTTTTGGCAGCATACGTAAGTTGACCAGACGTCCCGCTTTTAAACAATTTATCCCGCATCCCACGGGGTCTTAAGAAAGTCCCGAATTTTAGAAAGAATGAACTACAAGCCAGGAAGAACGGGAAGGGAATATACGGTTTTCGGCTTCCATGTAGCTATTTCACCAGGATATGAGCTTTATACTATTTTTGTAAATTTTATTTCGTTGAACTTTAATAATAAAAATAACTATTGAGAACTGATTATCGGGATCTGCTTATCAAAGTTCGCCTGGATCAGTTGCTAGACTACGACCACCATTGTTTGGACTTGATGAACAGAGGCGTTTTTCCGCATTGGTAGCGACGAAAACGTTTTGTAGCTGTAAAATGATGAGAGAATGTCCCACTTTTTTCACTTCCACAGATTTTAATCTTATGGCGACATGTTCCTCTAGCGATGCAGTATCATTTGGAACATTGTTGCGAGCGAATTACATCTTATACAAAAATTGGAAACGGAAGGAAATTTTACAGAGGAGAAGTATCAGGTTGTAAGGAGTTTGTTGGTTGACCATGAAGTCACGCCTTCGCATACTGAGTTTTGTAACTATCTCCCTTAAATACACATCGTACTATGTGCTAGTTAAACAAGTGATGTCAACAAATCAGCTATTCAGATGATTTAGGTTAGTAATTTATTTAGGTACCAATCGTAGGTATTTTTTAGATACCAAATTTTTAATCAAGACCCCCCCCTCGTCATTGGTGTCCCGCTTTTCGAATGTTAAAATCTGTTCATCTTAGGCATACGCCCACACGGGGCACGCATAATATAGAAGCATTTTGTTCTCACAAGACATTTTAGAATTCCAATAGATTAGGAGGTAGTGCTTACGAATTAAGTACCGGAATGTTTCGCGTTTCTGTCTAAGGTAATTCCGAGTGAATTATTTGTCCAAAATGACTCTAAGATATTTTGTCCACTGAGACTATGGAATTGTTTTATTAGAAAGTGGTGGGAAAGTGCGTGATCTTATGTTTATAGATTTTGTAAAAAGGACTGCATCAGATTTCTCAACGTTTACTTTAATTTCCCAGATGTTGAAATACTTCAAGAATTTCTTCTGGAAAGACATTTTCCCTCTTCCTTTCATAACTTTCCGTTAGATCCCGAACGTTGCCAGTTAATCCGTAAAGTACTTCTAGTACAATGTGATCAAAATTAAACTCTCGCTTTAATTAATGCGATGTTTATTCTAGGCAGAGAATCGGATTTTTGAAACAGAACAATGAATAGAAATAGTTCCTCGGAACTTTTTAATTCATTAAAATGTATTCATAAGATTATTAACTTCGCAAACTCGAAACTGATTTGAGTGTCCAACCGTCATCTCTGTTAAGCACCCACTCGAAAGTGTCTTCTGTGCCTAATCATCCCAAACAATGCGCCGAGATTGAAGAGGGACATAAAAGGCATTTCCATCTCTAATAAAACAACATCCCCCAAGTATCTTAAAAATGCGCATCGGATTTTACAGCTCGTTGCGAGCGAGAAGAGATGAGCGCCCCCTGGCTTCGCGGAATGATTAATTAATCGGCATCCAATTAAGCGCCCCCGTCGCCTGCCTAATTAGGGTGAAGCCGAAAAATTCCAGGGTGTTGAGAATGCATAATCAGCCCTTGCCCTTTTCGGGGAGGGGAGGAGCGGGATTTATTCAGGCACGTGCCCCGGAGAAGGGCGTCGTTCGCACAGTCGAGTCGTGTCAGGGATTAGTTGGAAGTATAGAACAATGAAATGTCGGCCCGAAGCATTTTCGAAATGAATAAGGACTGCTTTAGTTGGAGACTGGTATCTTGAAATTAAATGGAAGAAGCTTTAAATAGAACGACAGAGCATATATATATATAGGAGCAAAAAAGGAATTGTGGTCATTGGACCCCGTTAACTCGTAGAAGTCGGGACCGTGGATACTTAGCCGCAAGTTACAGTATTAACATTAAAAGTGAGCTGTAATATAAATTCCTACTCCGATATTAATTTTCTGCCTCACGTTTACATTCTTTTGACATTATGTCTAATTATTAGGAAAATCACGTATATAAATAGAAGCTTTTAACTTTAATATTTAAAATATTAAAGTTAATATTTTATACTTTAATATTTTATATTTAAAAACAGTACGTCGCTTTAATAAATAAAAACTTTTAAAACTAAAAATAAATAAAAACTTTTAATTTTTAAAATTAACTTTTAAAACTGTACGTCGCCTCCTGAAATCCACGGGATTTCAGGAGGCGGCGTACAATGATCATGGAAAGGCAAAAAGGCCTCCTGAAAAAAAAAACGACGATTTGTAAGAAATCTTATGCTTTATACTTTCGATTACAGCGCCATCTAGCAGTTGACCGCTTGCTCTCCCCCTATGCATTGTAGGGCGAAAATTGCTCGTTTGGATATTTTCTATCACCTCTTACATGTTTTTCCCCAAAAGTTTTCAAATACATTGTATAATGTACTAATGAAGGAAGACTTCACAAAAAAAAACTTCGAACTGACAAGAGTTCGAGAACGATTTATTTTCACAAAGGGGGGAAACCAAGAGGCAAGAATGACCTGATTAAAATAAATGAAATCTATTATCTAAGACAATAATTTCGTTTCCAAAGTTCTGCTGGTTCTTAACATTCTCTTCCAATGCTTTATATTTGATTGAAACAGTCTTAATTTAATGTTAAAGTTTAAGACGCGAAATAACGGAATACTTTTCGCGTTAAAAACCCCTCGGATATGAATGTGATATTTCGACCTCTCTATCATTTAGTGAGCAGTGTATTTTATGAAACTATTTATTTGTGTATGAATTTATCCTTTTTTTCTGATGCAAGACCCTACACAACAAGCTTTAAAAATACACAAGAAAAAAAAATATTGTTTAATTTAATCTAACACTAAACCAGATACAGTCTGAAACTTTTAAATTAGACCATTTGCATAACATCTTAACTCCCGAACTTTTTTCGTGTGATTTCGGTTTATCTTTCTTCAGCCATCAGAACAAATATTAATACATTTTTTTCTTACCATTTTATATCTAGTGGGATAAACATGTTATGGATTTGCAATTTGGTCTAGTAAATTTCGGCTCCGAACGAGAGAAATTAGAAGCACGAGAATGGTGCTTGCACACCTAAAAACGAACAAAAAAGAAGAGCGGTGTCAGAATAGAAATCTCTTACGAAACCGGAACAGCACGGGAAGTCCCTTGATCGTGGGAAAGACATAATTCCCTGTTTTTTGGGGTTATTGTTTTAGTTCGATAACTTTTGGCGTACCAGATCACTTTTCAATTTTTTTTTATCTCTTGCTTTAATTTTAATTACTTTTAGCTTAAATATATTCAATTTTATGATTTATCATTTGTTTTATCGGAAAAGCTTACTATTGTCCATTTCTCAATATTCCATCCTTTACTTTAATTCTCGTGTTTAATTAAATAATAATAATTACAAAAAAACGCCTCTTGTGTGGCTAAATTTGTTCTTTGCGAAACTTTTCTTATAACTTTTTTACCATATTTTCTATTTTATGTATTGTGGGATAAACATGCCACTAATTGGAACTCTGAATGTGAGAAATTAGAAATATGAGAAAAAAATAAGTCAAATATTTCTGGTGCACCTAAAGTCGAGCAGAAAAAGGAGCACAGGAGTTCAGGAGGAATCTTTTACAATTTCAGAAAACTAAAAAAAACCCAGTAAAACAGCATCCAAGAATACATAAGCAGATCCGAGTGAAAAAGACGGGAGTGCAAGAAAAAACACATGTTGCTACCTTAGAAGAAACATGGCAACAAAGTAAAATTTGAAAAGAAAAAAATCCGAACAAACATGGGAAAACTTATTCGGATTTTCGAAGCGAGTCCAAAACATTGAAGACCAATAATTTTTTGAAACAAGACGACAGTCGTAAAACCGGATCACTGTCCAAATTAAGAAGTGGCAAAGTAACGAGAATGAGATGAAAATAAAATAAAAAGAGCAAGGGAAGAGTTCGTACTCTGAATGTCTGAGGCGAGAAGGGGGGGGCAATGAAGAAAGGCAAGTCCCCTGATCATAAGGTGTCGACGGTGACTCTTCTCACAAAACAGCGAAGATAAAAATCTGACAAATAGAGGTTGTCTTTGAGACGTATCCCTTTAAAAGTTACGGACTATCATTTTAATACTATTTATTTATAATTTTTATATATATTTTATTTTCATTATTTTCTATTTTTCATTTACTTTTGTGTTTTTGTATATGAATCACTATTCTCGGAAAGTGAAGTACTTAAGTTTGGACATTTTTAAAGAGGTTATTTTTAAGATCTTGCGATCATTAAAATTTTCCGTATATTCAATTAATCTTATTTATTAAATCGTAAGAGTTAGATTTTTATTTATTTATTGAAGGGATTTCCATATTAAATTAAATGTCCAGAGGATTCAAACGTAAGAGAGAAAATTCATATCGGTGTTGGAATATATATAATATCGCAAATTGACGGGGTCCAAAAGTTCTTCTGTGATATTTGTTGTTTTCACAAGAACATAAATAAATCAAAGTAAGTATCACGCATCCTCTCAACGAATTTTTTTTCATTATTAAAATCGTACATAAAAAAATTAAAGGCAAAATAATATTCAAAAGAAAGAAAATTAGCGGCAAATTAACTTTCACATGATGAATATTTCGTGACGTTTCTGATAGCTGTTAAGTGAAAAAAAACTAATTTGTGTTAATTGTCCCTTCAACGCCTTGTGTATTATTACCTTTTATGATAAAACCATTAAATAAACCGCTCGTGTGATGTTGTAATCGTGAGTAATTGTTCGGTAAAGGCTGCTTTGAAAAATACTTCATAATAGTCAAGGTTGTCTCACGGAGAAACGTACGAAGGAACAAAAATTTCCTGGGAAGACCACCTCTCTCGCCAGACACGATGAAGATGAACGATAATGTTTATTTTTCCACTTCTCATACTGGTTGCTCTGGCGTTTGACAGACGTAAAAATAAGATTCGCATCTGCTTTCGGTGTCGCTCTGTGATAGCGGAAACCGCGTAATGGTTAGAACAAAAATTGAAAACTATGTTTGCCGAATCTATATTTTGTTTTATAAGCAATTTAGAATTTCATAATTTTTTTTTTTTAAATTTCACTTGCAATGCCCGTATGTATGTCTTTTCAGAGTTCAGAATTATTACTATATATTTAACCTTTTTATTATCTGATCCATCTGCAATTTTGCAGGCACGTATAATTCCAATGCAATAGAATAGCGTGCTTTAAGCAGTGAAGGGTCGACGGTGACGACTTGGGTATCCGGGTCTTGCCCTTATCAACGTCCAAATGTTGAAATTTTGCACACATGTATTTCTCCCGTAATTGCATTTTTAGTCTTAAATTTTCAGACTAAAAAGAATTAAATTTTAGTAAAAAAATTTAATAAAGTTTTTATGTACAGACGAATTAAAGGTGTATAAAAATAGTTTTTTAAATGCAAAATAAAAAAATATATTGTTTTCATGTAAAATAACAGCACTTTATAAAAGCTTAGGCTCTTGACTGAGATACCTAGCTAATGACACCCGTGTGGTGACGGGTGTGAAATAGATAACGCATGTCGTAAAATAGTTACCCAGTGTCTGGGAGTATAGCCGAATGCTCTGCCTCTTGGGATTATATCAGGGGACCTCCGGGGCTTGCCTTTTTAGGTAAATATGAGTATCATGACTCCTAAGCCCCCTGGTGATTTTTTTCCTTTCTCATGGGGCTTACTGCATTTGGTAAACAAGAGTGATATGCCAACAGGAAATCCTAACGATCATTTTCCTTCTTTGACACCTTTACTTGTCTGCTATTTTTTTAGTTTTTTTCTCACGTCTAGATCACAACTTTACCTTGTTTGGCGTAGCACGCTATATTTGGCTCTTGCGCCATTGCAATACTATCACACACTGGAGCCTTGATGAAACTTTCGATCCACCGTGTAACCGGGCTGATACACGTCAAATCTGTCGAAATCAACATCTTCCCTATGCGGGGTGTGGATGTTAGGAGAAGGAGGTGTAAACTCGGGTGTCGTCCTCGTCCCTTGACCGAACTTCAAAATTACAAAGTCCGTCGTCAATAGCCCTCGTGTTACTTCAAGTGCGATAGTAATTTTTCCAGTCAATCACATTCGTGAAATAATATTTTTTTCAGAACAAAGAAATATTTACCATTATTTTTACATAAATATTTTTTGTGCAATATACAGCAAGAGATTCTTGAAAACAAATAGATAGCTTTCTTTTCATTCCTGAGCTCTTTCTCCATCTTCCTATTGCACAAGATTCGTGATACAGCGACATTTTTAGAAATATCCAAAACATTTTACACTTTTTTTTACAAGAAATAAACTATCCCCCTTGCAACCAAATGGATCACATTGACTCCTCCCGGCGCTGCTGAGCAGTAAATTATTATTTAAAATCGATATTTCACCAGGAAAGAAACTTGTGTCCTGTAAGTACAAAAAAAAAAATGAATTCCCATGATCCCCTGCAGATGTAGAAGCTCGGAGGTCATGGTTGCGGACTCGCTGCCGGCGAAGTTTCCGTCGAGTCGTGGGTTCGTATCCTGGTGCCAGTAAAGAAATGGCGAGTAGTGGAGCTCAAATCTATCGAGGCTACAAGTCCTTCCATTGTGAAAAAGAAATTCTTCTCGACTCGGGATTTGTCTTCAGAAATGATATATTTAAAACTAAACGTGTAAAACAATGTTCCATGAAATCCCGACCCGTGTGGTGACCGGGAATAACAGAATAGTCCCACTGTAGCTTATGCATGTCGTAAGAGGCGACTGAAATGTACCCAGCATCTGGGGTTATAGCCGGGCACTCTGCCCCTAAGGATTATATCAGGGGACCTCAGGGACTTGCCTTCTCTAGGTAGGTGCGGGCATCATGACCCCGAGGCACCTTAGTGATCTTTTTCTTTCCCATGGGGGTTTACTGTCTTTGGTAAACTCGGGGGACGCACTCCCGGGATACCCTAGCGATCCTTCTCTATTTTCGATCCTCCTTCCTGTCAACCACTTTTTATCTTTTTTTTTCCAACTTCACGTGTAGACCACAGTTTAATCTTGTTTGGCGCAGCATAGCCATATCTGGCTCTTGTGCCAATAAACTTTACACTCACTTAATCCATGAAATCCCATTATGCCCCACCCTAGATTAATTACAGCTTCCACTTTAGGCTTAAAATTACTCTATACTCCTGAGAGGCGGTAGCCTAGTGGTCATGGTCGCGGACTCGTGGCCGGTATCGTTTCATGCAGTCACGGGTTCGAATCTTGATGACATTAAAACCCATCGTGACTGAAACACGTTTAATCTGTCGAGGTCCCAAGTCTTCCCGATGCATGATGTGGAAATTTGGTGGTGGAGGTGCCAGCTTAGGTGTCATCCTCATTACTTGATAGTTGTCCAAAATTACGATGTCCGTCTCCCTCAGCTCTCGTGTTGCTTGTCAAGGCGATGTTCATTCACAATCAATAAACCCTTCTAAAACCGAATGGGTCAGATTGACTCCTCTGTATACACACAGCGATACATTGTTTAAAATCGATATTTCATCTGGCAAAGAAACTTCTTTCATGTAAGTAGGAAAAATGAGCGCCCATGACCTGCTGCAGCCAACACCTGTTCGCCGACCACCGATTCCTCACGGAGAGTTTTGAAGAAGTAAAGCCATCTCGTTTCTTCCGAATCGCGACGGATATTAAATGGAAAGATCTGGCGTCAATGGATGACAGTTTAACGAGTTTCTCAATTATTATTCCGAAAGCCTTCCGAACCGCCATTTCTTTTTTTTTTTCCTTACAAAACTTTATTCGCGCCCCATTTTTCTTCTCTCTTCCCGAATTTTCCGGGATTGGGTCGTGACAAAAGCGGGAAAGGAGAATTGTTCTCTTTTTTTTCCTCCCTCTCTCTCTCGTCTGAGGCCGAGTCTAATTTATCCGGGATGTTCCAGCGGCGGTAATAGAAACGTCATTTATCGAAGACCTGTCACTGTGTGTTTCCTGGCTTTTGCTTCCCAATTTTTTTATCCTTTCCCTCTTTTTCCTTTTTTTTTCTCTCTCTCTCTCCGGAATCCGACAGCAGAAAAGCTTTCTGGAGGATTTGGAAAAAAGGAAGGGGAATAAGGAACTGTAATTGGAGTCTTTTAATGGGGGTATTCCGAAGTTGGGGAATCGTTCACTCGAGCAGTCTGATGTGCAGAAGTAATTAATATTGCAAGGCGTGCGTATTTAAACACGACTTTGAGGGATTAGGACACGAAAAATCGTAGAATCGAAAAATATTTGAATGGAAAATCGGAAGAAGAAAAACTAATCCTAGAAGAGTGCCTTCAGAAAGATTCTTGATGTTTAACAAAGTGTTGGATGAAGCAACATACGAGTATGCTTTCGTGTCTTAAAGCCGAGTATTTTCGGAACTTTTATTTAGCTAATTACTTTTCTTTTAACCGCACAAGAGGAATAAATCGCCAAATATAACATTTTCATATCTCTTTATTTTATGTACCTTATGAAAAAAGTAATTTTCAATGAATCATCACAGTTTTTTATAAAAATTACTTGCTTTTTTATATTTCCGAAAGTGTTTATACGAGGGTGACAAAATTTACTTATACTTTTAATTCTACAACTTTATTAAACAAATATAGGGGGCAGCCGTATGCGCATGCATTGAGTGGACGCGTCTGTGGTGACGCGTGCAGAAGTTTTACTAAATGTCCACATATGTGTTCAAAGATGTCATGAGGTTAATTTACATTTCGGATGTTTTCAAGACAACCTGAATATTAAAAAAAAAATCTATGAATATTTTGAAGTCCGTTTCAGAATTCAAGGATCCCAATGATTCATTAAATTCGCTTTCACTCACTGAAAAGTTTAAATGCATATAAACATCACTGGCCGTGGTAGCTTAGTGGTCGTCGACGCGGAATCGCAATCGGCGTTGTTTCAACTGAAGCTTGAGTTCGAGTCCCAATACCGTGTATCGGGTCTGATCCAGTCGAGATCCTCCCGTATTGTGACCGGGTGGGAATGAATAGTCCCACTGTAGTTCCTGCTTGTCAAAAAAGGCGACTAAAATGGGTACCCAGCGTTTGGAGGTATAGCTGGGCATCCTGTCGCTGGAGATTATATCACGGGACCTCAAGGGCTTGCCTTTATTGGTAGGAACGGGCATCATGACTCCGAGGCCCCCTCGTGATTTTTTTCTTTCCCATGGAGTTTGTGGCCGCATTAGCCTAGTGGTCATGGCTTCGGATTCGTTGCCTGCGGTTTTCATTCAGTCATGGGTTCGAGCCTTGGGCCGCTAAAGACCCGCCGTGTAGCCGGGGTTGATGCACGTTAAATCTGTCAGGGGCCAAAGTCCTCCCGTCGGCGTGGTGTGCAAATTAGGAGAGGGGGCCCTGCTCAGGTGTCGTCCTCGTCACTAGACGGAGGTTCAAAATTACGAGGTCCGTCGCCAATAGCCCTCGTGTTGCTTCTAGTGTGACTAAAAATAAACTACCTTGTTTGGCGCAGCATGGCTACATCTGGCTTTTGCGCCATTAAATACCATCATTCACTCTATAACTCTATTCTGGATGAGTCTCATTTGTTGGGAGAAACTTTCAACTCCAACAACATCACGCAGAAGTCCCAAAGAGTTAATTGAAAGGGAAAACGCGACAGAACACTCGCTGCAATCTTTTTGTTATCAGTCACAAGAGAGCTCGAATATTGTCGGTAAGTTCCTGCAGCCGTTTCACAATATTTGTTTCCCTAATTATCTTTTGCTCTTTCGATACTTCCTCCTCGTGGCCTTCGCTTTTGGAATCCATCACGTGCGCCGCAGCTTTCCGCACAAATCACAATTTGGCCGAGATAATATTCCTTAATGCGACATTTATTTGCAGTTCGTTTGGTACTCGGGATCGTGGAAACACTGAAGCTGTTAAGAATGTCACTTGCAATAGGCTATAAAGAAACTTTACACTTCATTTAGGAGTAGATTTTTTTTGCTTGATTTGTTAAGTAGGAAATGAAATCTCGTGACCGTTTTATGTTCGTGCTACGACCTCTAAAAAAAGCTAAAACTCTATTTTAAATATTAAATATTCTACTTTTAAACTTCAAATTTCTTTTTAATAATAAAAATAATTTTCGCTACATATGTTGTTTAATGTAACAATGATTGGGGTAAAGTCCATTGATAAACGGATGCTTTTAATAATGTCATGTATGTTATTTTGTATTGAGATTTAAGCGCATTCGTAAAATTTATAACTGTATCGTTGAAACGTAAAATTTTTTCTAAACGCGATTTGATTTCTAATTTAATTCAAAAATTTTTTTAATCCAAATAATACTTATCGATAAAAAGTGAATAGAATATTTTGCTTAAAAATGAAACTCAAAAAATGCATTTTCACATAAAACGTTCACAAACACATTAGCTGGATGATTTTAAATATGAATAAGTTTCTTTTTATGCAAAAAATACATTTATAAGAATACAATATTTATTTCTGGACTTTCTTCCGTTTTTATGAATCTTTTGGTGTGTGATTGGCAAAACCTATCTTGGAATAATTCTCTGTTATTTTTTATTATTTTAAGATTCATTTAGAGGCTTCGACGTTATTATAATTCGCGCACATTTTCTTGGTTAATTTATACATCTAGAATTATAAAATGGTGTAGGTGGCTACTGGAGGACCTACAGCAACCCCCCCCTCCAAGCCAGGGTTCGGAAATCTCCCTGGAGTTGACTTTATGGGAGTGATCCGCATACAAAATGTCAACGCAAATATATAATTATATATATATATAACATTTAATTAAAATCAATCAGTTAAAGTGAATTGGGAAACAAAAAGAAATTTAAGACTCTCGTCTACTAGGCCTTTTGATTTCGTGGACTTAATATTAATCCTATGGAATTTCGACTTTAATTCCACATCTTTACCATTTGATCTATTTGAATGCAATTAAGTTCATCTGAAAGAGCTAATAATGATGAAGGATTCTGAGGGATTACTTTTTTTCCTCTGATTTTTAAAAATATTTTTAAGACCGGAAAACTCAGACGAGTCATTCAAATAAGGGCAAGAATATTTTTAAGAATCGGAGGGGGAAAGTAATTCTGCAGAAGCATTCGTTATCTCTTGCTCTTTCAGATGCACTTTACTGCATTCAAATAGATGAAAATGTTAAGATTTGAGAGAAAAAAAAAGTATAAGTTCCATAGAATTACCATTACGTTCACGAAATCAAAATGGCGGGTAGACGGGAGCCTTAAGGCCCCCCGTCTACCCGCCATTTTGATTTCATCTGCTTAATGTGAATCCTATGGAATTTTGACTTGAATTCTCCCATCTTTATTATTTGATCTATTTTAATGTTTATAAAGTGCATCTGAAAGAGCAAAAAATAACGAATGCTTCTGTGGAATTACTTTTTTTCCTCCGATTTTTAAAAATATTTGAAAATATTCTTTAAAAACTGGAAAACTCAAAAACGAATAATTAAAATGAGAATAAAAATATTTTTAAAAATTGTAGGAAGAAAGTAATTCCACAGAAGCATTCATTATTTTTTGCTCTTTCAGATACACTTTATTGCATTCAAATAGATCAAATAATAAAGATGGGAGAATTAAAGTCGAAATTCCATAGGATTCACATTAAGCTGACGAAATTAAAATGGTGGGTAGACGGGAGCCTTAAGACTAAAAATACAACTTTTGTGCGATAGATAATTATATTAAAACACTTATTAATCTACCATTTTTGATTTTCTAAGAGGGGTGTCTAACTTTTTTGTCAATAAATAAGATAAAATTAATTTTAGTGAACTTTGAAGCTAAGAAATTATTTCAGAAATCATCAAAATTGATATTTTAACTATTGCATTTTCAACGGAAAGAATTCCCATATCTTTAAGTGTTACTTGTCTCATTGTGGATTGAAAATTGTGGATCTCATTGTAGCTCTTAATCAATCACTTTGAAAGGCATCTCACCCGCCAGAAGCAACAGAAATTCACACAATTAAAAAAAACCACCTTCAATGACAAATATAAGTTAAAGAGTGACTATTGAAAATCTATTTCAATAAAAGAACTTTAACGTTTTCGATGCACACTACTTCTTAGCTACGTCCTTTGGAACTTTTGTTTCTTGAAGATGACGTCTTAAGACGTAGAAATTAGTTCATATATATAAGTATTATAGCATCTGCGCTTTTAACAAACTTTTAAACATAAACACTTCAAATTTTTTTCTCAATCATTCTCCCAGAATATGAAGTCCCTTTTTTACACCCATGTAAAGGGGAACATATTCCTCAAAACTTGAAATTCTTCGGAGCCCTACGATCAGTGGACCTAGGCTTTCCAAACCCTCCAACTTTCCCACTTTGGTACTCCTCATCTGAATTGGCTTAAATTAGTTCCCAGACTTTAGCAGATATTTTTTCCTACAAGAAATACAAAAAAATGCTGTTCAGAGAGGAAACGATTATAACATACAAAAACATTAATGAGTTAAACACTTTTTTTTAGTTTATCTCGGAAGTTTAGAAATTCAATATTAACTATATTGAAAATCCTTTTTCACTGTTGGTGCAGCATTTGTTTTATCCAGCATTTCTCTGAATTGCTAAATCGATTTCCCGAGATATTGCACGAAGAAACTTTATACGTAGCTCATTATCCCTTATTAGAAATAATGAAATAACGTAGAATAATACGCGCGTAAAAATAAAACAAAATGGGGATATTACATTTTTCTTATTGCTTTAATCTTCTGCGTTAGCAGTAGCTGATTGATCATGATCGCAAGATCCAGTTTTTTTCCCGTCGGAACCTGGTTTCGAGCCCTGATGCTGCGAAAGTCCTGCCGTGTATCGGGGCTGATGCACATTTTATCTGAGATGTTCCGAGTCCTTCCGTTAGCGTGGTGTAGAAGTTTGGTGAGGGAAGTGCCAACCCAAGTGTTGTCACTTGATGGAGGTTCAAAATCACAAGGTCCATTTCCAATAGCCCTTGTGGTGCTTCGAAGGAAGATGTTAATAAAACAATCAATCTTTCAACTTCCATTTTGAGTCCTAACAATCCTTCTCTATTTTCGAACTCTTCTTGTCCACCAATTTTTGTCTTTTTTGAATTTTTTATGTCTAGACCACAGTTAAATCTTGTTTGGCGCAGCATAACCACATCTGGTGCTTGCGCTAATAACCTGCACATTCACTCCACATTTTCGGTCTTTTGAGTGCCTTAACCCTTGTGGGGGGGAAAGGGGGGAAAGTTCACATGAATACTTTAAGACCCATATCAGAATCTGAGATCAGAATTATTCATCAAATTCGTTTTTACTCATTGGAATGTTTGAATGGATTACCATCATCAACGCTTTCCATTTGCTAGAACTAATACTCATTTTATACACAATTGTCCTTAATGTCCTTTGTAGAGTTGAGTACAGTGTATTGTCTACATTGTTGCTGTTGTAGCGCTTCTTAAAAGCTCGAATTGCCCCTTTGACTTTTATATTGAATTGTAATGTTAAATAAACTTTGGAAGAAAAATAGCACACTTTACGCTTATATTTAGTAAAATACGCAATTTTCTCGTATTCTATTTATGTAGAATTCTATTAGAATTTTTATTTTCCTTTCTCATTTTTCCACGCGAGGAAATGTTCCAAAATTATCGTGCCCAATTCATCACGGTCATTGTATTCCCAGAGTAGGAAATGGAAATTCGAGATGGGCTGGTTTTATTAATTCCATTTTCGAACAAAGTGCACGGACGAAATGGGATATCCAGGAAGCAAAAGAGAATCGTCTGGCCGCACCGGAATGAAATCGTCTGCGAGGACCGGTCGAATTAAGTTAATCATAGTCTCGTGACGAGTTTTCCACGACAAATAAAATTTTGCATCTCGGCTGGAAGTTCCTCTCTTAAAGTTTCATTGTAGCATTTAATTACAGTTTGTGGTTTTTAATTTCCGCTCTGCCCTTTTCGTTCTTCTCTTTTCTTTAATTCCATCCTTGACTGAACTCCGTAAGCGCTATTTCGCTTTTGTGAGTTTCTTTTTTGCCAGCTTCAGTTTTCGTTTTGAATGACCTTCAAAAGGTTTTGTTCCTTTAAATGGAACTTTAAATAAAATGCGCAGCTCTAAAAACAAAAGAAATTCTTGAATGTTTTTCTTTCTAATGTTTACTTTCCACTTTTGGTTCAGACAAGGTACAAGTTAACTCTCTGAGCCAATGTTTTTTTTTAAATATGAAAAAAAATTATGCGACGGAAAATAAACAACTACACACTTGCATATATATTAACATTATGTATATAACTTTACTGAAAAAAATATTTTAATTGAGTAATTTTTTCCATTTTCTAACTCATAGTAAAGAATTCATTCTTATTTTCTGATACAACTCTAAATTATCCTGAAATTTATGCGTTCACGCGTTTGTAAAACCTGTTAAATCAACGTTTCCAATAATCTCATACCAGTGGGGATGATTCTTAATGGATGACTCCTGCCAAAATCCATGAAAGATCTCTTCATTCAATACACATGATCCGAAAAGAAATCCCTCCATGTAAATACAAAGCAAGGTCTCTTTCACTTTGGTCTTGATGGTCGCGCTGATCATTTCCTTAAAATGTGTGATTCACAATATCTGATGACGTTCATCATCTGTATTTCCTGCCTCTCATCCAAAGAAATAAACAGACTTTATCCCAAATTGTTGTTCCCATTAATGCTATTGTCATTTTTACAAGTCCATTGAATTTCGTTTCATTATATACAAATATATAATTTACAAACAAATAATTTATCAATTTAAATAATTTTATAATGAATTCACATTTTATAAAAAGTTAAGTGATATATGTATATCGACGCACTATATGTACTAGTTTAAATATTCTTGGTATAATGTATTCACTTTGTAGCGATAAAATAACAACGAATACAATATTAGCACTTCTGTGCATGTAAAGACTGCGCAGCCAAGTGGTCATGGTCGCAAACTCATCACGGGTGTTACCGTCCAGTCATTGGTTCGAGTCTGATGTCATTGAAGAACCACAATGTAGCTCGGCTGATATACATTAAATATTTTGAGTCAAAGTCCTTCCATTCACGTGGTATGGAAATTTGAAGAGGGAGATACCAGCTCCAGTGTCATACTTGTCACTTGACCGTGGCTCCTAATTACGAGGTCCGTCGCCAATAGCCCTTATGTTGAACCTCAGGACGATGTTAACAAACAGTCCGTGATATATTCAACTCTTTCAATTACACTTGCACTGTCAAATAGTTTTTGAAAATAGGTCATAGGGAAGTAAGGTCTTTCGGGGTGTTTAGGACAATACAATTTCCATGAGCAAAACTATTATTCGCCTGGAACACCTACAGCCAAAAAAATTATAATGGTCCTGAATTTTCCTCATCTGATGGTTCATTATTGAATTCACCGTAACTGTCAATAACATTTATGCATTGGCGTGTAAATAGTATTGGCTGATCTCTTCATCTAACTGAGAGTATTATCAGGGGCTTTGGCTAGGTACGGGCATCATGACCTTGAGGCACCCTAGTGATCTTTTTCTTTCCCGTGGTGTTTATTGTCTTTAGTAAGCACGGACAACGCGCCCCCAGGATACCCTAGCTACCCTTCTTCTTGTGAAACAATTTTCCTTTCTTCCATTCTTCTCGAGTCTAGATTACATCTTTTTGGTGTAGCATAGTAGCATTTGGCTATTGCGTCATTGAAATGCTATCAATCACTCGTTTACATTTTCAATTTTTTTTCTCACGTCTAGATCACAGCTGTACCTTGTTGGACGCAGCTTGGCCAGCTTTGGCTCTTGCGCCATCAAACTCGACGATCATATACTCACTCATTCGAAAAATGTATGTGTATTTGCTTATGACTTGAAGGTTAAGTGGGTTCGTAGAGTATTTATTATTATAACTACATTACCGACGCAATAACTTGGAATAATTACGCATAATTTTACCGAAGTGATCGCTCAAAACCAATTTGCATCACAAAATATACCAGTATAACATTTCAGTATTTATTAACTTTTTAAGCAAATTTTACATTTATTGAAATGCGTTATAATAACGCGTCAGAATATCTCTTATATTTCAACAAAAATATAAACGTGAACATTTCCTTTTTATTTCTGTAGGTGCCCGAACAGAGACGTAATATCAAATTTAACGCTCCGAAGGACAAAGATTTAATGTCAAAAGAAATAAAAAGTACGTTTATTTTCTCCGTGTTCTTTTTAGTTACTTCATGGAAAAGTTTCTTTACAATATATCGAAGGATTTCTTTCTTTACTTTCTTTTAGTGTCTTTACTTTCAGTTCCAATCAAAACGAAGCCGGGCATTGTTATTTCTACCTCCAGGTGGATAAATTTTTTCATATGGGGGAGCTTCTTTCCAGTTTGTCTCCGGGATCTTACGCGAAGATATTGCTGATCGATTTCGATGTTGTAACATTGTTTAATGATCGTTACTCTTCAGTAATCTCATCCAATATCTGCTATTTGATAAAGGGATCACATCACTGTTGTAACAATTCTTTTTTAATTGTTTTCAGTAAAAAATCTCTTTGCTATTCAGTAAAAGAAAGCGTCATTTGTGGATATTATCTATTCATTGTCGTGGTCAAGAACGTGAGCTTATGACAGGCGTTGTTTCTGTCGAGTCGAAAGTTCGAGTCCTGATTTTATTAAAGATCTGTCGTGTAACAGGGCTGATGCACGCCAAATCAATTTGAGCTATTGTTGGCCTGGTGTGGAATTTCGGAGAGTGGGGCGCCCAGCCCAAGAGACATCGTGATCCCCTGACCTTGTTCAAAATGCCGAGGTTCATCGCCAATGCAACTCTGTACGTAACTGTAAATTTTGTAAAAATTTTTCTTTTATTTTTTATGCTTTGTTTTTGTTTCATAATTTTGACCACTCCTTCCTCCCTCACTTGAAACTTTGCCTTCTGTTTTTCAACGACTCGAACTACGCTTTTCTTAGGTGAAGGGGCATCGTGCTTTTATTTTGAGATTTTATTAAAATTTATTTTTCCCTTGCGAGGATTTTTTTTATTTATTTTCATTACGTTTTTGTATTTAAACACTCTATTTTGTATCGCTCTATTTATCTTGCATTTATTTTTTGTACAGTTATTTTATTTTGTATTATGTATGGTTGTATCCTTTCTCTTGAACACTAGACTCGACGTAAACACCGAATCACGTCCACTAAAGACATCCTATCTAGTGGGGCTGATGCATATCTCGAGTCTCCAATAACTGCCGTTGGCTTGGAAGCAGAGAGAAGGGGTGCCAGTCAGATGTCGTCCTCGTCATTTGGCAAAGATTCAAAAGCGCGAGATCCATCTCGAAAAGCCCCATTGTAACTTTTGTAATTAAACAATCAATCAATCAACCTGGTGAGGAACTCCCTGTCCATCGAGTCGTGAGCTCGAATCCTATTGCTGGTATATATTTCTGCGTGCAGTTTTAAACAAATGTTGCAACAGATGTTTCACGCAGCATACCCAGGTTGGACTCCATTTCCTCAGAGAAACACTCATTTATTAAAGACCGTTCTGATGAACACAAATGTCCTAAAGCGTCTTCCAGTGGCGTTACGCATAATTTCAGTTCGAGTTTCGTCCTCGTCCCTTGGACGACATTCAAAATTGCGCCTTCACCAATAGCCCTTGAGCGGCGATTCATTGGCGCGAGAAATAATCAAAATCGGCAACATTCCCGGGAAACCAATACAGTTGCTCTAAGTTCTTTTAGAATGTGGTTGGTTCCTTGTTCCTCTCGGCCAATAACCTTCCTTTTAAGCGTGACGTTAATCTATCTATGAGTACTCAAAATACGCATTATTTTAAAACGTTTTTCTGAATTTCACTTGGTGTGTGTGTGTCATCAAATTTTCGATCGTTAATTTAACCAACTTCCCATCAAGCTAGAGTTCTGAAATTTCGGGAACCGTTCTTACTTGCCTAACAATGCAATATTTAGATATTTGCGACCAGTTTTAACTAATATTTCAATAATCTTTCTTAATAAATTTTGCCACTATATAAAAACGTTGTTTTTAAAAACGTTGGTTTTTATCTCGAATTATTTCTTCTGAATTATTTGTAGTTATGTTTAGTAGTACATTTTAGTAAATAATTTAGTAGTTATTTTCTTTACTTCAAGCAATTTTACTTGTTCATTTTTAGAAATGCTTTTACCGCTTATTCTTTTTCAAATCTTAAATTTTTTGATAACAGCAAATTTTATAAAATATTTACTCTATGGGATGGTCTGGATCCTATAAAAAAAACTATATAACCCTACTTTTAATTAAAAGCCCTAGGCAATTAATATTAATTACTTCATAAATTCTTGATGTGCTTATTTATGTCGTTTAGTGTTACTGTTTTCACAAAATTCATTTAGATTTCATTATATTTGTTATCCATTTGATCATTATTCTAATAATCGAATAGTTTTTAAGAATTTTAATATTCATGTAGTTTTTATTTTCAATTTGATTTTTTAGATAATTTATTTACAATATTAACATGCACTGTTATATTACAATATATGTGTGATTGTTTGCTTTATTTTTTTACAATTGATTTAAGTTTTATTATAGGATAAGATTCAATTTCTGCAATTAATCTGTTGTCCTTAAGGTTTCATCCTTTTATTCTGATGGCGTGTTATTGGTAAATATTTTATTTTAGAATGCTTACTTTTTTATTTGTTTTTGGTTTAATTTGTATTACTCTTTTTATTTAGATTTATAATTGATTTTACAATAATTTAGATTATTCGTTAAGCATATTTTAGTTTTTTGCCGTGAAATTCAAGATGTTTACTATGATGGCCTTCTTTTTTTCTTTGGTTGAATTTCTGAATGTGTTGATTTTTTTGGATTGTTACCATATTTTTTATAATGTAATTAACTGAAGTATAATGGTTTGATCAGTAATTACCGGTATAAACAAACGTTGGAATGGAATATAGTATGGAACAGTATTGATTACTTTATTTACATTATTCTAAATTTTGCCTTTTTTGTCACTTTGTTTTGAATTGTTTGGTTCTTTAATAGTTTGTTTTGAATTTTCAGTTCTTAAATTTTAGATTTCTTAACTATTGAAGTAAATTTTTCCGATTTGCATAAATATTAATTATTTTTATTTCCTTGAATATTTAATTTTTTATATCAAAAATTTTGCTTTAGTGTTGGATATTCTTCGATTGCTATGTTTTGTGATTTATACTCCGTGTTTTTGTTTATATATTATATAACAAAAGAATTGGCAGCCCGCAATTATAACTCCGAACTACTGCACTGCATAAAAATTTTTGGGCTCGAAAGACATTGAAGCGATGTTGCTATGGTAACCTGTCCCACATTTTTCATACTTTTTTCGCATAACTCTCGCGGAAAAACTCTTCCGATGCATATGAAAAAGAAATAACTGCAGAAAAAAAAAATGCCGGAGGATCTCGAAATCGAAAGACAGGAACCCATTTTTTATTCCTGCATATTTTTTCCCCCACCCTCGCAAATTTTTAATCAGCCGACTTGATTCCGCTCCACCTTCCGCGAGGCTGGGTCGCTAGCGGCGCCTTCAACACCTCATTTCCAATCCGACGGTGGCAACCACTTGGTGGAATCCGAAGAATTGATTTTCTGGAAGCGGAGGGCTCGTGCGAGTGAATATTAATCGGACCCGATTGCCATCTCCCGTTTGTTTGGGGAACAACCGCTACTTTTTCTTCCCCCTCGCATCATCCGGCTGTTGTTTGTGGAGATCCCTCAAAGTAGCCGGAATGTTTCAGGGGAAGGACTCCTATCTTCAGCCCATTAATGGCCACAGTGTTTAATTACGGGAAGGAGTATTTAACCTTCGAAAAGGTATCACGGGTAAAAAATCACCGTGTCAATTGTTTTTCTAACATTAAACTGATTTGCTGGCAACACAGATTTTTCTTATTTATGGCATTGGTAAAATTACCGTTATCATTGAAAAATGTTCACTTTTGTTTCGTGAGCAAAGAAAGTTAATCTTGGGTGATATTTAACCCATATTACTGTGGTGTTTCTTAAAAATTGCTTCTTGGATATTTAATTTGCCTTTAAGTACCGTAGTTATGTATATATATTTCTGGTTAGATAATAATAAGCTTAGAGGTAAGGGAAAATAATTATTTCAGCAGTGTTTTTGTTGATTTTATTTTATTGCCGAGATAAGTGGCCGAGGTATTCTTAGTGGTCGCGGCTGCGGTTTTCGTCGAATCGTGGGCACGAGCCTTGACGCCACTAAAATCCCACCGTGTAGCCGGGGAGGACGCACAATAAATCTGCTGAGGCTCACAAAGTCCTCAAGTTGGCGTGGTGTGGAAGTTAGGAGAGATGCCCGTTCAAATGTCGTCCTCGCCACTTAAAATGACTCAAAATTACGAGGTCCGTCGCCAACAGCCCTCGTGTTATTTTTAGTGAGACATTAATAAAACCAATCAACAAAACCGTTAAGAAAATTTAAAGTTATGCCGTTCCCAAAACCAGAAAAAAAATTATTTTCCTGAAACAGATAGTTTTAACGATTGTGAGGAATATATAAGCAATAATGAATAAGTCAAGGTAGAAAACTATGTTGCGGAGAATGATTATGTAGACTTAATGACTTAGGAGAAGGTGATGAAATTTTTTTAAGGATGAAGAAATACATATCCCCCCCCCTCTAGTAATCGTAAATGAGTTCGGTATAATAATTTTTAGCTCAGATGAGGATGAGTTTCCTCAACAAATCCCAATCCGTTGAAGTAAAGCTAAATTAATTAAAGACGAGTGGTTTAATGATTAGCTTGGTACCTCTATCTCTTTGCCCAAGAAATATATTTTAAAACCTTAAAAATAAATATAAATGCTTGAGAAAACAACGCTAATCCGCTTCTAAACAAGGAAGAGGTTGTACATGTACGAGGAAACAGAAGATGGGAAATATACTGTGAAAGAGATGTACATTATGTACCAACTTTATGTGTAAAAGACACCGCAATAATAATTGCAATAACTGGACAAAAATAATCATTTCCTAGAAATATCCAATTTTAATAATATATCTAATCTCATTTGCATGTTTTTATGAAATTTATAAAATAAAGCTCATTTTTCTGGCGTGAGAGAAATTATACCCGTGATATTGTTAACGTGATTTTTAGAGGATGTATTTTTAAGGATTGACATCAAGATTAATTTAAAAACGAATTTGCTCACGTGACTTTTCTCGTCTTGTGTATGTACAGAGAATTAAACTTGAAAAATAACAAAAATGCTTAGCATGAAAAACTGATTAACACGAAAATGCTTAACAGAAAACCATGAAGCATCGTTTAATTCGAAATAATACTGAGACTCCAATTAGGTTATTTCTCACGGTTTTCTTAACACTTTGAAAAAAATTGCCAAGCACGAAACGATTTCGAATCCCGAACATGGATTTTTTGGATTATTTTGGTGAAATGTATAAAATTATTGAAAATATAGACTAATTTGATACCGAAAAAAGCACAGCATATAAGTCAACTTTTTTTCCAAAAAAAGCAACATTTTCATACGTGTTTTTTTTATTTAATATGTATAACTGAAGTATAAATAGTGTATCTAATGTATTGTGCTGAACTATACACGATGTGTGTGCGATATAAACTCAATTTATCCATCCTCAACTCCAGCCTGTTCACATTTAAATCTAGTTTCATTTCAACCCTAAAGTCGTACCTATCTTGGTTGTCAGTTAGCTTCCCGATCCTCAATTAGGAAAAATCACTCTTTTCTCAAGTTCAAAAGTTTTCTACAGTCGCCAACAATTCTCTTCTTGCTCGCCGTTCTTGTTCTGATACTTGCCGTGTTAGCGCGTGTTTTATCAACTTCCTCTTTTGTGATGTCGTCCTTCGGTGAATAATAACAGTATGACAATATCAGTTTAAATGTTTAATTTTCCTAAGAATTGCTACATACTTTGAGGACTACAACATTTAATTCAAAAGAAGTATGGCAACTCCTTTTTCATATACTGAGGACTCGGCCCCAGGATACACAAGGAATCCTTCTCTACCTTCTCCCCTCTTGTCATCCAATTTGTATCCATTATCTTTTTTCTGTCGAAATTGTAGTTTAAACAAATTTTCGGAGCTGCTTAGCTAGATTTGAGTCTCGCACCATGAACCCTAACTGTCACTCACTCACTCACTCATAAATTAATTTCTTTTGGCACCCTTCTGCTACCAAATCGAAATTTGATTGCTGCTGCGTCAAGTGATAACTATGGATGAGAATTGGATTTATAATATACAGTGTAAATTGCATAACGATCAAATCAATGAGTTGTTTTTGATGAATCTACTCCAAAGAAGGTGAAGATGGTCCTATTGACCTAAAAATTAAAGACACGTGATGGGCGTCGCACTTACAAACAAAAAAAAAGAGTGATTGTTCATCAACGATTCACTGAGAAACAATCCGTCGCCAATAGCCCTCTTGTTGCTTCTAGTGCTACGTTAATAAAAACTCACTGAGAAGCAACACGAGGGCTGTTGGCGATGGACTTCTTCATATTGAGACCTTCTCCCAACATTCCCACTATGCCCACGGAAGGACTTGGGACTTTGACCAGATTTAACGTCCCGCTACTCGACGTGTCTTAATTGACAACAGGACACGACCCCAAGACCCCACAGCAACAATGCAGTTCGTGACCATGACCATCAGACTACTGCTGCCGCTTAGACAAAAGTAAAAACGATGAATAGACATTACAATCCCATTTCTAACACGGGGACTTTTTGAACCGCCTACGTATCGGAAAAATTGATGGACTTTCGCAATAAATAGAAAAATACAGTCGTCTTAAAAAACTTTCACTGTAGACACTATCATGGGGGAAAAAAAGTGTCACCGCGCATAGAATTTGACTCAACGTCCGAGGCCACACAACGCGGTAGTGAATCAGCCCTTCCCGGGAAAGAAATGTTTTTTGTCCGGTTCGGCGGATTACTACGAAGTAGTTTCAGTGTCAAGGGAACGGTTAATTGTGGTTTTCCAAAGCATTAATTGGCCGCGAAGGTCTTCCTCAAACAGCGAAAAAGAAGCGCTTGTTATTAATGAGAGTCATTTCCATCTGTCATCTGGATTCCCGCTCGTGTGAATCGCTCCTCGAAGAATGCATGCTACAAATTTTAGATGATGTGAATGAATACATCTTTCAATTTGTTTTTCACGATTATTTGAAATTGTTTTCGATAAACGTTAAAAAGCGGGATATTTTCTAGTGTCCCAGGTATCATCGATGTTAGATAGTGTGGCTGTTACAGGTACCAGTTTATAACATTACTCACTTTCAATTTAATAACAGGAAGGGCGATATCATTGTATCAATAACCCGTGTGTCATTGGTACGCACCGTGACGTACTTCCGTCACATTCTAACAGTTTTTCTTTATTTTCGAGCCTCCTTTTTAACCAATTTTCAGACGTCTAGCTTCCAGTTACGCCTTGTTTGTCACAGCAGTGTCACCTTTGGCTCTTGCGCCATTAAACCTCAATCACTGCCACGCACTCGCCCTACACACGGAAGTTTGTCTTTAGTACAAAGCAAGTTTCATAACTACTGCAAAGTCAACCATCACAATGCTCACATTTGGTAAACAGCAATGGTTGAAGTGGAACACAATTTGCCGAAGGTTAATATGCTTCGTGTGCCATTCAGACAAATACCCTAGCGATCCTTCTCTATTTTCGACCCTCTTTCTTGTCAACCAATTTTACATTTTTTTCAACTTCACGTCTAGACCACAGTTTAATCTTGTTTGGCGCAGCAGGGCTATATCTGGCTCTTGCGCCATTAAACTTTACATTCACTCACTCGCCATTCAGACAAAACTTTCGGTCCATTCCTTTTCACTAGTGAATTGGTACAGGCATTACTGACTGGAATATGCATCAGATTTGACTGTTTATATAGTTAGAAGTTGGATCGATTTATTGGTTTTATTAACGTTGCACTAGAAGCAACACGAGAGCTATTGGAGACAGACCTCGTAATTTTGAACCTCGGTAAAGTGACGAAGAAACCGAACTTGTGGCTTCATTAGCGAATGATATCCTTCATATTTATGGTAGTGATCACGTTTGAATATTTATAGTTTATAAACTTTAAATCGTTATTTTTAATCAATTTTTCAATAGGTTAATTAATTTGTAAATGGTGTAAATTAATTTGTCGAAGGGTTTTAACATCTTTAATTTTGTACCTGTAGCTCATCACAGTTGAGACATTCTTTCGTAACCCCTCTGTATTGAATATATCAATAAAGCCTTATTTACAACATGGTAATATATTTTTCTAAGTAAAACGTTTTTCTTAGAATAATAATTAATATAATATTAATAGACAATTTTGAAAAGGCTGAATTCAGCGTATAAAATAATCAACCATGAAAGTGAAATTCTATTGTTTTCTAATAAAATAAATGAATTTTTCTTTTCGAAAATTGATAAAATAAAATGCAAGTCTTAGAGAAAGTCACTTAGAAATCTTTTTAAAAATCACCTAACGACGCCAATATGCGTAAATTGTTTCGATAAAATTCAAATATATGCTGAATCTTGACTTTTTTTTTCACCTTGCCTACAATTTTATTCGGTTCTACTGATCATTAAAAGTCCATTATCGCCATCAAAAGGGAAATAAGAAATAAAATTTGTGCTGTACTTTTATGATGTTTGGGGAAACATTAAACGGTTTCTGATGTATTTTTATTTAATATTTTTTAAGCGATGGGAATGCATGTATATCCAAACAGCCCATCTCTCTCACTTCTCTTAATGCATCTTGGATAAACATTTCCTGTAATTAATTGTTTCCCATATTTTTTTTAACTTTGACCATTTCGCAAAATTTAATAAACAGTCGAAAACTGTCATTCTTCACAATTTTGTTCACAACTACATTAAATGCTCAAACTCCCCAGGACAGTATGGGAATCATGACCCACAGTGATTTTTCCTCGTGGGGTTGACTGTCTTTAGTAAATACGGGTGAAGTGCCGACGGGATATCTAGCTATACTCTATTTTCGGGACATTCATTTTGTTAACCCATTTTTGCCTTTTTTTTCCTGTGTAGGATATGGTTTAAGCCATGCCTAGCCAACTCGCGTTCCGTATGGGGACCTGGGTGTCAACTTGTGGTTAGCGAAGCTCGGTCATCTGAACAAAAATTTAAACATTTATTGTACATAAAAATGTTAAAGACAATTCCTCCTTGAGTCGTACGTATCATATCCCATTAATATGGGAATATCTCCGTCTTCTCCGGGAACTCAACTCTGTCTTCGAAATTTTTCTTCCATGTTCCTGATCAGAAGCAATCGCAAAGTTGAACTTATTTTAAAAAGAGCGTGGGCTGTCTTGAGTGATTGGGTGGTACACAGTATATACCTAATAAGCAAACCCATTGAAGAGTTCGGGTGGGCATTACTAGTCTCGGGGAGGGAATGCGACCTGCAGATCATGTGAAATAGCAGCAGGCCTAATATATTTGACACAGAAGCGAAAGGTTCCGTTGGGCTGACAATAATCCTCGTGTTGCTTCTAGTGCAATGCTACTAATACCAATCAACCAAACTATCAACAGACTGATTGATCGGCGTTTCTTGATCGCTAATAATTTATCATCAGCATTTGGGGCCGCTGTAGCCTAGTGGTCATGGCTTCGGAATCATGGCCGGCGGTTTCGTTCAGTTGCGGGTTCGATCCTTGGCCCCTAAAGACCCGCCGTGTAGCCGGGGCTGATGCACGTTAAATCTGTCGGGGCCCAAAGTCCTCATGATGGCATGGTGTGGATGTTAGGAGAGGGGGTGGCAGCTCAGGTGTCGTCCTCGTCACTTGACCGTGGTTCAAAATTACGAGGTCCATCGCCAATAGCCCTCGTGTTAGTGCGACGTTAATGAAAACTAAACTAAACTTATCGTCAACATTGTATCGTAACTACAGGACAGTTTCTTAAATTATATTTCATTTAAATTATATTTCTAACAAACACATTTAATTCAAAAAAAGTATTTCATTAATTTATTGCAAAACGTTCTTGAATTTTTTACAGGGTCTCGGAAAAGTTAGTTGCTTCCCACGACTCGAGAGGTGAAAGTAGTAGTAGTTTTAAACAAGAGAATTCGAATTAGCATTTAAAAGAGCCAAAATTAAATACATAGTGATGAACCGAATTCATCAAGTACACACATTATGTATGTAATCGTATGTGTGTAGCTCGCCATAATAAAATGAGATCCCAAAGCGTCAGCAAAAACCTTGGCTCTTCTGCTATAAACAATAACTGTCACTTCTTCGCTCATACCCTCGAACAAATACAATTCAATAATTAGAAATTAACATTCGAAAATAAAAATAAAGTTTCACTTAATGGGTGGCAATATCTTCATTAGTTGTCACATTATTTCCGAGAAATCATCGGAAACTGAAATGTAAGAAAATGGATGCGTTAAAAATATGTAAAAAGCTTCCATTTTTTACTGCTGACGCGACAAAGTTGAAAATGATTTCAGCCTAGATGTCGTTTGTTAGGAAATCAAAATGTGATCTATAGTTAGTAGTACTTTCTGTGATTTCAGTGCGATGTTCGTGCAAAAAAAAATTCTTAATATTCCTGTTAATTTATTCATGAGCAAAGCTCAAATATAATTTTCATATCAGGAGTTTTTAAATAAATTCAACACTACAGTTGTTTAAATTACAAGAATGTCATACCAAAAGGTTTCGTGTGATATCTATTGAATGGACAATTTTATATAATGCTCAGAAAATAACTAGTTTTCTAAGTGTGCCAAAAGAGATGCCCAGTCTTTCTCTCTTGGTTTCGGTGGCCACGGTAGCCGAGTAATCATGGTCGCGAGTTCGCGGCCGGGTTTCTTTCCGTCGAATCATGGGTTTCAGTTCTGAATCCAATACGTGTGGATGTGGAGAGGGGGGGTGCCAGCTCAGGTGTCGTCCTCGTCTCTTGACCGTGGTTCAAAATTATGAGGTCCGTCACCAATAGCCCTCGTGTTGTTTCTAGTGCGACCTTAATAAAAGCTAAGCTAAAACTAATCTGAATCCAATACAGACCATCTTTGTAGTGGGCCATGCAAGTTAAATCTGTTGAGTCCTCCCGAATGATGTGGGAGGTGGGAGATTGGACTGTTTTATAAGTTTTATGAGGGGAAGGTGTCAGCTGACATGTCCTCGTCTCTTGACCGAGGTTCAAAATGACAAGGTCCGTCGCCAATACCCTTCATGTTGCTTTTTGGAAGAATGTTAATAAAGTATCACTCAATCCATCCTGCGTAGTCTAGCTTTCGAACTCCATATATATTTCATCAAAGTTATTTTGTTCTTGAAAATGAATTTTTTTTTTCTGTGTTAATATTTTTTTTCTTTGAGCGTAATAACATAATTATATTATCTTAACATTTTTAAATAAAACAGTGCATTATACAATTCCTAATGCTATACTGTTATAATTTCGAAGGTATTCCTCCCTATTTAAAAGAATTCGTTTCTAGAATTCAGGTTTCTATGTGACCTTCTGTATATTGCATTTTACAAATGAAATTTTGCGTGGAAAGGGGATGATTAGTTAACGAAGCACATTTCACCCCAAATACGAGATGCATCGAGCGTTAAAAGAAACATCAAGTTCATCACAGTACTTATCTTTTTAGAAACCCTTTGCATAAATTGGGTCACTTTTCTGAAATATGTCCATTTAGGAAAAAGCTATCTGATATTCATATCTTGCGAAAATAGAAAATAATTACAAGTCGACTGTTTTAGAGTAAACTTTTAAGATTAAATTTATATTTCTATAGAATTTTTACTTTTTTTTTTTTTTTTTTTTTTTTAATTATAATACGAAAGCAGTTCAAAAAATACCCATGTCAGGAATAGGATAATTCATTGTTCTATCCAGTGATCGATTCTCCATTTTTTTTAAAAATGGTGACAGCCTAGTGGTCATGGTCTTGGACTCGATCCCGACGTTTTCATTGTGTCGTGGGTTGGAGCCCTCAATGTCACTAAAGACCCTTTCTGTGTAGCCGGAACTGCTGCATGTGAAATCTTGTCAAGGTTCTCCCGAAGACATGGTGCGGAAGTTTGGGGAAAGAGGTACCAGCTCGAGTGTCGTTCTTGTCACTTGACCGAGCTCGAAAGGACAAGATTCTTTATCAGTAGGCTTCATGGCATTGATTATTATTTATCTTATCGACTGTGGAAACTCGACACGACAACAACCAAAACTGACTTACGAATCGGTATCAAATTTGTTTCATCTCCGTGTAATTGATGTAACATACAATAGTAACGTCAACATGCGTTACCAACACCATCAATCCTTGAAAACCGGTATTTTTTGAACAACCCTTGTCTTCTAAGAAATTGTACCATTATAAAAAAAATATAACTTTTTTATTCGCTTAACACACTCAAGTGCTTTCTTACTCTTAAAAAATGACTTTTTTCTTTTAGATACTTTTTTAAAATTTAAATCGAAACCCGTATTAACGATGCCCCAATGAAAGAGACGCATTCTTTTCTAGTGATGGAAGTCTTCTCTCGTCGTTTATAAAAACAACAGAATGTGCATGTCACGTTCAAATGCCCACTCCATTTTTCGACAAGGAAGAGAAACCCACGCACACATTTGCATCTTTGTGACAAAAACGACGCGCAAGAAAAACAATTTCTGATACTTCTCGTAAAATATTAATTTATGCATTTTAAACTGTTAAACTCTATTAATAGTTGTCCTAGTTGTGATGTCACTTTTCCTTATACGTATGCTCGGAGGGTTGAATGACGTCATAAGTTGTCGGACAGTCGTTATCGGTACTCGAACATTTCTACAGTACGACTGATAGACAAGTTAAAAGCCGAGGGTTACATAAACTAAATTGTCCGCCACCAAGGATTTTAGTGAATCTATTTTTCATTCGGTGAAAAAATTTCTCATTGGTTTTTTTATCCCAGATATGGATTCATTGTGCAAAAATTAACGCGGAAGTATTCAAAACGGATTGGTACTTTTAAAATCAATTTCATTAATTTTATAGACATACTCTTAGCCTGAACCGGACTTTTGGACTATTTGCTTATAAATTTTCATTTGTATATAATGAAATGAAATTCAGTGGTAGAGTAAAAATGGCAATAGCATTAATGGGAACAACATTTTGGAATAAAGTCTGTTTATTCCTTTGGATTTGGTTTGGTTTTGTTAACGTCGCACTAGAAGTAACATGAGGGCTATTGGCGACGGACCTCGTAATTTTTAACCTCGGTCAAGTGACGAGGACGAAACCTAAGCTGGCACCTCCCTCTCCTAGCTTTCACACCTTACCAACGGGAAGACTTTGATCTCAGACAGATTTGACATGCATCTATCGTGACTGCAGGGTGGATCTTTAGTGGCATCAGGGCTCGAACCCATGACTTGGTGAAAACCACTACAATCAAACGAATTATTTAACTTGCTTTTTTTTTTTTTTTTTCTTAAACGTAAACTTAGCATTTCTATATCAAAATTTGTACTCTAATTCTAACCTAAGTCCTATTATCTGATCGAGACTAAATTGTGTATACATGTATAACTCCAACGACTATACCGCACTGTGGTATACACAAGAATTGACAGACATGGGCGAACGCTCGTTCCTTGCTCTTAATAACAACATCCAATCAAGTTAAGATTTAGCAAACACCCTATAATTGATTTTTAGTCTTAAATTTCCGGACTAAATCGAATGAAATTAAGTAAAAACATCTCTAAATTAAGCTTTTATTGTAAAATGGACTGAAAGATATAAAAGTAACTTTTTAAAATTAAAACATTATATATATAGAGAGAGACGTTAATACTTCTTTTGATGTTATCTCTAAGTAGTTATGGGACTTAATGTATCGGTAATTATCCAGGTATATTATTTAAGCGCCTCAAGTCTTATTATAAGTTATATATTTTTCATTCAAAAATTATCATTATAACTTTCAGTCCATCTTTAAATAAGTAGTTTAGTGGTCATGGTTGTGGACTCGCTGACGGTTTTGTTTTCATCGAGTCGTGGAGTCGAGCACTGATGCCACTAAAGATTCGCCGAGGAGTGGGACTGATATACATTAAATCTGGTTGTGATCTTTACTCCTTCCGTTAGCGTGGTACAAAGGTTTGGAGAAAAGGTGGTGCTAGCTCAGGTGTCGTCCTCGTCACTTGACCGAGATTCAAACGGACGAGGTCCGTCGCCAATAGCCCTCGCGTTGTTTCTAAGTGTGACGTTCATAGACAATCGCATCATTGGCAGTAGGACGACAGCTTCTGGAGGTAGGGAAAATTCAAACAAAGCGTCTACATACGTTTTCCAAGCCATACTTCTTTTGCTTACGTCCGAAAAATTACGGTCGGATAACTGTAGCACACATATAATGTTTGTATGAACAACGCAATGCAAAAATTGCATTGTATAGTTCTCGTTATATATAATCAAAGTATATTAGGTGTACCGCAATGTTGTGTCCGATATTCAAGCTTCTATACGCATGCATGTTCTTATTTTAAAATTGTATGTCTGCGATCCTTTTTCGTTGCATTTATTACACAAATGCTTTTATAAATTAACTTAAGTCTCGCTACATTACTGAAACTCGATTTGTAAACTTGGCTGTTAATGAAGTTCCTTTACGATCTTGTATTTTTTTATGAATTCTAACAATGTCGGGGTCCAAAGTCCTCCCTTGGCTTGGTGTGGAAGATAGAATGGGTGCCAGCTTAGGTGTCATCCTCGTCACTTGGAGTAGTTCAAAATTACGAGGTCCGTCGCCAAAAGAGTTCGTGTTGCTCCTAGTGTGACGTTAATAAAAACAAACAAGCATGAATTCCAACAAGGAAGAACCCACAAAAAATGTTAAATTAGTGAAACGTTATTTTTAGGCGGGATGAAGTTTTTTGATCTTGAAGACAAACCACGCCCTGGGTGACCGTTTTTGATCGATCAACGATATTGTCAAGACCTTTTCTTCACAATATCGCGGAAAGGCTTGAATCAGCATAATAAATCCTTTTGGAAACTACAAAAGTGTGATCTATAAATATTTCCTCTTAAGTTAAATGAAAAAAAAAATAATTAATCAAATCATCAAATACACATATCTGCTTGTTCAAAACAAAAACGAACTCTTCTTGGGCTGCATGATAACCGGTGATGAGAAATAGATCACTTACGATAACATCGAAAGTAAAAGAGCGTACCGACCTGCCCCATCATTCTCTAAGCCAACCGAGATTAAGCTTGATTAAGAGATTGTTATGTATACGGGGGGGAGGGAATGTCCAAAGACCACATTCTTAATGAGTTTGAAAAGTTCGATTCGGTGAGAAACTGTTAGAAAATGGATAATTTAAGCAAAGCAATTGAAGAAAGGGGGCCATAGATGCTCAATGTGCATCATAATTCTAGACATCATGCTGTTTTGGCAACTCGTCAGAAAATCACAGGAATAGGTTGAGAAATTAAATCATATCCTCAGACCTAGCTCCTTCTAATTATCACTTGTTTATCACCCTGAAAACATTTTTGCGAAAAATAGCCAAAACTGAAGCTGAAGTCAATCAAGCATTACTTAAGTTTTCGCCTCTGAAGACAAGTCGTTTTTCAGAAGTAATATTTGTATATTACCATCAATCTACAAAGTGTCGCACGTAACGACGACAGAATTTATTTTGTAACAATTTCTTAAATTTCAGATTACAAACCTGACACCTAAATTAAGACCTAAAAATATGCTTATGAATTTCTGATTTCTATTCTTAAAATTTCTAACGTTTAACTCCCACAGACACAAATAACATCCTTCTCTACTAATCGCACTTAACCCAGCATCCAATCAGTACACGGTCTTTCGTCTTCACTATTCTCAAAAACACTTTTCAAGTACCGATTCCAACTGAGACACTGACTCAAAAGGCGGATTCCCCATTGGCTTGTCACTAAAGTTAAGCCACACACACCTTAGTTACTGCTATTCTTTTAGCTAGAAAGCTCTTATTGAAATTTTTAAATTTTCCGACTAATAAATTCAGTCTTTTCTTTTGGCAAATGAAGCCGAAGTTCAGCTCAAAAAGATTACAAGAAACGGGGATTAAGACCCATTGTTCACGACCTCCTACTAAATTATCCAGCAGAAAATTTATATTGTACAGTTAAAATAGTAAATGCCTGAAAAATGTATTTTCTTTCTCTTCACAAATGGACAGAATTTTCCAGATGACCTAATATAAACAACATACCCATTACAATATTCATGATTACCTATTATGAAATTCAATTATTTTGAATATTTTTAAAATTTACATTCACACCACTGAGACTGGCATCTATTTAAAATTCGAATGAATCTGTTTATATTCTTGCTTATCGGTATAACACATCGTCATGGCAACCGATGCAAGAGTAAATCCTCGAAAAATCAAAAACAATAAGAACCAATAAAACGAAATAATGCGGAGATAACGGTCGAGACAAAGAATTTAAACACTCTTCCTTCATCGCGCCGTGTTTCTCTAACTTAAATGACTTTTCGTCGCAGTCCTTTTTCCTCTTTTTCACGGCTATTAATTCCGAAAACAACCCCCGCTGTCACAAAAGCCGTCAGCGCAGAAAGAACCCTTTCCGTGAACCCGGCGAAAAGGAAAACACAAGAGAAAGTTTCCCGATAGCCTCGATGGCAGATCGTTTTGAAACGACCCGAAGATCCTAATTCAATAAAGGCGACTTCCTTTCTCTTCGTCCGAGGTGTTTTGTTTAATTTAAATCAGATTAGAGGGTGGTTAAGGGGGAGGAAGGACTCTCTTCTTCCTCGCGAAGTCTTTTTTTCCTTCTCCTCGCCAGCTGCGTTCCTTATTTATGTTTCCGATCACACACTGGTGCGAGGCCGTACAAAAATTTAGATTCAGGGGTTTTAGGAGAGACGTGTCGGGATAAAATGGAGGGGACTCGCGGATTACCCGAGAACATCGATATTTAGGGATGTTTTTCTGGCTAAGCGAATATTTGGGAGGAAAGTTCTCCGTCGAGTAATTCTATTATTCCGTTTGAGTTTGAAGTTAGTTCCAAAGAATAAAAATGAGTCGGGGATGTGAAAAGTGAGAGGAAAAATATTTCTCCTACGGTCTTGGATATTTTAGCTGATCAGTAGAACTGAATTTTTAAACTTTCTCTAACTTTTTTACTCGTTTTACCTTGAGCTGCTTGAACAGAAGAACAGCGAAAAGAAGAAAATATTTTATTCATTTTTAGAATGAATTGTTGTTTATTGGAGTCGCACACACTTTGCGGTTATTGGCCATTGACCTCGTAATGTGAGCGGAAGTCCAAAGGTCGTTGTCGCAAAACCACGAAAATATCGTTCGAGTCCTAATACCACTAAGACCAGTCAAGTAGAGGACTGGTGAAATTTAAATCTGTCAAAGTCTCCAAAGCAAAGAAAAATAAGAAAAAAAATGGAAAAAAAACTAAAAAAATTAACTTCTGAAATTCAAGAATATATATTCGCGATATAAGTTGACCTGTGGGGTGACCGGGAGGGACAGAATAGTCCCATTGTAGCTCATGCATATCGTAAGAAGTGACTAAAATGGGTATCCAGCGTCTGAGGGTATAGTTCGGCACCCTGCCCCTGGGAATTATATCAGGGCACATCAGGGGTTTGCCTTCTCTAGGTAGGTGCGGGCATCATGACCCCGAGGCACCCTAGTGATCTTTTTCTATCCCATGGGGTTTACTGCCTTTGGTAAACACGGATGACGCCCCCCCCCGGGTTACCCTAGCGATCTTTCTCTATTTTCGACCCTCCTTCTTGCGAACCAACTTGCGTCTTTTCTTCAGTTTCTTCTCGTCTAGACCACAGTTTAACTTTGTTTGGCACAGCTTGGCCATATCTGGCTTTTACTCCAATAAACTTTACTTTCTCACTTAGCACTTCTTGTCGATCAATCTTATTTCATTGTTTTAACGTCTAGATCATAGATTTACCTTGTTTGGCGCAGTATGGCCACATCTAGCTCTTGCACCAATAACACTTTACTATCATTATGACATAAGTTCAAAAGAATTTAAAAAGTTGAAAAGTTATTTTTCAAAAAAAATAATAATAATGCTGCGGATTTCTTTATGAAGCCAATTATGACAAGTGCATGCGTCCGCAGTAGCCGAGAGGACGTGGTCCTGAGCTCCTGCCGACGCTGTTAACCGCTGAATCGTGAGTTCGAGTCTTAATTCAATTAAAGAACTGTCGGAAAATGATAATCATGCACGTTAAGTTTGTTAAGACTCAAAATATTCACTAAAAGTAATATGGCAACCTGGAATTTTGAATTCTAATTCAGGTGTTGTCTCTTATCTTCATCGTGGACCTCAGGGGCTTGCCTTTTCTGAGTAGAAACGGACATCTAGATCCCGAGGCACACCTAGTTATCTTTCTTTCCCATGAGGTTTACTGCCTTTGGTAAACATGAGTGACGCGCCCTCGGGGTACCAAAGGGGACCTTCTTTATATTCAACCCTCCTTCTTCTCAACCAATTTTTTATCTTAAATTTTTCACACGTCTGGATCACAGCTCTACACTCAATTTGTTTGGCGCAGCATGACCACATTTGTCTTTTGTACCATTAAAAATACTATCCCTCGCATTCTCATGATCGGGGTTCAAAATTACGAGTTTCAAAGCAGAGAGGAAAAATTGAAACTGCTCTCCAGTGTTCTTCCTCTCGTGTCACATGCACCGTTCATCACATTTTAATTGTATGTCTGTGTTTCATCACCATCGCATATTTATCTGTTTTAAACTTTTTTGACTTGGTAACTTATCTCCTTTTTTTTTTAAGAAAATTTTCTTTTTATACACCAAATATAATTTATTTTGTAAAACTTGAAATAAACATATTTAAATAATTTTAACCCTATTAAATTGTTTTCATGTGTTTTGTAATTAATGAATTTTAAAAAGAAATTAGAATTTTGAAGTAAATGTTCGGCGTCGCAAAGCAAGATTTAGACCTAACGCCATAAAATCCCATTAGTCACTCACACTCTCCAAATTCCGATGGCCTAGTGGTCACGGGCTCACGGCTGTGGCTAATGTCGAGTCGAGGGTTCGAGCCTTGATGCCACTAAATACCCGCCGTGTAGTTGGGGCTGATGCGCATTATATCTGTCGGGGCTCAAAGTCCTCCCATTGGTATGATGTGGAAGCTTGGAGAGCTAGGTGCTAGTTCAGGTGTCGTCCTCGTCACTTGGCTGAGGTTCAACATTTCGAGGTCCATCGCCAAAAGTCCTTGGTGCTTCTTCTAATGCGAGGTTAGCATACGGTCAATCAATCAGGCTGGAAATGATAATTAAAATTCGTATTGGCTTTATTTTCATTTCTTCGTTTGAATAAAAAACTCAAAAATTAAATCTCTCAATGAAAATTTTTTAAATATTGATAATTATATTGAGTGTTTCGTACAACAAAAATTCTTGGTTGGTTATTAATGTTGAACTTCGAAATAGCAGTATGATAGGTGTCGTAATTTTGAACCTTGGTCAAATGATGAGGGTGGTACTTAAGCTTCGTCTTTAAACTTTCACCCCTCGCCGACGGGAGGACTTTGAGCCTCGACAAGTTTAACATTAATCAGCTCCCCTCCCCTTCACACATGGCGGGTCTTTAGAATACACAACTTCGAAGAACTCGATACACGACTGGATGGAAACACAACACTGGCTCCAAGTTCGCAACCGTACACTGGACTACAGCGACCATACACCGAAAAAGTCTATTGTCCAAAGCGCTCGTTTTAAAACTTATCCCCAAAATTTTTACCATTCATAATAAATACATTCAAGTTTATATTTAAAATAACGTAATTTTTTTTTTTTTTACTTAATTTGGTGGATATCTCCACTACAAAGTTCTAAGCCGCTTTAAATTTTAAAACTTCTATCCACTGCCCTTTCCTTGATAATCTGCTTCGCGTCTAAATATTTCAGGATGAGTGGAGTTTAAACCCGCTCCAAAGTTTTGTCACTTTCACAGGCGGTTGCAGCCGCCTACGAAAGTTCGCCCAAATCCTTTTCAAACTCGGAACAATGAGGCGATGAAAGGACAAAGAAAAAAAGAAGCGTCCGTCGGTATCTCTTGTTGATCTTTTGGCTTCCGAATCAGCTGCTCCCCAAACCGCCGACTCGTGCTACGGATTAAAGATTTTAATTAAAATTTTAATTAACATCTGCCGCAATAGAGGCTCGTTTCCTGCTCACTGGAATCGCTCGGCAAAAGTCAACCTCTTCCTAATAAGTTCGTCCCAGACTGCTGCGCCCCGCTTATTGTTTAATGGGATTGGCTTAGCTTTCATCATATCCAAATTAGCCGACGCCCCAGCACTCTGGCTTAACGTAAACTGTTATCGCGAATTTGTTTTGATTATCATCTTTTCTTCTTTTCGCTTGCCTTTTTTTTTTTTTTTTTGGAGAGAAGTTTGGTCTTGTTAATTATTTCTTTTTTGTTGAGGATTATTCGACAAATTCGGAATCTTTGTCAGCGAATGGAACAATTTAAAGTGATAGATAACGTGTATATGATCAATCGGCGATTGAAAATAGTTTTTGTTATGAAAAAGATATGTTTGTTTTCCGAAACATTTTGAACACTAATTATAGTAGAAAACTTTGAATGTAGAGTTAAATCTAGGAAATTAACACACTAATAAATAATCGTATGATTTATTATTCGATATATATATACGCATTATTTATCGATGTGATCGCAACCACGGTAGCATAGTGGTCATCGCTCGAGCTCGCCATTGGCGTTGTTTCTATCAAGTCATGGGTTCGAGCCCAAAGGCTACAAAGGGCCTATACGCATTCAACTGTTGAATCTCCAAGTCCTAACGGTGTCGAAACTTGGAAGCAGAAGTATACGATCAGGAGCCTTCCTCGTCACTTGACAAAGATTCAAAATGTCGAGATTATACGAAAAAAACCTCATGGGCTTACCTTCTTAAGTTAGTACATACATCATGATTCCCTTTATACCCTGACTCATGTGATGATCGTGAATGACAGAATAGTACCTACGACATGCATGAATGTGTAGTTCATGCATGTCGTAGGATGCGACTAAAATGAGTACCCAGCATTTGGGGTTATAGCCGGGCACTTTGACCCTGGCAATTATATCAGGAGACTTCAGGGACTCACCTTCTTCAGGTAAGTACGGGCATCATGACCCTTAGGCACCCTAGTGATCTTTTTCTTTCCCATGGGATTTACTGTCTTTGATAAACATGGGTTACGCTCTCCCGGGATACCCTAGGGGTCCTTCTCTAATTTCGATCCTCTTTCTTGTCAACCAATTTTCGCCTTTTTCTATTTTTTCACGTCTGGACCACAGTTAAATCTTATTTGGCGCAGCATAGCCATATCTGGCTCTTGCGCCAATAGCCTTTACATTCACTCACTCCCTTGATACCCTAATGTCCTTTTTCTTTTTCACCGGGTTTACTGTTTTATAAACATGGGTGAAGTTCTACCAGGATACCCTAGTGATCTTTATCAAATTACGACTTTTTTTTGTCTACTCCCCCTTCCCCCGTTTTTCAAATGCCTGGATCTCAATTATATCTTGCTTGGCACAGCATTATCTATGCGTTGTTCTCGCGTCATTAAGCTCCTCGTCACTTGGCAGAAGTACAAAATGACGAAGTTAGTTCGCCAATAGCTCTAATGTTGATCCTAAGTTCAATTTTAAAGAACAGTCAATCAGTATTTCAGAATCAATATTTTTGTACTTATATATGTAAGTGTGTGCGCGTGTAAGTGTATATATGATCACTATACACAATTCTTCAATCCTTCTAATAAAAATTAAATACAAAGGATATTATTTATTTGGATTTATTCGTATTCAACCTTATAAACAAGGATTCCAAATTCTTTTGAATAATTTGAAAGGCAGTATATTCTAGAATTCTCTTTTGATAATCGTCCATCATTATTTCACTATTCTACGCGTTTCCAAATAATATCGGCATCTTTGCCCGTGAATCGCAGAGCTCTTTGGTTTAAACCAATCTCTTTATGCATCTGGTCATTTCATCGAATGATGCTTACGTTTTCGAAAATGGATATAAATGGACTCGTTTAATCTCGGATATATTTTTTTATTTATGACTGTTTTTATGTCAAAGCCACAGGTCTTTCTTTTCATGAAAAGATGCGGAAAAATATTCAAACAAAGTCTGCTTGGTAGTGTTATCTTTCTAAAAGACGCTTTGAATTTAGGCCAACCTACGATGCATTTTTATCTTTTACAAACATTGCATGGCATAGTCCAGAAAACTGCATTTGATCTAATCTGCGACATTGATTGCAGTTTTAAATCAAGCTCTTATCAAACACAGCGCATTTTTTCGAGTCTGTAAAATTTATTTTTTAACGAAAAGGCTTCATCTGACTTAGTAATTTTAATGTCGATTACATAAAATGTGTAAGTTACTTAAAGTTAATCAACATAACTACTGGAAATAAAATGAGAAGCACTCCGCTACGAGATTTCTTATTCCAGATTATCTTCCTTTGGTTTAAATAGCTTCCTAACCCCTCTCTGATGGTACTACTCCACAATATCCTAGAGAACCTCTCTATTTTCAACACCACTTCATGTCATTAAATTTTTACTTTTCCCCCATTTTTTTTCAGACCTCAGGGGCTTGCCTTCTTCAGGTAAGTACGGGCATCATGTCCGTCCCGAGGCATCTCAGTGGTCTTTTTCTTTCCCATGGGGTTTACTGTCTTTGGTAAACACGGATTACCCTAGCGATCCTTCTCTATTTTCGACCCTCCTTCTTGTCAACCCATTTTTGTCTTTTTAATTATTCGCGTCTAGACAATAGTTAAATCTTGTTTGGTGCAGCATAGCCACATCTGGCAATTGCGCCAATAACCTTTACATTCACTCACTCACCCATTTTTTACAAACGTCTAGATCACAGGTGCACCTTTTTGGGCACAGCATGGCACATCTGGCTCTTGTGCCATTAAATTTGACCACCAACTCGTTCCTCAACCTCTCTCCCTAAACTTCCAAAAGCTTAGGGAATGGTGTGTTAGTTCAGATGTTATCCTCGTCACTTGACCGTGGTTCAAAGCTGCGAGCTTCGCCGCCATAAGCCCTCGTTTTGCTTCTATATACGACATTTTTTAGCAATCTATTAATGCGGTTTAAAATGTGATACTCTTTCGGTAATCTGTAGATATCGAACCAGAGTACTGCCACATTACCAAAAATGACGGATTATTGAAAAATGATAAAAAAAAAATAAACGATGCGTAAACAACGCATTTAAACAGCAAAAGCTAGACATTGTTGTATGAAATTCAATACAGTACTCAAATATAAAACCTTAATTTTTGTAGATTTTCTTTGTGTCTGTTTCCTATTGACAACCTCATTTAAGTAGAAGGGTTTTCGATAACTGGTCAACATGAGTACAGATCAGAAAGTGCCGGATTATAGAGAAAGAAATTTGCATACAAATTTTTGGGTTCTTTAAATGATTTACACCTTAGATGAAGCCCTCGTGTTGCTTCTAGTGCGAGTTAATAAAAACCAAACCTACACCTGAAATTAATAAAACTATTTTCAATACTGTTGACATCGTTACGTTATAAATTAATTTGGCATACACTAAATGTAGTATCCTATCTAGGATAAGTAATCGATATACTGTAAATGGAAAATTTACATTGGTCTAAATTGCCTCCCAATATTACAAGTAAGTCGCCCCGCTTACAGTGGTGGAAATAAAGTATAAAAATCATAAATAAGACATCTACAATTCTATAAGTTACTGAAAATGTTGTTGTACGCGTGAAGTAGAACCGCAATAAGTCGGATTAATTTGGACCAGAGATGATTTAGGGGAACGAAAATCCGAATTATCAGAAGGATTGGAAAAAATGAAATAAAACGTAAAGAAAATCCTCTTTATATTGAACAATGCGAGTGTAAATTTCATGTACAGAAGATAAAGACGTCTACTTTGTAGGAAAGAACACCTTATACTTCTATATGAGGTTTATATACCTTTGTGAGCCACGATGATCATTATGAAATATTTACTGTTCCTAAAGCACTAAGCCCTCCCCACACCTGTTATGCGATTAGTGTTCTTTGCACTTTCTGTTTAGATGATGTAATACCGTATGCTATTTCGGTGCCTCCTAATAAAAATGTTACGTTTTATTAACTTTGCTCAAAATATTTGTAAAGTCTCCTCCCACATTTTTTACACACATTTATTGATATGCTCCAAAATACGTGGATCAAACAAACAAATGTTACTAAGGAAAATTGCAAATCTCTTCTCAAATTAAGAAAATTAAAATTGGCTCTGCTAGTTTCATTTTAATTTCTAAGATTTTTTTTTTCTATTAAAACTAGAATAATTCAAAATGAATATTTAATTAGCATAAAGTAAGCGTACTTTGGAACTCAAGGCTCCACTTAGAAGCAAGAAAAGAAAATACGTTCTTCAAATTCCTACTTGCATTTGGATTTTTACTCTAGCAAAAATTCTTAACAACAAAAAGAGTAAAAACAAATGATTCTGCCATAATAAGAATCAAGTAAATGTTAAAATAAGAGCAAACGATAAATTACCAAAGTGGACAGTAAATATTCTGTTCGGATATTAAAATAAAAGCAGAGACGATAAAATATTAAATGAAATATCTTAGCAATGTACACATACCTTAAGCAAATTAAATGTAATTGTATTATAATCATAATGTATTATAATGACAGTCTTTTGAACCTAATACTATATATCCTTTATTTTATGCCCACGCATATTTGTTGACGCCATTTTCTTAAAACATGTTAAGGGGTGGGGAGATTTCTCCATACAGACCGATTCTCCATATCCAGAGATATCGAGGTTCGACTAAATTTACAAAGGAAACATTTCTATTCCATAAAATGTTAGTTCTCGCATAAACTTTAAATCGATATAATTTAACATTAACTAATTTTTGCTACAAAATTGATTCGTCATTAATACATATAGGGACAATAGCCTTTTTTGCTTCATATGCCTGATTAATAGAATCAATCAAAACACCAGTAAATAATTATCTGGTATTTGTAATTTAAGTTAAATTTTTTATTGTATCGATTGTTATAAGTTCGACACGCCTTAAAATTTTCTCGTCTGTGCATCTCCATTCGACCACCAGAAACGAAGTACACGTCTTTTGACTTCTGCTTTCTTTTGTTCGACTTGACCCTTCGTCAACTGGTCAGTCTGTGTATCTTGTTTGTGAGACAGAGGGGGTAGGGTAAAACAGGCCCCTTCCGAACGCCTTAGCAAATTCGAACTCGAAAGAGGAGGGGGAAACATTGTTCCCAATGCATGGGGGGCGTCGCAGGAACAGGTTTTGAAAGAGTGGAAGTGAGTTTAGAAAAAAGGAGTGCACAAGTAACAAAGAAAATTCTTTAAAAGAAACATTCAGCGGTACCTGAGTTTCCACTTGTGGTTACAGACTCTTCAGCTTGTTTGAACCCCTTCAAAATTAAAGCCGAGGGTCATGATAATGAAGGTAATGTGTTTTGTCTTTTTCTTATAGAACCTCTGTACAAGGAAATTAAAAGTTCTGGAAAAAAATTCTATGTATAGAAATTTCATTGTACTGAAATGCATATTGGAAACCTTTCATCTCGGTTTCTAACTCAAAATAGCTATAGTTTTTTTTTTTTTTTTTTTTTTTTTTTTTTCTGGGGGAGAGGGTTAGGAAGACTGAAGAATGTTTGTATACAAAACACAAAAGAACAATTTAACTTGTTTTTGGACAAAGTAGTTCCTAATGTCTTTCTGAACATAATCTTTTGCTGAAGTCGCTCAGTTGCAATGCTCAGTTTTTTCCAGAGGTGAACATTTCTTCGGGAATGTTAGGAATAAATCTCTAGTTTTGTCGGATATAGTTTTTGGAATAAACATTTCCATAACTTATTTTCTTGATGGTTTATCAATTCATCTTTGGATTCCTCTTCATCAAAGCAGTCATCTAATATGTCCTGTTTGGTGGGGTAATCAACCACAATTAGGTTCTCTTCCACGTGTACAAATTGTTCGAATTCGAAAATTATGCGATTTATTGGAACATTGTTTAACATATAGAAACTGCTTTTGCAGTGAATGTATATATATTAAATAAATTTACTTAAGTGTATAGCAGCAAAGAAATCGGGGCGAAAACATATCACTGTTTCGTTTAAAATATAAGTAAAATAATAAATGTAATTAAGCTTTTATTTAAATAAACTATAAGTTAAAAGGTACATATATTTTAAATGGAAAAAATAATATATAATTTATAAGAGCTCGAGACGCTAGGGAATGACCCATCAATGACATGGTCGTGAACACGCAAGCGGCGTTGTTTTCGTCCGGCAGTGGGCTCGTGTCACTAAAGCGCGCTGATACACTTTAAATCTGTCGAGGCTCCAAGTCCTCTCGTGGCCGTGATGGAGAAATTTTGAAAGGGGGCACTAGCTCACGTGTCGTCCTCATCACTTGATCGAGGCTGAAAATTGCGTGATTTGGTACTAATAGTCCTCGTGTTGCTTCTAAGTGTGACGTTAATAATCAATCAATAGTTTTGTAGAAAAGTCAAAAGAATTATTAATTCTTCAATATTTCATAAATTATTTTTCGAGTATATATACCTGTCCCTCGATTTATACGGTTAATTGGTTCCTGAGAAAACCGTGTAAAGCGAAAATTAAAATTTTTGTATGAAAAACCGTGTAAATCGAAAACAGCTATAACCATGCATTTTTTATTTATATATATATATAAACCATTTATTCAATATAAAATTAAATAAAAAACAAAAACCAAACAAAATTGAGCTAGTTATTATAAATTCAAAGTGTTTTCAATCATTTATTCAGTATAAAATAAAATAATTTTTGTGGATATTGTCGTGCCGCATCTGAATCAGCAGATGCTTGCTCACCTTTTAATTTCAGATTACGTAAAGAATGCCTTAATCTTGGTATCTTAAGGTAATCTTGACGCATATACATGCACATGTGGTGTTACCAAATCAATGAATTAAAATTATGCGGAATTTGACAGTTTGACAATTTTTTTTTATTTGAATTTTAAAAAAACGTGTATATCGAGCACCGTGTAAATCGAGGGACTGGGGGAATTAAAATATTTTTTTTTACCTTTTAATCTACCTTTAAGGAAAACTCGATATAATTTTTTTAACTAAATGAATGCAAATAATTTTTAATCTGAAGATATGAGAGACTAAAAAAAAAAACAAGTACGTGAGCTATACATGCGTGCAAAATTTCAACTCCATTAGAAGTTAAGAATAAGGCTTTAGGTGTATCTCCCCCCCCCCCCCCCATATCCGTCACTGCTAGTTATGGAGTGGAGTTATGTGTTTCAGTTCGATGGGATGATAGAAAGTGGATTAAAGATCGAGTACAAATTTTTAATTGGAAAAACACAAATGAACGTTGCAAGTGAAATAAAAATTTGATGGAGGAAATGCGGAACATTATGAAAACTATGCAGAGATATTTCGATGCGCATTTCGAATGATGAAGTGAGTAAAACAATGGACGATATCGAGCAGCTTGAAGTGGAAAAAATTGAAAAACAAAAACTGCTTTTTTTTTTTCTCCCGATGAACACGATTTTTTCCATGTTTATTGTAAAATGTGTATAATTTTTTGTGTGCGCGGACTAACAATTGTAAATTTTAACAGGAAACCAATAAGAATTTACGTTACCAAAACTTTTTGTGAATTTTTTTTCCTCGTACATTGGTTTACACGAAATAATTTTCTTCATCCCCTTCAATTTCGTGTTAAGCGTTTTTCTCTGCAATTCATGCTTGAATGTGTTGTTTAGCTGTTGAAAAAGGAATGATAGCATGTGCAATACATACGTTTAGATTTCAGTGCTTTTATTTTTAAACACAATAACCGAATATTTACATTTATTGTAAAAATAAATCTATCGCTGTGAGGCAGAATGTCTTAAAATAAATCTATGGATTGTAATTGCTGTTTCGAAAACATATACCGGCATTAAGCGTCTTTAGGGCTTTCGTAAAGTTTTTGTGTCGAAATTAACTTATATCAAATGTTCTTTAATTAAATAAAAAGATGCATGTTTCGAGGCAATCGTAATGAATATAGAATGTATGTGTTTGTTTTATGTACGAATTATAATATAAATGAAATTCACCAGTAAAATTAATCATTTTCTTGTATTTATGTCTTCCCTTTTTAACGGTGGGAATTCTACTGTAATTATTATTATAGCTGTTGTAAACTCTGCATTATTTCAGTATGCGACAACCTAAATGAAAACTGTTTTTGCATATCATGGTGCATAAGCAGTCGCTTATTAGTTTTCATTTGTCTGCGAAAGAAAACGAAAAGTTACGAAAACAATAGGCGACAGAATATAAATCAAATCCTAATTTCTCGTATTTAGGAAAAGCAAATGGTTCTTATAATTTTAAATTCGTGTGACGTATTTTAATGAATTATTAATAAAAATCGTAGCATGAGTCGAATTTGTCGACACGGTTTTCCAGTCTTTTATTTCGAAGAAAAGTAAATTTCTTGGATCTTATTCGAGATTATCAAACAGTTTTCGTTTTTGGCTTGATAAAAATGAAGCTGGATGGTCATGGTCGTGAACTCGCGGCCAGCATTGTTTCCGTACAATCATGTTTTTGAGTCTTGATTCCACTGAAAAACCATTCGTACAAAGGAAAAAAATACACCTTAAAATTTTCGTGGGTCCACCCCCCCCCCCCCCCCATTGGCGTGATCGGAAGGTTTATGAGGGAGGAGCCAGCTGAGGTGTCATCTTCGTCACTTGACCGAGATTTAAAATTACGAGGTCCGTCGACAATACCCCTCACGTAGAATTAAGTGCGTTCTTAATAAATAATCAGTCATTAAGTTTGGAGATTGTGGTGCCGTTTCAAGCGTTGCCCTCATCACGTGATCGAGGCTCTCAAAATTACAAGGTTCGTAGCCAATTATAAGGTGATCCTCGTCTTTTGTCTATGGCTGGATTTTGCCAGATCTATTTTTATTAACACCCCCACGCACATTATTTGCAAAAAATCATATTAATTTATTAATTTTGACTCGAGAGATCCACCATGCAAATTTAAAATGATCTTTTGTAAGCAAATCCATATCACTCCGTCTTATCGCGGAATTGTTTTCCCTTCGAGATTTCTCATGTTATTGATTTTCATCTGGTTTACTGTTATTCTTTCCCACCCATCTGTTATCATCGTGTTATTTCATTAGCATATTGAATACTGTAGACACCCCTAAGGTAATACGTTCGGGTGTTCGTTTGTAATTGAAATGTAATTTGATGATAGAATGCATATCAATACATTGCGAATGCAAACAATTTCAGACCCGATCGTTTGGTAAACAGAACACGATTGGCTGAAATAAATTGATTGTCTCTGATATTCATGTGTTGGTGGAGTTTGATTAATCTTTTATGGCATGGGTATTCAACTCCGTTGGATATTTCGCCGAATATCTTGCGTCAAATGGGAAACGTATTTAAAAATGTTAGCTAGGATATCAAAAATATAAAAAATGTATTAAATTTTAAACTTTTCCAAAATATTTTGAACAAAAAAATTAAATAATTATATAAAAGGAAGTTTTATTATTATTATTTGAGATGCATATTTTATGTTTAAAGAGGGTGAATGAAAAAAATTCTTATAAATATCTTGCTCGCCAGGGTACCGTTTCCCCTTCAAATAAGCTCTTTCCTCAATGATTCGCTGATACATCTCTGATGTAACGTTAATTATGAGCCATTAAAATGCTGCAGATTTATAAAAAAGAAGATAACATTCAATTTGCTATTTAAAAGTAGAGGACGCTTCCCTGAATCCGTATGTGTATTTTTTTTTTTTAAGAATTTGAGAAATAGAACGTTCGAAAATTAAATTTTGCATATGCACAGACCACTTCATCGAAGAAAAAAAATCTGTTTGTAGGTTTCTCAAAATGTGGGGTTTAGAGATAGTCTAGTACACTTTCCTCAAAATCTATGGCCGAAGTAGCCTGGTGGTCGTGGCTGGCGGTTTTCGTTGAGTCGTGGGTTCGAGCCCTGATGCCACCAAAGATCTGTCGAGTAGCAGGGCTGTTACACGCTAAATATGTCAAGGCTCAAAGTTCTCTCAGGGGAGGGGAGGGGAAATTAGAAGAAGGAGGTGTCCACTCAGGAAGTCATCCCGTTGGCGTGGTGTGGAAGATAGGAGAGAAGGGTGCAAGCTAAGGTTTCGTCCTCGTCACTTGACCGAGGTTCAAAATGAAGAGAACCGTCGCCTATAGCCCTCGTATTTCTTCTAGTACGACGTTAATAAAACCAAACAAGCAAGCATCGCTAACTACCCTTGTGTTGCAGCTCGGATCAAACAATTCCTCAAAATCTTCTTTGTTCAAAATACAAATTGAAAATTTTCTCGTTTTAAAATGAGATTATATTCTACACAGTGAACAATTTTTCTTCTAATATAACACAAATTTTCAGTGTCTCACAATATTCGTATGAAGATGTTAGTAAATTTTCATCATAAAATTTTAAAAAATTAAGATTGTAACTTGGTACAATGTATCGATTGATTGGGGTTTTATTAACGTCGCACTAGAAGCAACGCAAGGGATACTGGTAGAATGCCCGAAGAAACAGTTCATCCAAAGGGCTTCTACTTCTACAAACGGCTTCTTCCCCCAGGAGACAATCACCTCCACCCTCTACATTTAGCGACAAAAACAATTTTCTTACAACAAAGGGTAAGATACAGCACTACATGTTGGAACAAAGAACAAAAGATATTTCATAATTTCGAAATTCAAAAGCGAGTAAAAATTTTGTTTACAGAGTGTGATGTCAGTTTTAATACTTCCCATTTTTTTTTTAATTGCATATCACTGTATGTCTATGACGTCACGATTTACGGCTAACAATAGATGCTGAGGTCTATTGATGGCGGATCTCATAATTTTGAACTTTGGTCCTATGCAATCTTCCCTTCCTAAATTCCACAGCACGTCTACGGGAGGACTTTGAGCTTCGACAAATTTAACGTGCATCAGTCCCGGCTACATGGTTGTCTTCAGCGGCATCAGGGTTCGAACCCACGACTGGACAAGAACCGCCAGTCGCGAGTCCTCGACCATGACCACTGAGCTACCATGACTACGCCAAATGTATAGAATGATATGTTCAAAAGTACTCAGATGTTTAAAAATAAGGGAATAAATTTTAAAATGGATTGGAATTACTGCAAAATGTACCTGAATGTGAATATAGCTATTTAAGCTTTTCCCGTTCTTATATAATTGCTTATATTCATAAATCTTATTTTTTTCGCATAATTATATACACAAATATATATGGATAACTTAATGTTAAAATACTGTTCCTTGCTTTTAATTTTCTTTAAAAAAGTGAAGATTATTTAAACTTAAATAAAATAAACCCATTTTTCATGCCGAATGCGTCCTTACAATCATTTCTTGTCTATTTCAGTAGACGTCATTGACTTTAATAGTAAAGTCGAATCACAAACCAAATATTAAAACAGCGGGAGGAGAAACGCGTCTCTTCCAGCGCGTTCTTAGAAAACCGTGATTAAACGCTAAGTGAAGAGCCCTGTTGGACCTTATCATCGCTTGACCCGGGTGGTCTGCGGCAAAGTGGGTTCTCGGCGATAAGCGACGTCTCTCGGCCGAGTGCTGAAATGCGAGCCCCGGCCGAGTGCTCTTCCGGAAGCGTCGCTCTTCCTCCCACCCGGAACATGGTTATGAAATTAAGATAATTGAACGACCCACTTGTGGATGATCGGCAATTTAGTGGTGTTTTTCGTGAAACCCGATCTTCGAACACTTCACCGGGTTCCGCTCGCTTTTTAGCGCAACTGCAATTAACTCGTTTCTGAGTCATTCAGATAGCGTGGACTTAAAAATCACGTTGGAGAGCAACTTCCGAAATGCAACGCTGTTTCGTTGAGTCGGAGCATCCTTTTTTTTTTACGGAAAAGTCGGGATTGACTGCAATAGAAACGGATTATTCACTCTCGCATCTTTTTAGTTAATGTAAGAGGAGCAACATTTTAATTTAGATAAAGAAAAATAATTGGAATATAGGAATAAAATTTATTTTACATGTTAATTTATCCTTATGTCATTATGTTGCAAATTACAGTTACGAATGCTGATTTGTTTGGTTTCAGGAAGCTGTAAATTGAAACAACCCTCGGTATCTCCTGAAGTTTTGATTATTGCAGGAAAACATATTTAACTTTTATTTATAATTTTTAAGAACTTCTCTACACCCTTTAGAATCATACATTTCTCCCACAGTTTCTTACCCCGTGTGGTGACCAGGTGTGAAGGAATAGTCGCCTCTTACGACCTGTATGAGCTATAGTGGGACTAAAATGGATATCCAATGTGTGGGGGTATAGCAGGGCACCCAGCCCCTGAGGATTATATCAGTGTAACTATTGGGCTTGCCTTCTTTAAGGAGGTACGGGGGCAGCCTGATTCCCAGGTACCCTAGAGATTTTTTTTTTTCATGGAGTTTACTGTTTTTGGTAAACACGCGTGACGCACCCCCTGGGTACCCAAGCGATCCTTCTGTTTTCGACTCTTCTTCGTGTCAAACTTTTTATCTTTTTTATTTTTTTTTCAAACATCCAAACCATAGTCACTTGTTTGGCGCAGCATAGTCACATCTGTCTCTTGCACCAATAAACTAAACACTCACCCACCCACCTTTTCTACACTACCAATAACCAAGTTTTATCTACAAATTACTAAAATAGGAAGAAGCACATTGAAAATAGTGTTCAGTGTAGCAATGATATTACACAGTGAATGTCACACTTAACAATACAGTGTTATTCAAAAGAATCATCCGATTTCAAGATTCCATATTTTCAATAATAAACGACTCAGAAAAGTAAGTTATACATAAATGCAAAGGAAAACTGTGAAAGTTTTATAAAGTGAAAATTAGACGAACCTCGTGTGTTCGCGAAAATTGTTTTAGAAACTTTAACGGAGTTTAATTGTTTACAAATTTATGCGAACTTGAACAAATAATTTCTGTTTCTGTACAATCCATTACCACTAACACTTAACAATGTATTTGGCAGGAATTTACGTATCAAATGGACGTTATACGTGTAACTGAAGTAAGTTATATCGAACACTTTTAAAAAAAATATTTCGATATTCTCCTTTTGCATTCGTCTATCACTTTTCTTTCTGGTTGATTTTTATGAAAATATGGATTTTAGTTTAGTTTTTATTAACGTCGCACTAGAAGCAACACGAGGGCTATTGGCGACGGACCTCGTAATTTTGGTCAAGTGACGAGGACGACACCTGAGCTGGCACCCCCCTCTCCTAACATCCACACCACGCCAACGGGAGGACTTTGGGCCCCGAACAGATTTAACGTGCATCTGCCCCGGCTACACGGCGGGTCTTTGGTGGCCAAGGATCGAACCCGCGACAGTATGAAAATATGGAAGTGTGTGTGTGTGTGTGTGTGCACACACACACACACACACACACACACACACACACACACACACACACACACACACACACACACACACTACACACAGCACACACACACACACACACACGAATTCCCATATTTTCATAAAATCAACTCAGAAGAAGAGTAATATACGCAGATGCAAAGGAGAATATCGGAAGTAGATTTTGTTTAAAAGTGTTCTGGTATAACTCCTTCAGTTACTGTACGTATAACGTCCAGTCGATATAAATTCCTGCCAAACACATTGTAAAATGCCGTGGACAATTACAGAAACAGAAATTATTTGTCTCAAGTTCCTAATTCGTGTGAATTCAATTAAAGCTCCTTAAAGTTTTAAGACATATTTTGGAACACACGAGATCTGCGTCTAACTTTCTCACCTTTATAAAACTTTACAGTTTCCTTTGCATTTTATGTATAACTACTTTTCTGAGTCGTTTACTTATTAGAGAAATATGAGATCTGAAAACGGATGATTCTTTCGGAATAACCTTGATTAATTGTGACATTCCACTGTGAATAATATCATTGCTTCACTCTGATACTATTTTCAATGTGAACTCTTTCTATTTTAGTAATTTGTAGATAAAACTTGGTTATGGTAGAGTATAAAGAAAAGGTAAGTGGAGTGCCAGGTTTAGTTATGGCGTAGAGACAGGATGTGACTATGCTGCCACAAGTGATCATGGTTATGAGTTTGAAAAACAAAAAGATAAAGCTTACTACGAAGAAGGTCGAAAAACGAAGGATCACTGGGTAACCAGGGTCGTCACGAGGTTCAAAAACAGTACTCCATTTGAAAAAAAAATCTCAGAGGGTAGCCTGGGAGTCAGGCTGCCCCCGTACTCCTCTAAGAGAAGAGCCCTGAACATCGTATAGGACCCTCAGGGCTAGTGCCGCAGGCTACCTCTAACACATGTATCATTTGAACTCACGTATAGCTATGGCAGAGTCGTAAGTACGATTCATTCTTCCATGACCATGGGTCACGGGAGGAAACTAGGAGAAATGTATGATCTGGAAAGGGTGTAGAGAAGTTCTAAAAATTATAAATAAAAGTAAATACGTTTTTCTGTTAATGTCAAAACTTTATGTGGATCACGTCGTGGTTATTTCAATTTTAAAGCTCTGAGAACCAAACAGATACAGTATCTCGTAACTATAATTTTGGTAGCAAATGACATAAGGATAAATAACATATGAAAATAAATTATTCCTATATTCCAATTATTTTTCTTTATCCTAATTTAAAATGTTGTCTCTCTTACATTAATCAAAAGATGCTGAGAGTGAATAACCTCCGTTTCTATGCAGCTGAACATTGACCTTTCATACTAAAAAAAAAAATGTTGCCGACTCACGCACGTAGCTGATTCCGAAGTTGTCTCCAACGATTTTAAAGCACGATACTCGTAAAGACTGCAGAAACCTGAGTTATCTGCAGCGCTGCGCTAAAAGAAGGACCCGGGGTGAAGTGTTCCGTGGTAGGTTTCACGAAAACACACGCTAAATTGCCGGATCATCCGACGTGTGTTAATTGTCTTAATCAAATCATGCTCCGGGATGAGAAGAGCGCCTTCAAGAGCACTCGGCCGAGGGCTCGCATTTCAGCACTCGGCCGAGAGAGCATGCGCTATCGCCGAGAACTCGCTGCTGCGACCACCGCAGGTCAGACGATGATAGTCCAACAGGGCTCTTCATACGCGGTTTAATCATCGGTTTTCTAGAACGCGTGAAGAGTGACGCGTTTCTCCTCCCGCGTTTTAATATTTGGTTTGTCTATTCGACTTTATTTCGTAGATGCACTGTTTACAGTAAGCAAGAAATGATTGAAGGACTCATTCCGGAATGAAAAATGGATTTATTTTATTTAAGTTTAATCTTCACTTTTTTTAATAAAAATCAAAAAGCAAGAAACAGGTATTTTACATTAAGTTGTCCATATATATTTGTGCATATAATTATGCGAAGAAAAGTAAAATATGAATATGAGACTTATATAAGAATACAGAAAAAAATTAAATGGCTGTTACTGTTCAGGTACATTTTAAATCGATTCCTAATGGCATTTTAATAAATTATTCTTTTTTTACTAAACATCTGGTACTTTATGATTCACAACATTCATGCATTGGCATAATTATGGTAGCTCAGTGTCAGGTGGTTTTTGTCCACGGGGTTCGAACCATGATGCCGCTGGAGACCGCCAGATGCAACGCGAGGACGTTAAATTTGTTGAAGTCAAATCCTTCCCGTGTGAGAGTTGGAGGGTGTTGTAACCTCAGATGCTGCTCGTCCATAATGACCGAAGTTCAAAATTATGAGATCCGCCATCAACACTCCTCAGCCTCCATTGTTAATAGGAAATCGTGAAGTCATTGAAATGCAGTGATATGCATTCCAAAAAAAAGTATTTAAAACGCGCACATCCTGTAATAACAGTTTTATCACTTTTGAATTAATTATGTAATTTCTTGTCTTTTCCAACTGTACAATTATATCTTACCCTTTGTTGTAAAAAAAAACTGTTTTTTGTCACTAAATGTAGAGAGGTGGAGGTGATTGTTCCTGGTTGTGAAAAGCTGGTTTGTTGTTCTATGCCCTTAGTGAGCCTGTTTCTTCAAGAGCATTCTACCACCATGCGTTGCTTTAGTGCGACGTTATAAAACCTCAATGAATCGATACATTGTCCAAGTTACAATCTTATTTTTTAAATTTTAATTGATGAAAATTTACTAACATCTCTATATTCGAATCATTGGTGAGACATGAAAATTTGTGTTATATTAGAAGAAAAAATTCGTTCTGTGTAGAAATAAATCCTCATTTTAAAACAGAAAATTTCAATTTGTATTTTGAACAAAGAAGATTCTTTGAGGAATTGTTTGATCGAGTGCAACACAAGGGGATAGTTAGATGTCGTTTGTATTTATTTTATTGAACGTCGCTACTAAAAGAAATAAGGGCCATAGAGGCGACAGGTTCTTGCCATTTTGAACCTCGGCCGTGCAGAGGACAAACTTTACTGATACCCTTCTCTCCTATCTTCACACCACGCCAAGCAGGATGACTTCCTGAGTGACCTCACCTTCTAATTTCCCTCCTCCCTCTGAGAGAACTTTGAGCCTTGACATATTTACGTGTAACAGCCCTGCTCTCGACAGATCTTTGGTAGCTCAGGCTCGAAACCCACGACTCACACGAAACCGCCAGCCACGACCACCAGGCTACTTCGCCATAGATTTTTGAGAAAGTGTACTAGAATCTATCTCCCTACCCCACATTTTGAGAAACCTACAAACCAGATTTTTTTTCTTCGATGAAGTGGTCTGTGGCAGTGCACAATTTAATTTTCGAACGTTCTATTTCTCAAATTCCTTAAAAAAAAAATACACATAGGATTCAGGGAAGGTCCTCTACTTTTAAATAGCAAATTGAATCTTATCTCTTTTTTTATAAATCTGTGCATTTATAATCTATTTACGTTAATTAACGTTGACATCACAGAGTCATCAGCAATAGAGGAAAGAGGCTTATTTGAAGGAAACGTACCCTGAGGAGCAAGATATTTATAAGAATTTTTTCATTCACCCTCTTTAAACATAAATATGCATCTCAAATAATAATAAAACTTCGCTTTTTATAATTATTATTTTAATTTTTTATTCAAAATCTTTGGAAAAAAGTTTTAAAATTTTATTACATTTCTTTTATATTCTTGATATCCTGACTAACATCTATAACAACGTTCCATTTGACGCAAGATATTCAGAGAATATCTAACGGAGTGTGGTGAATTACCCATGCCATAAAAAAGATTGAATCAAACTCCACCAACACATGAAATCAGAGACAATCATTTATTTCAGCCAATCGCGTTCTGTTTACTAAACGATCGATGAATTTTGCATTCCATATGTATTTATGCATTCTATCTCAAATTACATTTAATTACAAACCTGAACACTTGCAGACGCGTATTCCTTAGGGTGTCTACAGTATTCAATATGTAAATGAAATAACACGATATAACACAGATGGGAGGGAAAGATAACAGTAAACCCAGAGAAAATCAATAACATGAGAAATCTCAGAAGGGAAAACAATCTAGCACTGTACAAGACATGGTTGATTATGGATTTGCTACAAAGATCATTTTAAATTTGCATGGTGGATCTCTCGAGTCAACAGTGTATATTTGCGAATAATGTAGGTGGTAGCATTAAAAAAATAGACTCTGGCAAAATCCAGCCATAGACACAAAGACGAGGATCACTTATAATTGGCCTAGAACCTTGTAATTTTTTGAGAGTCCTCGATCACGTGATGAGGCAACCTTGAAACGAGCACCACAATTTCCAAGCATTGGCTGATTATTTATTAGAACGCACTTCAATTCTGCATGAGGTCAGCGACGGACTCTAATTTTAAATCTCGGTCGCAAAGTGACGAAGAGTGACACTCAGCTGGCTCCTCCCTCACTAAAACCCTTCCGATCACGCCAATGAGGGGGGGGTTCGAACCACATGGATATTTAAGGTGTATTTTCTCTGCATTTGCAAGAAGTGGTTTTCAGTGGAATTAAGACCAAAAAAATACGATTGTAGAAACAATGCTGGCTAAGTGAGTTCCGTGAGCCTGTTTGATAATCTGAATAAGATCCAAAAATTTACTTTTTCGAAATAAAAGATTAGGCTATTCAGAGCAAATTCGACTCATGCTACGATTTTTATTTAATAATTCATAATTTGTCCACATGAATTTAAAATTATAAGGACCGTCGTTAGTTTTTTCTATAAATAGAAATTAGGATTTGAGTTGCAGAATGTCGTCTGTTGTTTTCGCAATCTTTCGTTTTTTCTTTCGCAGATAACGATGAAAATAATAAGCGACTGTAAGTACCATGATGTCAAAACAGTTTTAATTCTAGGTTCATATGCACTGAAATAATGTAGAGTTTACAAATGCTATAATAATATTACAGTAGAATTCCACCGTTAAAAGGAAGACATAAATACAAGAAAAATGATTAATTTTACTGGTAGATTTATTTGTATACTATCATACATAAAAAATAAACACATACATTCCGAATATTCATTTCGGATTGCTACAAAAACATGCATTTTTTTTTTTTAAATTAAAGAACGATTTGATATGCAGTTAATTTTCGATCAAAAACTCTTTAAGAAAGTCTCCTAAAGACGCTTTAACGATTGGTAGTATTTTTTGAAACAGGATTACAATCCATAGATTTATCTTTTATTTTAAGACATCCGTCTGCAGCAATAAATTTATTTTTACAAATTAAATATGTTCAGGCTTATTGTGTCTTAAAATGTAGAAGCACTGAAATCTAAAACATGTCTTGCACACATGCTATCATTCCTTTTCAATGGCTAAATAACACATCTCAGCATTCATCATACGGAAAAACGTTCTAACACGAAATTGAGGGGATGAGTACATATTTCTAACCAATGTAGAGGAAGAAAAAAATTCTACAAAAAAGTTTGTTAAGCATAAATTTTGGTGTTTCATTAACTTTACAATTGTTAACAGCATCCGTCGCAATACAAAAAAATTATAAACATTTTACAATAAACATGGAAAAATCAGTGTTCATCGTTGAGAAAAAAAAGCCAGTTTTTGTTTTTCAAATTTTTCCACTTCAAGCTCTCCGAAATATCGTCCATTGTTTCCTAACTCATCATTCGAAATCGCGCATCGAAATTATCTCTGCATAGTTTTCATGTTCCGCATTTCCCCATCAAATTTTATTTCACTTGTCAACGTTCATTTGTGTTTTCAATTAAAATTTAATGATCTTTATCCACTTTATCATCCCTCGAACTGAACACATAACTCCACCTATAACTAGCATGTGGATAGACGTGGGGCAGCAGAGCACACTATATTTTTTTTGCACCCCATACCCTAGCTCTTTAATCTATGTCAGCCGCTTTATGAACCATTCCTCCCGCTTGCCATAATTCTGATACACCAGTCAGAAGACGTTCATATAGCAAAGCTACGCATGCTATAACTTGCTGCACCAATAGAACACTTATTATTACTGTTCAATTTTTTTTGTTTTAATTACTTCGTTTATTCTATTTGAAAAATATTTTATAGATTAAGGTACAAAATTTAATACACCTCCTGATGCTAATTGAAAATATAGAATTTTTGAACTAAATTATAAACTGCATCATTTAATCTTGATGTAATCACATATATATCAAATTACTAAAACAAGATAGATTCTTTATATGAATGTGTATAGCACTGTGATTTTGGAGCAGATAAAATTATTTATTATACTGATAATGTTGAAACAGTTTTTATAAACTAGCAATTTTGTTTTTGTTTTTATTATTAATAATGAATAATTTATAATCTGTTTACGTTCATTTTACACTTTTCATGTATTTGCATTTTCGCTCAATGGTTCGTAATCAATTAACCATATAAATCGAGGACAGGTGTATATACTCGAAAATATTTATGAAATATTGAAGAATTAATAATTCTTTTGACTTTTCTACAAAACTATTGATTGATTATAACGCGCCATCTTAGAAGCAACACGAGGACTATTAGTAAATCACGCAATTTTCAGCTCGATCAAGTGATGATGACGACACGTGAGCTAGTGCACTGCCTCAAATTTCTCCATCACGGCCATCGAGAGGACTTGGAGCCTGACGATTTAAAAGCTGTATCAGCGCTTTAGTGACACGAGCCCATCGTGCCGGACGAGAAACAACTCGCCGTTCGTGTTCGACACCATGTCACTGATGGGTCATTCTTAAGTGCTCGAGCTCTTATAAATTATATATTATTTTTCCTACTTTAAAATATAATGCACCTTTTAACTTATAGCCTTATAATAAAAGCTTACATTTATTATTTTATCTTATATTTTAAACGAGAACAGTGATATGTTTTCGCCTTTGATTTCTTTGCTGCTATTAACTTAAGTAATTATTATATATATACATTCAACGTAAAAGCAGTTTCTATATGTTAAACAATTCAATAAATCCAACTAATTTTTCAGTTAGACAATTTTACACGTGGAAGAAGAGACACCACTTGTAGGTTGATTACCTCACCAAAACAGACATATAGATGGCTGCTTTGATGAAGAGGAATCCAAGATGACCTTGATAAACCATCAAGAAAGATAGGCAAGTATGGAAATGTTGTATCAAAAACTATATCCGACAAAACTAAGATTTATTCCTAAACATTCCCGAAGGAAATGTTCACCTCTGGGAAAAAAAACTGAGCATTGCAACTGGCAACTTCAGCAAGATTATGTTCAGGAAGACATTAGAACTACTTTGTCCAAAACAAGTTAATTATTCTTTTAGGTTTGTATACAAACATTCTTCAGTCTTTCGTAACTTCCTCTCCCAGAAAGAAAAAAAAAAAAAAATATAGTTATTTTGAGTTAGAAACCGAGGATGAAAAGGTTCCATGCATTCAGTCAAACGAGAATTTCTATACATAGAATTTTTTCCTAGAACCTTTTAATCTGTACAGAGGTTCTACTGTAGCTGAGAAAAGACAGAACACTATTACCTTCATTATCATGGACGACGTTTAATTTTGAAGTGGTTCAAACAAGTGAAGAATGTCTGTAACCACAAGGAAACTCAAGGTACCGCTGGTCTTTTAAGAATTTTCTTTGTTACTTATGCATCTTTTTTTTCTAAACTCACTTCCCACTCTTTCAAAACCTGTTCCAAGCCGACGTCCCCATGCATTGGGGAACCAATGTTTCCCTCCTTTCAGTTGCAATTTTTGCTGAGGTTCGAAGGGCCTTGTTTCTAACACTCCCTCTGTCTCACAAACCAAGATACACAGACTGGACCAGTTGCGTAAGGGTCAAGTCGAACAAGAAAGTAGAAGTCCAAAAAGACGTTATCTCGTTTCTGGTAGGTCGAATGCAGATAGAACTGCAGAAGAAAATTTTAAGCGTATCAGGAACTTATAAAATTCAGTACAATAAAAATTTAGCTAAATTACAAATACTGATATTATTTACTGGTGTTTTGATTGATTTATTAATCGGCATATGAAGCAAAAAAGTGCTTATTGTCCCTATACTGTATATGACGAACCACTTGTAGCAAAAAATTAGTTAATGTTAAATTATATCGATTTAAAGTTTGTGCGAGACCACATTTATGGAATAGAAATAGTTTCCTTGTAATTTAGTCGAAACTTGATATCTCTGATAAGGAGAATCAGTCTGGAAAGGAGAAATTCCACCCCTTAACATGTTTTAACGAAATTATGGTCAACAAATAAATCGGGGCATAAAATAAAGGATATATAGTATTAGGTTCAAAAGACTTCATGTTAATATATACTATGATTTATAATACAATTACATTTAATTTTGTTAAGGTATTGTGTTACTATTGCTAAGATATTTCATTTTTATATTTTATCGTCTCTGCTTTTATTTTGCATATATCCGAACAGAATATTTACCTGTCCACTTTAATTTTGCATACTTGCTTTATTTTAATCATTTTACTTGATTCTTATTATGGCAGGAACTCATTTTTCTACTCTTTTGTTGTTAAGAATTTTTTGCTAGAGTAAAATCCAAATGCAAGTATGGAATGAAGAACGTATTTTCTTTTCTTCTTCTAGAGTGCCTGAGTTGAAAGAATTGCAGCTTACTTTATGCTAATTAAATATTCTAGCTTTTTGAGAACTTTATTAGAAAAAAAAAATCTTAGAAATTTAAATAAAACTGCAAGTTGATTTTAATTTTCTTAATTTGTAAGAAGAGATTTAAATTTTCCTTGAATAACATTTGTTTGTTTGATCCACTTATTTTAGACATATCAATAAATGTGTGTAAAAAATGTGGAGGAACTTTACAAATATTTTGAGCAAAAGTAATAAAAGTAACATTTTATTAGGAGGCACAAATAGCATACAGTATACGTATCTAAACAGAAGTGTGCGACTTACAATGAGACACATACGTTTAGGGGAGGGCTTGAGGTTTAAAGGTGACAATAATACTTATAATGATCCTCGTGGCTCATGCAGCTATAGTAAACCTCATTTAGAAATTAAAGGTTCTTTCCCTACAGTAGACGCTTCTTCTGTACATGAAATTTACACCTGCATTGTTCAATATAAGAGGATTTTCTTTACGTTTCATTTCATTTTTCAATCCTTCTGATAATTGATTTTCGTTTCCCCTAAATCATCTCTGGTCCAAATTAATCCGACTTATTGCGGTTCTACTTCACGCGTACAACAACATTTTCTTGTAATTATAGAATTGTAATGTCTTATTTTACAGATTTTTTATACTTTTATTTCCACCACTGTAAGCTTGGGCGACACTTTAACATTGGAGGCACTTTAGACCAAGTAAATCTTTCCATTTACAGTATATCGATTTATATCCTAGATAGGATACTACATTTAGTGTATACTAAATTAATTTCACGTAACGTAAGTAACAGTATTGAAAATAGTTTGATGAATTTCAGGTGTATGGTTTATTAGTTAACTCGCATTTCAAGCAACATATCGAGGGCTTCATCTATAGGTGTAAATCATTTGAAAGAACCCAAATCTATATGCACAAATTTCTCTCTATAATCCAGCACTTTCTGATCTCAGTACGCATGTTGACCAGTTATCGAAAAACCCTTCTTACTCTTAAATGGGCTGATCAATAGAAACAAGCCACACAGAAAATCTACAAAATTAAGGTTTTATATTTGAGTACTAATTTCATACAACAATGTCTAGCTTTGCGGTTTTAAATGCGTTGTTTCGCATTTTATTTTCTTTTATCATTTTTCAATAATCCGTCATTTTTGGTAAGTGGCAATTACTCTGGTTCGATATCTACAGATTACCGAAAGAGTATCACATTTTAAAGCCCATTATTAACAAAATGTCGTATATAGAAGACAAAACGAAAGGGCTTATGGCGGGCGAAGCCTCGCAGCTTGAAACCACGGTCAAGTGACGAGGATAACATCTGAACTAACACGCATTCCTAAGCTTTTGGAAGTTTAGGGAGAGGTTGAGGAACGAGTTGGTGGTCGAAATTTAATGGCAATAAAAGCCAGATAGTATGCTGTCCAAAAAGGTGCACCGTATCTTAGACGTTTGTAAAAAATGGGTGAGGAGTGAGTGAAGTGAGGTAGAGTGAAGTGAATAAGAAGGTTTTGTGACAATTGCAGATGTGTATACCAAACAAGATTTCTTAACATTGTCTAGACGCGAATAATTAAAAGCGAACAAAATTGGTTGACAAGATGGAGGCTTGAAAATGAGAAGGATTGCTAGGGTAATCCAGTTTATACAAAGACAAAACCCCATTGGAAAGAAAAGACACGAGGTGCCTCAGGACATGATGCCCGTACTTACCTGAAGGCAGTCCCGGTTCTGAAAAAAGGGGAAAAGCAAAAAAATTTAATGACATGAAGTAGTGTGGAAAATAGAGAGGTTTCTAGGATTGTGAGTAGTACCATCCAGAGAGGGTTAGGAAGCTCTTTAAACAAGAAGATAGAATAAGAAATCTGTAGCGGAGAGCTTCTTTATTTCCAGTAGTTATGTTGATTAATCCCAAGAACTACACGTTTTATGTTATCGAGTTAGTACCATTGCTCGTGATGAAGCCTTTCATTAAAAAAATAAATTTCACAGACCTGGAAAATGCGCTGTGTTTGATAAGAGCTTGATTTAAAACTGCAATCAATGTCGCAGATTAGATCAAATGCAGTTTTCAGCTATGCACGTTTGTAAAGATAAAAAAATGCATCGTAGTTGGCCTAAATTCAAAGCACTTTTAGAAAGATAACACTACTAAGCAGACTTGTTGAATATTTTTCCGCATCTTTTCATGAAAAGAAAGACCTGTGGTTTGACATAAAAAAAACAGTCATAAATTAAAAAAAAAAATATCCGAGATTAAATGAGTTCATTTATATCCATTTTTCAGATAAGCACTAATTGGATGAAAATACCGATGCATAAAGAGATTGGTTTAAACCAAAGAGCTCTTGGTGACTCACGGGCAAAGATGCCGATATTATTTTGGAAACGCGTGAATAGTGGTAATGATGGGATGATTATCAAAGAGAATTTAAAGAATATACTGCCTTCAAATTATTCAAAAAGAATTTAACTTTGTTTATAAGGTTGAATACGAATAAATCCAAATAAATAATATCCTTAGACACTTTTATTAGAAGGATTGAAGAATTGTGGCGAGTGACTGTTACATACACTTACACGCGCACACACACTTACATATACAAGTACAAAAATATTGATTCGAAATATCGATTCGTTCGTTAAAATCGAACTTAGGATCAACATTAGAACTATTGGCGAACGCGAACTTCGCTCATTTTGGTACTTCCGGCCAAGTGACGAGGAGCTTAATGACGCGAGCAACGGCATAGATAATGCTTTGACAAGATATAATTGAGATCCAGGCATTTGGAAAACGGGGAAAGTGAGACAAAAAAAAAGTCATAATTTGATAAAGATCACTAGGGTATCCCAGAACTTCACCCACGTTTATAAACAGTAAAACCCAGTGAAAAAGAAAAAAGGACATTAGGATATCAAGGAGTAAGGAATGTAAAGGCTATTGGCGTAAGAGCTGATATGAAGCTATGTTGCGCCAAATAAGATTTAACTGTGGTCCAGACGTGAAAAATAGAAAAAGTCGAAAAATTGGCTGACAAGAAGGGAGGGTTTGAAATTAGAGATGAATTCAGGGTATCCTGGGAGAGCGTAACCTGTGTGTTTATCAAAGACAAAAGTAAATCCCATGGGAAAGAAAAGATCACTAGGTGCCTAGGGGTCGATGCTCCGTACTTACCTGAAGAAGTCCCTGAAGTCTCCTGATATAACTCAGGGTCAGTGCCTGGCTATAACCCCAAATGCTGGGTACCCATTTTAGTCGCATCCTACGACATGCATGAACTACAGTGGGACTATTCTGTCATTCACGGTCATCACATGAGTCAGAGTATAAAGGGAATCATGATGTATGTACTCAACTTAAGAAGGCAAGCCCAGAGCTAGCATGACATTTTTTTCGTATATAATTCCTGAGCATTTTGAATCTTTGTCAAGTGACGAGGAAGGCACCTGATCGTATACTTCAGCTTCCAACGTCGTCACGTCGTTAGGACTAAAAGATTCAACAGTTGAACGTGTATTGTAGCCTTTGGGCTCGAACCCATGACTTGATAGAAACAACGCCAATGGCGAGCTTGAGTGATGACCACTATGCTACCGTTTACACTCACATCGGATAAATACTGGCAGATATATCGAATAAACTTCACGATTATTTATTAGTGTTAATTTCCTAGATTTAACTCTACATTCAAAGTTTTCACTATAATTAGCGTTCAAAAATGTTTCGAAAACAAACACATATCTTTTCATAACAAAAACTATTTTCAATCGCCGATTGATCAGTATACATTATCTATCACTTTCAATGGTTCCATTCCTATGACAAAGATTCCGAATTTGTCGAATAATCCTCAACAAAAAAAGAAATAATTAAAGACCAACCCTTCCAAAAAAAAAAAAAAAAAAGGCATGAGAAGAAAAGATGATAATCAAAACAAATTCAAGTGATAATGAAGCATGTTAAGCCAGAGTGCTAAAGCATGTCGCTAATTTGATATGAGAAAAGCTAAGCCAATCCCATTAAACAATAGCAGTCTGGGGACGAACTTTGATAGGGAAGAGGTTGACTTTGCTGAGCGATTCCAGGAGTGTGAAACGAGCTCCTCTATTGCGGTAGATGCTCAAAATTTTACTAAAATCTTTAATCCAGCACGAGTCGCGGTTTGGGAGCAATAATCTGAAGCCAAAAGATCAAGAGATACTGATTGACGCTTTCTTCTTTTTTTTTCTTCGTCCTTTCACGCCTCATTGTTCCGAAGCATACCAA
>BMAW01076581.1:127257-167869 GCA_019974015.1 Nephila pilipes | reverse complement strand
TGTGTGTGTGTGTGTGTGTGTGAAATCGAGTGAGTCATTTTGAATATATTATAGTAAATATTATAAATAATCCCTTCAACATCTATGTATTTTCAAACAGCTATGTATTCTACATCCACACATTCTAAAATTATTGGAATTTCTCTATCTTTTAAGGAACTACTGAAATGTTATTTTATAATGTTACATAATGGTTCTCCATTAACATTATACAGGATATTTCGAAACTCATTGGCAAAAATTTTAAGTGATTATAGCAAACATCTAAATAAGCAATCTCCACCCAACAATGCACAGACGGAGAACGTGCGGTGAACCGCTAGAAGGCGCTGTACTGGATATCATAAAGCGTGAATTTTTTTACACATCGTCATTTCTATAGTAGATTTCATTAGGTATGGTCTTCCGTGGTAGAAATGACGATGTTGTCGCGCCTTATGCTTTTCATAACAGCGTCGTGTAATTGTTCACCGCTTGGTTTCCGCCTATACATTGTTGGGTGAAAATTGGTTGCTTAGATGTTTACTATCACCCCTTAAAATTTTGTCCTTGAGTTTCGAAATACATTGTATATCAACCTGATCAATAATTATACAACAATCCAAATTTTAAATGAAAACGTTCTCTTTCCCAGTTTGCGCGTAACTATTCAATTGCGCCAAATTATTCCATTTTGTAAGCCAAGGGATCAAGCAAGGTTTGTTGACGAATTTCGACGCATTGTTCTTAAAAGTTTCTCCATCATTGCTATAGATCACCGTATTCTCTAAGCTCAAAGCAGTATATCTGATGCGATCTCTCCCACGCAACTTTCCTTTCGGGGCGGCGAAAGTTGAAAAGCGATCGCGCCCCAAATGACAGGAAAGGGCGCCGTGGCTTATCTGGCGAACGGAAGCTGAGTGATTAGGAAGCCGGCGGTTGTTTAACAAAAGACTCGTTTGTTGAGGTATAAATTTACTAAACGACCGCGGATTTTTCGACTTTTTTTGTGCTCCCCCGGGTGTGATGGTGGTGGCAGGGTGATTAATCACCATTCTCTGGACTCTATTCAGAGGTATGATGGATCCTACCAGAAGAACTCGGTATCAAGGTATATAAATACAAGCGGTATATCCTGGTACCCTCGCAGTTTTGGGTTCTGGTCTTTCTAAAGAATTCGGCCTAAGGCATATGGCGTGCACTCTTTCTCCCCTATCGTGTAAAATAAAATTAATATTGCATCAAGGCGTATAATACATTTTTATACGCCTTGAGACGTGCTGCTGATATTGTAATTCATCAAAAGGACAATTAACAACTGTTAGCTCGATGAGGAATACGGTAAAGTATTCCTTCGGAGAAGGGGTGGGTATAGTTTTAATTTAATACACATACTGATTTAATTAATAAAATCTGGCCTCTGCCTGAGTTTGAAAGAGCTTCAGTTCACGTAGAGCCATATATAAAATTTCAAATGTTTTAGTTGAAACTTTTCAAAAATTGAATTTTTCAACAACAGTAAAAGATAAAATAAAATTAAAAAATGGAGATAAAATAATTATAATATTGTCATAGACATGGGACTGAGAATAGCATGTTTATACTAGTATTACTTATCAAACCATCATACTTCATTGAATTACATTATAACGGGATTATATAAAACCAAAGATAAACAGAATTCCCAATTAAAAAAAATGATTAATTGAAATAGGGAAAAAAAAGTCTAAACAAACAAATACATTTTAAACAAAGTAAATTTATGCAGTCCATTAAAAATAATCTTTGCATATTCATACAAATTGTTAAATATTTTGAACTTAAAAAGGAGTTTTACCCCCAAAATTTTTACTCCCCCCCAAAGCAAGCGCAACAGTAATCGTAAATCTTTCAAAATAGCGCGATAATATTTTTTATCGAGAAAGATTTTAACCGCCCTAATGCATTTGATTGATTGATTCTTTTTACAATATTAAACTAGTAATAACTTTATTTGTTTGTCTTACCAATTTTAAAACTATTTTTTTTAAAAAAAAAAAAACTTTATACCGAGAAAAATAATTTTAAAAAATATTTAATTTTTTAAAGAAATAGATAAGCTTCTTAAAGTGGGGGTGCGGTAGCCTAGTGGTCATGGTTTCGGATTCGTAGCCGACGGTTTTCGTTCAGTCGCGGGTTCGATTCCTGGCCTCTAAAGACTCGTGTAGCCGGGGCTGATGCAAGTTAAATATGTAGGGGCCCAAAGTCCTCCCGTTGGCGTGGTGTGGAAGTTAGGAGAGGGAGGGGTGCCAGCTCAGGTGTCGTCCGCGTCACTTAACAGAGGTTCAAAATTACGAGGTCCGTCGCCAATAGCCCTCGTGTTGCTTCTATTGTGACATTGATAAAAAAAAAAAAAACCTAACTAAACTAAGCTTCTTAAAATTAATAAAAATCAAAAAATTATACATATGTGAACACACACAAACGTGTTTGTCTATTTTGGTACCAACGAAAATTAATGAAATTGGGGGAGTAGAAAAAGAAAAACTTCACTTTATGCAAAAAAAAAAAAAAGATGATAAAGGATTGCCACAAGCATTAAGAAATTTCTTTATCTTGCCCCGTCTCATCAGAAAAATATTTAGTCTTATAAATAGGACAATCAAACTGAATTATCGTATATTGCCCAAATATTGTGTCCATGCAAAACTACAATACAACTGATCTATTTTAAAAGTGTTAAGCTTAGGCAGAATGCAGTATGATAGAAATTCAGAACCTTCTTAATAAATTTATTTAAAAGCTCTTACGAACAAAGTTTTCTTTCTTTAAGTAAAATGAAGTGAAGTAACATTTTAATTTGATTGGCAAGCTGTCTTGTTATGGCTTAATGGTATCTGAGACAAGTTTCTTTTTAATTTTCTTTCCTTTAGTCTTATGCAAATTGGCAAGAAACCAAACATAAATTAATTTGACGAGTGTGAAAATTGTTTTTGATCATCAATTTTATTTCGACTAATTGCCAGTACAGCTTATGTTTAATGCATTTACCATGTAAAATTAAACTCGAGGGAGGGGTATTCAGATTGAAATTAAATGTTAGCAACAGCTCTGTTGACGCCAAACTTCAAAGTATGTCAGTCGTCGATTTAAACTAACATCAAAAAGTATTGCATTTAGCCTGCTTACTGGTTTGAAATCACTTGACAATTGTTTCAAATGACGAAAACGTGACTATTAACTTAATGTATTGCCAGATATTGACGTTAATTACAGGCATGATTTTTCATAACTAAAGCGTTAATAACCGTTCAGTAAGATTTGACAAAACACAGGGCGTTCTAAAAGCTCCTATACTTGACAACTCGTGAATTTAATGTTCTAAAACGTCGATCTTTAAAAAAAATTATTTTTATACTAATGGTGAAAAGCTTTTCTGATCTAACATAATATTTAAGGCTGGGATGGGGCAAATAGTGGCTCTCGGGCCCCATGAAACTCGCTAAGAGGTTTCTTTTGTGCTCCTTAAAGACAGAAAAATCCGCCTTGAACTGAAACTCCTTCCCGTGCGTAGTCATTCACAGAAAAACTGGGTCTATTTACAGGTGAATGCATTTTTTATTTCTTCTCTTTATTAAAAAAATTAAGTGTCTGCTAAGATTAGGGATCATTTGTAGCTTGAAGAACGGGTTCGGAAGATTTCAGGACTTTAAGAAAATTGAGCCTAAATTCTCAATTCACTCTAATCCCATCACTTCTGGCATTGACACAGCAGCTGAGGAGCTGCGGCTTGAATTTATTGACATGCAGACAGATCACACTGTGAAAGAAATGTTTAACGTTGTGACAAAAGTTGACCTTTACAAATTTTTGTCTGTCGAAAAACTTCCATGTATGAAGAAATGAGCTGGGAATATGTTCTCTATATTTGAGTCAGCATATATTTGTGACCAAAGTTTTTCTTGCTTGAGGATATACAAGAGTAAATATAGATGTCCTTAGACAGACATTAACTTGCAGTCTGTGATGAGAATCTCTTCAAGCAATCTCACTCCCGATTGCAAAACAAAGTTGCAGAAAAGTGGGATAAAGCCCATTTATCTCATTAAATATTCTACAGCTAAAAGTTCTTGCAACTCTAGATGATATAAAATCAGTACAAACAATAAATTGAATTAAATTGCCACTATTTAGTATATATTATATATATATATTAATTTTATGGTACTATTTTTATACCTTTTTATGAAATGCAAAGTAAGCTAATTGAAGGCAATCATTTTAAAAGGTACGGCCCACTGGTAGCCTCCTCCTCCGCAAAGTGGCTCCCGAACCAAAATAATAGCCTACCGTAGGGGGGAAATTTTTTGAACCTACATTTGTGGCGGTCGCGAAACGGCAGCGCAGATTCGAACCCTGGTCCAAGGGATCCGAAGGCGACGGGCCTACCAATCAGGCCGAAAAGATATCTCTTCGGGCTGGTTGAGTAAGGCCTTTTAACCAGTGGCGCTGCTGTAGAAGGAAGTCGCTACACACTCCCCCTCCAGTATCAACGCAGCGCGATGATACTGGAGGGGGAGTATTGCAGCGACGCTCTTCAACGTTAGAAGTTAAAAGGCCTTATTCAACCAGCCCGATGGGATATCTTTTCGGCCTGATTGGTAGACCCGTCGTCTTCGGACCCCTTGGTCCAGGGTTCGAATCTGCGCTGCCGCTTCGCGACCGCCACACATTTCCAGCACGCGTTCAAAACATTCGCCCCTTTCTTGGAGGCAAAGCCAAAACCGTTTGCTCATGTTTTGAGGGATTCGTTTCAAGAGGCCGGGAGTGAATTCTTGCATCCGTTGAGTAATATAAGTTTTCAGATCATCTGTTGTTTGGTTATTATTTTCATAAATTCTGTTCTTTAAATATCCTCACAGGGAAAAGTCATGGAATGCTTAGATTTGGGAAAGTGATGGGTAATTTTTTCTTAGATGAATCGATCATTTAACAAAAATTGAAGCATGCCCATGGTTTCATTATTCGTGTGACACATTGTACCGTCTTTGAACCAACAGCCTCGTTCCCCAGATGTAAGCATTCTCTGAATTTTTTCTGTGAAGATATATAAAGAACAAAGTTTATAAAAATATTTCCAAACAATAGGACTTAAAAATTGCCATATTAATCAAAGGATATATGAAATCACTCCCATCTTCTTAAAACACGTTTCTCAAAATATGCGTGAGCGAGATTAATTTTGTCTAGTAGAAAGGGTCGAACATTGTGAGTGTTCGTTGCAAATGCAGGTTCAAAAAATTTTCTGCGTTATGTAACAAGGGATTTCCACCATTAATTTGAGACAATTGCTTTAAAGGTCACGTGAGTTTTTTGCATATTAAATTTATAAAGTCATCAGTACGGAAACTTTAAGGACGCACGATATTATTCGATTTATTCTATAAGCCGTAAAAGAGAAATGCAATTATTACTTTTTTTACCAAATGGAAATAAAACGTTGTTTATATTCCAAGTACGTACATAACATAGGTTGTTTTCTTGTTACCGGACTGCCTCATTATATGGAAATACCTCTATCAGAATATCTGTTTTTGCTCAAGTTTTCTTAAATTAATAAACAGGGCCTCCTCTCTGCAGAAAATACTAATCAAACTTCATCTAGATAAATTCCGCTACCGAACAAAGCTTCCCGTTCTTTTACGACAGCAGCGCCCCCAGCCAAAAAGTATCATAACTTTTGGGGCGAGCACAAAGTTTGGGAGGCTAGTATCTCATAAAGACGTCATTTGCCGCAAAACAATACGGGCTCCCGGTCACTTTTTTTTCCTCCGGTGCCCTCGCTTTTTATGATAATGTAATGACTCTGCGGAAGGCTGTTTCGATTTCCGTTTTATGGCCACTCCAGTTTCTTTCGGGCGCTTTTTGTTTCGAGTTCTGCATTCAGGTGAGAGGAAGCCCTAAATAAAAATGGGGAAACACGCGTCTCGGAGAAGAGGAAAATAAAAAGAGAGAATTCTGGGGTTCGCTTTGTTAGAAAACTTTAGAATTATTATCGTTCCATTTCGATAAGAAGATAAGCCCTCTGTACTGTTTTTAAAGAGGTTAACTGTTTGTTGTTGGGTAAAAACATTGGCATTAATTTCTTTGAAAATATTTCAGAAGTATCGAATGTTTATTTTTATTTTATTTATTTATTTTTTATTATTTTTTTTTTAAAAAAAAAAAAATCTTACTGATAAAAGAAAAAAGGATCAATGATAGTCTGGTTGATAGACAGAAATACTGGATACTGGAGCGTCATCTGGAATAATGGAATAACTGCACCTGAAACTCAACTGGGACGATGTGACGTTGCCGGACATGGACATTTCAGGGATGAGTAGAAACTCCGATAGTGTTGACAACTCTTTTCGCGTTCGAATGAAGTTCATTGAAACGAAGAAGTTTTGACAAATTCAGGAGCAAATGTCTTATTCTTCAATGAAAGTTCTTTTAATAGTGTACGTTAACTTGTAGCTAAATAACATCATGCGCATCTTAGCCATTAATTATGTTAAGTAGAATCGAATTTCTTCTTGAATGCGGGATTGTGGTAGCCTAGTGGCCACGGCCGTGATCTCTCAGCTGGAGTTATTTCCGTCAAGTTTTGAATTCGTGTTCCGATTGCCTCTCTTTATAGAGGGACTGATGCACGCTAAATCTGTTGAAGCTCCAAGTCCTCCCTTGGGTCCTGCTCAAGTAGTAGCTAGGTGTAGAAATTAAGGGGAAAAGACCCAACAAGTTCTTGACCAGGGCTCAAAATGATAAAGTAAATACAATTACCGTATTAGCCCGAATATAACGCGATACTTTTTAACTAATCATTTCCCGTTAAAATATTGACTCACGCTAAATTCGAGGTCTAGGTAATGGAATGTAACCATTCTTCTTATTAATTTATAATAAATAATTATTATTATAATCTATATTATTAATAAGTTGCGCCTTTTTATTAATTAGTATTAACCGATCAGACTGAATTATATTCTCTTTGAATTATTTTACTTAAAATGAATGAATCGCAATAATTTCCTTTTTTTTTTATCTTTATATTAAATTAAGGGTAGTACTGTATTGGGGTAGTTTTATTCCAGTGGCGTCCAGAGGAAGTAAAAGAAGTTTTGTGTTCGATGTGTTCAACATCTAAATTTTGCGGGTTTAGATAATAAAACAAACGTATTTCATTATTTAAACTCTATTAGATTTTAAGCAGCTTTAAATTGTTTCTAAAAATGTGTTATGTCACAGAATTACAACAAAATATTCGTTATTCTTCTGCTAAAAAAAATTGAATTCCGAAATATCATGTATATTGGGAGAGGATGCTCTATTAAGATGGTTCCTCTCATAAAATACACAGGATTCATCCTGACAATACTTTTATTTAAATAGAACACAAAGTTCAAATAAAATTGCAATAAAACAAAGCCATCGCTGACGGATATGTGACGCATTTAAAAACCAGTTTTTTCTGCTTCTTAAAATTTAATGAAAGTACTGAACCAACAAGGAGAGGACCCAACTTGGGAAACTCAGTTTAGGTTGGGACTCGACAGGTGTTAAAGGAAGTTACCAATACAAGTACTGGAGCGTAATTTATATACATGTAAACTCTGATTACCGGATAACAAATAATACTATTAGAAAAATATTTTTTGTTTCTAGTGTTTTATGATGATTATCATTCTGGTTGCTGTATGTAAATCAAAATTAATAAGGAAGTTTGTAGAATTTATCAATAAACATAATCCTACCGTAAATTCTTTTATAAGAGTAATTAAAGTTTCAATTTACTTCTCCATTAAAAATGCAAGTAAAATTATTGAATTGTTAATTCATTTTAACTGAAGTTTCATTAGCTCGGATAGTTATTTAATTTTAAAAAAAACTATTATTTAAGAAATAATGTTTTTAAGCTGTTTATTTTAAACTTCCTATTCTTTCTAAATAATCAACAAAAAAAAAGTTATTCGAGAGCAGAATTTTTGCCTGTCCGACAGATTGGTAGCTTAGTGGTCACGGTCGAGTCGTCGTGTGTTCGTCGTTCATGGTTTTCGTCGCACTGTTTGTTAGAACCTTGATTCAACTAAGGACCCGCGGTGTAGTTGGGGATGCACGTTAAATCTGTCGAGGCTCAAAGTTCTCCCATTGGCGTGCCGTGCCGTGCCGTCGAAGTTACAAGAGCAGGGTGCCAGCTCAGATGTCGTCCGAAGCCAATAGCCCTCGCGTGGCTTCTAGTGCGACTTTAATAAAACCAAACCGACAGGCTAGTAAGAAAGTACTCTAGCAGTATCACCGCTGTCCGTTTTTACTATTATATAAGCTATTCTTGAAACATTAAAATACTTTTCTTTTTCTTTTTAGTAAGTGCTCTTTAGTACCTGTATGGGTACACACTTTAAGTATACTACTACCTTACAGAGACTCATCCCTAACTGAATTTTCCAAGTCAATTAAATATTCTGTTAGGTATTATCATAATGAAGAATAAAGCAAACACAGTGATCCCGCACATATCAGACTAGAACTCCATGGTTAACTGAAAAATCAATGAAAATAAAGCATCTAAGCAGTAAAAACTATACATCATTGTATAAAACTTATTACAATTCACGCAAATGAAGTGTCAATCACATAAAATAACTAACACTGCAAAAAAAAGTGTTCTATTTTGCATTGATAACCTACATTATTCCATTGATTGGGGACGGATCTCGTCATTTTGAACCTCGGTCATGTGACAAGGACGACAGTTGAAACACAACCTCCCTCTCCAAGCTTCCACGCCATCTCTGCGGGAGGTGATGGAGCTCGAAAGATTTAACGTGCAACAATCCGGCAACACGACGGGTCTTTAGTAGCATCAGGACTCGGACCCGCGACACAGCACAGAAATAACGCCAGCTTCAAGCTCGCGAACGTGATCTCTCGACTATCCCAGTCAATTATTTCATTGAAAGCATAAAATAATTTTTGACTAATTAATAATTAGCCTAAGCAATAAATAATTAGCCTGTGCAAAACGCCGGATTACTGGCATGACCTGAAAGGTGAAATATCGGATTGTGGTATAGTACTCAACCTTCTCGTGATTAATTTTTCTTGATTCAAAGAAATCAAAGGCCATAAGACGTGCTGGTTTGAAATACACACATTTTACTTTTGATGTTTAAAATTGCAACGCCCGTGCAGTTAAAATTTAAAATATTACTAGCAATTGTTTCTCATTCTTTAAATTTAAAAAATACATCAAAAAGTATTGTTCGTATGTCAGTCGCTTTTGTATGCTATTTGTAATTTGACTCTGTGAAGTGAACTATTTCGAAGTCGTCTTCTGTTTAAACTAGTGGCTGCGGTAGCCTAATGGTCATGGTCGCGGGCTCGCGGCCAGCGTTCTTTCCGTCAAAACGTGGGTTCGAACCCTAATGTCACTGAAGAGGGCTGATACACTTTAAATCTGAGCATCAGGACTCGGACCGAAGTCCTCTCGGGGAGTGCAAACTTAGAGAGGGAGGTGCCAGTTCAACTGTCGTCCTCGTCACATGACCGAGGTTCAAATTGACGAGGTCCGACTCCAATAACCCTCGTTTTGCTTCAAAGTGGGAAGTTAATCAATCAAATCAAACCGAACATGCATCAGAGGTCTGCAATATGAGAATAAAGGTGACAAAATATACACCTTACTCGTAGAAGGTTTCGGAATGAATGGCTTATTGCTTAAAGTTACTTTAATCGCAACTAAGAATCAAGTAATATTACTTCAATAGCAAAAGAAAATGGAACGAAAATCCATTGATTTCATAAAAGGATATATACTTTTTTAAAAAAAAATTATGTTCATTCAGAAAATTTCACACTTGATTACTCATGTACCCGTAGGTTCCAGTCTTGATAAAATCCTTTTTTACAACGTTTCTCTGAATTTCACTTGGTGTGTGTGTCATCAAATTTTCGATCGTTAATTTGACCAACTTCCCACCAAGCTAGAGCTTTGAAATTTTGGGAATCGTTCGTACTCGCCTAACAATGCAATATTTAGACGTTTGCGACAAGTTTTAACTAATATTTCTATAATTTTAATAAGTCAAAATATTCTTTCCTCTCGGCACTTTTAGGATTGAGGAAAAATTTCTTTCCCCCTCTGGGAACACCGGACACTCCCCACGCCACATGAGGTATCGTAAAACTTTTGTACTCACAAAGGGGAGATACTATCTCCGAGATAGTAAGGGCTGCTGACTTTTAGTCAGTAATCATTCACAAGAAAGAAAGTTTCCAATATTTGGCGCCATGTCTTATCACAATAATTTTTTCTGAATTCTGGTTCCCATTCTTTTTTTAATAGAATGGCTTACAAACTTTCAAATGCATGTTTTGATTTTATGAGCATTATGAATTTTTTAATACGCTCGCAAATGTCTCTTTTTAAGTAAATTTTAAAGTTAAAAATAACTAACATTTTTAACTAATATTTCAATAATTTTCTCTAATAAACTTTGCCACCATATAAAAACGTTGTTTTTAAAAATGCTGGTTTTTATATCGAATTATTCTCCCTTGTTTGCAGGTGGTGGATTCCCCCGGTAGCATGCGCCTGGTGACACGTGCTCTGCTCCTGCTCACCGTCGCTTCGCTCGCCTTTCTGCTCTTCATCGGCCGCTGCGGACTGAGGTTGGACGAAGACTACGCAGCCTCCGGAGACCTGCAGTCCATGTCGCCGGACTCTTACTACCTGGACCTGCTGCACAGAAGGGAGGAGGAGCACCGAGCCGAGATCAAGGCGCTTAAGGAGGAAATATCCAACCTCAAGAAGAAAGTGCGTCAACTTCCCCATTTGTGAATTCTGTCTCCTCCCATCACACAAGTTTAAATACCTTCTCTTTTTTTTTATTGCGACGTTGTATATCTGTTGAAAAACGATTATTGTGAATTTGGCAGTGCCTGAAATTTTCTTTTTCGTGCTGTAACGCCTGCCTTTTTTCTTTAACTCCACAATCTTAAAGTTTAAATGAATAGTCAATAAGTTACAAATTCAATTGAAGAGACGTCAAAAAAGACATCACAGTTTATTGGCTAACTATCTTCACAGAATTAAGAATTAATTAAATTTTAGTTGAATCTTTCCGAATATTATTTTTTTCATACAAATGTTAAACTTTGAGATACCATGCACTTCCAGTTAGCACTTAGCGCGTGGTTTAAAAAGTACCTGTTTCTGACGATACATGGCGTTGCTAAGACAAATTGGTGCTACCATTGTTTCTTCTACCTGTTAAACGACATCAAAATAATTTTGACCCTGATTAATGGGTTAGTTTTGATTTGACAACCATTTGCTTCCAAATCAAAATTTGGTTGGTGCCTTGTCGAGAGATCCTTTTCATTTCCCGTCGAATTCTCTCCGTTGATGGATTCATCGTTTTACACCAGAAACCAACCAATAGTCAAAACGATGGGTTGCTTCCGGTGAAAGTGCTCGAAAGGGGGCGAACACGATTAGATAAGTATTTGCGACGATATAATGCAATGTGAAAGGCATTATAGTCATTGACTTATAATAAAAAGGGAAAATAATCAATGGGCAATACTACAGTGAGTTGCCCTATTCCCATTCCTAACGGGGTACTTTTTTTTAACCCTTATCATGTCTTTATTAAATATAGGTATTTTCTAGCATTAATTTATTCACTAATATTTCCAACGTGTGAAAATAAAGGTAATCGTATAGAGCTATGCATTCCAATATATTAACTAATTCACCTTTTGACGTTGATATATTTGCGATTTATGAGGACTTTTATGAAAATTTGATTTGCATAAAATTATAATTTCTCCCCATCCAAAATAAAACGTAATTAGGTAAATTACATGTAGACAGAAGTGAAGTGATTTAGTGGTAATTATACATAAATGAAATAAATTGAAGGGAGTTAAATGGTAGCAAGAACTTGTTGCTAGAGATTTAAAATTTGGCTTGAAGTTCTTCAGTTAGTTTTGCGGATTGAAACGAATTCTATTTGAAGTATTGTAAGATAAGAATAAGCTATTTTTAGGAAGTGATCGAATCAAACGAATGAAATAGTTGAGAATTTATTAGTTAATCCTAATTTAGGATTGATAACTTAATTGAGATTCGTGAGGGATCGGCTTTATGAGTAGTTTTCCTTCAATGACTATTAATAAAGCTATTTGGTTTGCTCTTACGTGGAATAGATTTTTATTGCTTGATATCTTCAACTATGATATGGTGCAAGAGCAGAGTTATGATGGGCAGTTGTTACAACTTAACAAATTTCGCTATTTTGGTTGAAATTCCCGTTTTCAATGTTGTCGGATACCTTACAAGGAATATGAAAGTAGCTTTAAATAAAAACATAAATTTTAAAAGTGAAAAAATGTGCGAGAGATAGCTCTTAAAATGATATAACCTGGTGTTCTCTTCAGGATGTCCTTTGCACTGCTTTTAAGACCTATGTAAGGCCGGCAGTTGAATATGGTTGTGAGGCACTTATAACAATCTCGGAGACAAAATAGAAATGATTGGATGTTTTCCAAAATCGTATCCTGAGATTTAATACCGGTGGTACAATATCTACACCAATTGCCGCTATGGAACTTCAGGTTGGTTTGGAATGTGACCGAAGATGGAGAATGGCTTTGAATCTTACTCAAACAGTCTTGAGAAGAAATGATAATTTTCTGAATCATTATTGGCTGGCATGGGATAGGCTGAAAACTCAAAAAAAATTATCTTTCTTGTGTAAAGGAACAACATGACACTCTCGACTTTCCTTTTTCGATTCGATTTCCCTTTCCTGATCCATGGTACCCACTGAAAAATCTTAAATTTACAGAAGGTTATTTGGATCTTGTTTTAGATGTTAGCAAGAAATACTCTCTCGATTCTAATCTGAAATGTACTGCATTAGCTACTATTCATCAACGTTTCCCGGTTGATTCCTGGCTACATGTCTACACTGATGGTTCAGCTGAAGGGGCTATTAAAAATGCTGGAGCTGGGGTTTACTCTTTTGAATTTACATTGCCTTTTTCCGTTGGAAAATACTTTGACAACTTCGATGGTGAAATAGCCGCCTTGGATAAAATAGAGCAGATTAAAAAGAAAAATATTGTCTTTTTCGTCGATTCCAAGGCGCCAATTACTCTCTTAACAACTTCCTATGTTTCCAATTGTGAGACCTCTAGGAACTGCATGAAAAAAATAGACAAACTATTGAATATTAAAAACTGCATTGCTCTGTAGTGGATTCCAAGACATTGCGGGATATATGGAAATGAGCTGGCAGATATGTTGGCCAAATATAGATCTCAAATGATACAACCAAATCCTCCTCTGCCGCTGCGACATATAAAAAAATATATATGCTCTAATCTCAAATCTAACCATCTCGGCATAAACGGAGAAAAGGCCTCTGGGAGAAAATGGGAGTCCTTGTTGAATAAGTCATCAAGGATTTCCGGTTTCTTACCTAGAGCAGTTGAAGTGACTTGCTATGGGCCATAACTATCTACAGAGCCACCTGTATAGAATTGGACTCACGAGCACAGATATTTCAACTCTTTGCGACCATGGCGTGATCATGACTGGAGAACACCTCAACTTATGCACTGCCTTCCTCAATGTTCTTAACTCTTCATTTTTTGTGTGTTACTGACAACGTTTTTGCAGACTGCTTTTATCGTTCCTCACTGTATTGGACTGACTCATGACTGAAAGGTCGGAGACGGTCATAGAATTAAAAAAAAAGCTCTTAAAATTAACAAATTATGTCATATTACTTCTAAAATATATTTAAAAGCAGTTAAATCGAATGAGTATTAATATACCGACGATGATTAAAAGAGTTTTTGTTTTCTGTAGATTTCTCTTATTTTTTTTATCTTTAAACGGTCTTTAAAAATCGGAAAAAAGAAAGGAGCGATTTTGCATTTTGCTCCTGAGAATGAAAATATTTTCATTTGTAGATAAGGCTTGTATAAATAATCTATTAGTAAACAAATTTCATTGATTTATAAGTACATTTCCCATGTTCCAGAAGAAATACAGAGTTATTCAAAATGATTTCATCCGATTTCAAAATGTTATAGTTTCATGAATAAACGACACAGAATGATAAGTAACATATATACGCTAGGGGGAAATATAAATGTTTCTTCTTCAAATGTTCGCTATAACTTCCTTTAGTTACACTTATATCGATTCAATGTGGTTTACTGTCTTTGGTAAACACGGGTGACGCACTCCCGGGATACCCTAGCGATCCTTCTCTATTTTCGACCCTCCTTCTTGTCAACCACTTATCTTTTTTCAACTTCACGTCTAGACCACAGTTTAATCTTGTTTGGCGCAGCATAGCATTATCTGGCTCTTGCGCCAATAAACTTTACATTCACTCACTCAATCGATTCGATGTGTACATTCCTATCAAATATGTTGAAAAGTGTCTGTGGTAATGGAATGTACAGCAGCAGAAATTCATTGTCGATATTCACATAAGTTCGAGGGTGATGGTGGCGAATACACTTTATCTTTCACAAACCCGCAAAGGAAGAAATCGCGAGGGGCCATATCGGGTGACTTAGGTAGCCAGCTGTGCAAGTTATCTGATCCACTGCGACCTATCCAACTGTGAGGCAGTTCCGTGAAAGCTTCTAAAATAGCTTCACGAAGAACGCGCGATGGTCATCTGTAGTTCACAATATAAAACTTCCACGGTTTTCTTTTGTATTCACATATATTATTTATCATTACGTGTTGTTAGTTTGAAAATATGGAATTTTAAAATCGGATGAATCATTTTGAATATTCCTATATATTTATTTTGAAAAATTGATTTTCTTCTCATTAATTTTCTCAAATTCTTTCGTATATTTTAATTTTGACAGTTCAAAATTTTTTAAAAGCAATGTTGATAGCTAATTCTAATGCTACAGAACTCTGTTTGACAGGTTTCAAATTTTGTGAATAAAATTTTACCATACTAATTTAAGTAGCAAAGCAAATAACAAACTACTGTACCAATAGCAAAACCTCTGTATTTCATTCTAAATGATTGTCATTGCATAGAAAATTGTGAAACAATAATTGTGCGTATTAACTTAAACTTATTTTTCTTAGGATTATTCTTAATAGACTCTTACAAAATACTACGGACAAATTTCCCCCATTACGCTCTCCTGTCTCTTCAGTCCAATTGGTCGCAATGTGGCATCGACCTTATGTAATTAAAATGAAATCTTTATTCAGATGGTTAATATAATTCTATCTGACGCAGGAACAAATTCATAAATTTTCAGTACGAAAATTAGTTACTGAAATTGATATAAAAATATTATGCATTCATTTCTTTTAATATGACAATTTCTAATTACCACCTTTCAGGATCTTCATTGCATGAAGAATACAGTGGAAGAAAAATTTCTCACATATTTTAAAATTTAATATAAATTAACTAATCGGTTTCGACCATAATGCTACCAATGTTGAAAGCCTTTAGGCGTTTACCTTCTTCAGGTAGGGACAGGCATCCTGTTCTTGAGGCACCTTTATGAACTTCTTCACCATTGGGTTAAATGTCTTTTTAAAATCGAGTGACATGTCCCAGCATACCTTAATAATCCTTCTCTATTTTCGACCCCTATTCTAGTCCATTCATTTTCCTTATCTTCCATTTTTCTTGCTTCTAGATCACAGTTTGAACTTGTTTGGCTCCATCTGGCTCTTGCGCCATTAAACTTTATCATCACTCACTGAAGTTGAAAAGTTTTGTTTAGAGAAATAAGAAATAGATATATATATATATCTTTGAATAGATGGCGCTGCTTGACCTTGATGTTCATCTTTCATTTGAAAATGTTAGTTTTGACATTGTAAATCAGAAATGACAACTCGAGATTTTAGCAACAAGGAGGGTAGTACATATCTATCATATTTTTATATTATTACTAAACTGCGATGACATTTTTCCTGCAGCATTACTCCTAGAAAGGGGGAGAGACATTTACAGAAATTCCGCCAAATACAAAGGAAAGCTGAAGCAATCATTTTGGCACTGCGACCTTGGTGACTATTTTCGCCACTTGGCGAAAAAATGACGGTTCTCGAAAATACTGGAATATATCAATATCTCTATTAGGGTGAAAATTGTGAACTTTTCCTAAGTTTTTCTTGTGATGTAATGTCAAATCGGAACAGCTATAAATACGCAGAGGTGTGAAACCTGAACGAATTGCCCGGCACAGACAAAACGGAACTACTAAGGAATCTTGGCCGAAAGTGAACTTGCCGGGAAGCTGACTGTATCTGCAGAGGAATCTGTCGGAAGTGGTCGGAGACCATGCGAAGTATTACTTTCGAAAATTGTCCGCAGTGCCAACTAGTAAAACGGTGAGATGGACAATATTGAAAGTGCTGTAACTGTTATTACCAGTGTTGGTTTGCGACTGTGTTGTTAATCTGTGCAAGTGCTGTGTTTCCTGATTGTACTGTTAATTTATCCAAGTATTGCTACCTGTATTATGTTCTGAATATTTGTACCGAAAGTGTCATTTCCATTATCCTCTGTTTTGAACTGTTTTCACCGTACATCACTGGATCGAGATTTTTTAACAATATAGATCATGTGTATCTGTATCAATGCTGTGCGTTTACTACCACAAAATAAATGTGCTGAATTTTCTCTGATGAGGTTTACTGTTTTTGCGATTCAACGTCATCTATGGATGAAATTCGAAACTATTTGTTTTAATTGTTTGTAAACCTTTCTATACAAAACTTTTCATCCAGGGGAGGATGCATTTGGATGAAAACTTTCCATCTAAACTGTGCTCGGGTGACGCACTCCCGGGATACCCTAGCGATTCTTCTCTATTTTCGACCTTCCTTCTTGTCAACCACTTTTTATCTTTTTTTCAACTTCAGGTCTAGACCACAGTTTAATCTTGTTTGGCGCAGCATAGCCATATCTGGCTCTTGCGCCAATAAAATTTACACTCACTCGGTAAACTGTGCTCTTGTCAGCCAATTAATTTGCCATTAAATTTTCAAATGTATCTAGGATTGAACGACTCGGAAAATTTTCACTTACTGCTTAAAAATTTTTGTACATTAGGCATTGTATTTTTCTTGAATGAATAATTATCGTAAAGATCAAATTTGATTCAGATAATTGCTAAAAAGCTCCAGTTCCTTAATAATATACTGCTCCATGTAATTATACTCTCAGTGAGAAAAATTCTTGTAAATAAATTTTGAATATTTAGAATGTTAAAACTTAATTATAAAGGTAATTTTCTATTTGTATACTGGAAGATTATTTTTTAGATTCTTGAAATTGCAAACACTTCAATTTCAAACATTCAGAAAGGATAATTATTAGATTTAAGGAAAGGGAAAGAAAACGTGGGACTATTTTTAGGGGTAAATCAAAAAATAGATCATACTTTTGTATTTCATAAGAATACAAATCTCTAAAGTAAATAAAATATTTGTAAGTACAAACAAACTGCCTCATTGCTTATATTCAAAAATAAGGAAAGATTTAAATGAATAAAATATTTTTGCTTTGAAGAATACGATCATATCCTTGTTTGGAAATCTTGATCCTCGCAATTAGAAGCCTTGCTAACTTAGATACATTTTTTCTAATACAATCCTTGGAAACTTTTCTGTTGCAATAACTTACTTTTAATATCTTTAGCTTATTATAATACTAATATCATTTGAGGTGCAAATAATGATAGGTAGGAAAAGGAAATGATTATTTTGTTTCAGTTCACAATGTTTGCGAATTATTAATTCATTTACTTAAGTCAAGAAATTATTAGAAATATACAAAACAATTATCTCAGAAAATAATATTGTTAATAAAGGGATAGTTAATCTGCGACCAATGTGGAAAAATTAATTACGTTGAGTATTTTGAGATCGAGAATGCGCTTTGTTCTACTGCATATTATTCCGTTCGCTTATAAATCTTGTTTTTTAGTTGTAAGTTTAATAACTAATTTCTCTAAGTCCTCAAAAAGCTGTATACTTCGTATAGAAAATCACATTGAAAATTAACTAGCTGAATTCAAAAATTCCTTCTAAAATCAATATTTCTTTCCAGGTATCCGACCTCCAAAAGCCTTTCGTTGACCCTGTCTCGGTGCCGATTGTGGAACCACCTTCAAGGTCATCTTCCGAAAACCAACGCCCCGTCGAATGCTCGGATTTCATTCGAAAACAAATATCTTCCTCAGAAATTCGTCACGGCGTGCAGCTCAACAACGAATACGAGGTGGTACCCTTCAGTCATTTCACTTTTGGAAGGGTGTACCCAGTCAACCTGGGTCTGGGTAAAAGAGTCGTCGAAAAGCCCATAGGGTACAAACGCAAAGACCTCTTGGAAGTTTTCGTTCGCGCCCTTGATGTCCTCAACAGGGACAAAAAGGGCAAGCAGCGATACACCGTGGACGATTTCGCCGAAGGCCTCTTCAGAAACGAGCCAACCACTGGCACGCAGTATGAGCTATACTTCAAAGAAAAGAACGTTTCTAGGGCCTATCACAGAATCGTCCTAGTGAGGCCTTTCGGTCCTGTGCATACACTGACTAACGAGAGGGTGAAGACATCCAAAGAACTCATCAACGTGATTCTTCCCCTTTCTGGTCGAATAGACGTCTTCAGGACATTCATGGACAGGTTTTCTAAGGTGGCTATCAAGCACGACCGAAAAGTCTTTCTCACTGTGGTCTACTTCGGAGACGAAGGCCTGCACGAAGTTCGCGTAATTCTCACGAAAGTATCCCGCGAAACCAAATTCCGCAACCTCAAGCTTTTGACCTTGAACGAGACTTTCTCCAGGGGCAAGGGACTCCAGGTAGGTGTCCAGCATTGGTCAAAGGGCGACGTCCTCATGTTCCTGTGTGATGTGGACATTGTCTTCACCAACAGGTTCCTTGAGCGTTGCCGCCTGAATGCCTCACCGGGAAAAAAGGTGTACTATCCCATTGTCTTCAGCCTCTACAACCCTTCCCTGGTGTATTCACTTCAGGGGAAGGAGACTCCATCTGAGGCAGACCAGCTGACCATTTCCAGGGACTCTGGCTTCTGGAGGGACTTCGGCTACGGCATGACGTGCCAGTACAGAAGCGATTTCATGAACCTAAAGGGCTTCGACGAAGAAATAGTGGGGTGGGGAGGGGAAGACGTGATGCTGTACAGAAAATACGTTCGGAGCAATCTGATTGTGGTAAGGGCTACAGATCCCGGTATTTTTCACAATTGGCACGAGAAGCTGTGTGATCCCGATTTGTCAGTGGACCAGTACCGCGCTTGTTTAAGGTCAAGAGCACTGGGGGAGGCCTCTCACGCTCAGCTGGGTCTCCTGGCCTTCGGTGACGAACTGAAGAACCACCAGAAGAACCTCGCCTCTTCGAGGTCGTCCACCGCTGTTGGCGGTGTTGTGAATGTGATAGAAACCCCTCACGAGGGGCGGACGGAGACGTGAGATTGCTTAAATGTCAAAGTGGGAGTTCAAAGTGTTTCTAAGATGTGATTATTTTTATGATGTTATTGTTGGTGAAAATGCAGTTTAGCGTAACCACTTGGCGAGATTTGAAAAATCGCCAAATTTGGCGATTTTTATGGCGGAGCCTGAAGCCTTATTCGAAAGGATTGCCACGGTTAAAGCCACCTCAGTGGAGAGAAAGCATGGTAGCCACAATGGGCAAAATAATCGCTAAACAATTCCTGTCGCCAAGTGGTTACGCTAAACTGCATTCCAACCTTATTGTTTTGTTTTTAAACTTTGTTTACTCGATACCTTTTAAAACTTTTTTTTTGTTTATCTTTCATTTTATAAGTAAATATTACTATTTTTGAAATAAGAAAGTTTTATTGATATTGTGTTTTGTATTTGAAGTACTAGAAAAAGGTAGATACTGAAACAAATTCCCGTAGGTATTATATAGGTAGTAGATACTGATTGAAAAGTTTCAATCATTCATTATGATTTTGATATATGGCATCGACATTTCTATTGTTACAATGAATCCCTGAAGTAAAATATCTTTATTTTGTATTTAGATTCGAGAATGATCTTTCGTGAATCGCAGTCACATGCACACTTTTAATAATGCGGAAAAATGATTTCTATTTCACTTACAAGAAATTTTCAAGTTTTTCTGAATATTGTATTTCTCAAAAACTTCCAGCGAATCTTAGTTTCATTTAGCTAAAAGCTTTATGTGATTTAAAAGATTCTTTGTTTTTAACTGGGTATATAGTTCTAATCGTGAACTTTGAAAATTATTGTATTAGTCATTTTTGCATATATGCATATTAATACTTTATCAGACTGCATAAAAAACTATGATTAATTTTCGGAACAATACAAACTGAATCGATTTTTTTCCCTTTCTAATTTAAAGTTTTCTCTCTCTTTTATTTTGCGTTTTTCTTTAACAAATGCTCCTTCACTTCAGATTCAAACTTTTGCTTCCGCACGGATAAACCGGGACAGCACTCTAGCTTATTGAAAATCTTCAATCTCTCATAAAGTCGCATTTGTGAAATGAAACACCGGAGAAGTGAAGTGAAATGAAGGAAAGAAAATAAATGTCATCCATTTCCTTTTTCACGTTGATCGCGAGATGTTTTTTAAAATTAAACCTGAACTGAAAATGAAATATTTTCGAATGAGATAAAGCTCTTTTATCGAATTACAATTTCACGAATCGCCTTTTCTTCTGCATTATTTAAAAATATTCTATTCACGGATATGAATTTTGCACGAAGCAATGTATTAGAAGCTCTAGTATGGTAAAGAATTTATACTCGCTTTCGGAACGAAAACATTGTATTCTAGATGCGAATTTATGTTTTACGATATTAAATTCATCGTGTTTGTTCGAGTTTATTTTTCTTACCTTTTGTGCTTTAATTCAAACTTGCTTTTTATGGCTTATAAGTTTTTAAAGAAAAGCTATGTGCGATTATTCCATGCAAAACAATTTTGTTCATGAGATCCATAGGGTTGCGAATCTTTTAAAAATAAAAATACACTTACATGTCCCATGTTTATGAAAAGGAGAATATTAGTGATATCAAAAAAAAAATCGAAAGGTAGTATCCAATTTCATATAAATAACTCAACTTTTTGAAATAATTTTTGCAGTCGATAATCTACATGAAAAGCGAAATTGGTTGAAAATGTGGCTTAGGCCCTCCCCCCCCCCACACACACTTCACGTTCTTTTAAAAAACGCCAAATTGGCGAGTTTTGTGAACGTTTAATAAAAAAAAAAATAGGAAAAAGTTTTACTAACCTATTTTGCCGGTATATCTTTAGTTTCCTGCTTTCCTTCCCTCCTAATTTCGTAACAGAGTTAGTTGTGCATTATGCCGTCTCTTTCCAACACTCTTGTCTTTTCTTCAATTTTTTCATGTCCGGACCCCAGTTAAATCTTGTTTGGCGCAGCATAGCTACATTTGGCTCTTGCGCCAATAACCTTTACATTCACTCACTCACTCTTTCCAACTCATACCAGCAATCGTAATTGATGCCAGAAAGAAAATACGCAGAAACATAAAAGGAAAAAATACATATATACAAATGGTATCCTAAGGCAAATTAATACTCAAGAGATTTTAAAAAACCGGCAAAAGTTTCAAACCATCCGCAAGAGAAAAGGATAACCCTCTTGACTGATTAAAAAAAAAGGAGTAAAACGTCTACCCAAACGCAATAACCCCAAAAACGATGAAAAAAGAAAGAAGGGCGCTAATTTTATGGTTGCCGAGTATAACGGGCATGTTCAACAACAAATGTTTACGCGCCAAATGTTGGGACTAAACCACATTCCAAAAGAATGAATTCTGCAACTTAACTTTTGCTAAGAAGACCAGTAAAATATCTGTGTAAAGAACTCGATTATCAAAAATATATTTAAAAAAATAAAAATTGTTTTATGTTAAATTTCCAATAAAAAAGAAACATGTACGTACCTTAATTTTTTTTTTCTTTTGAAGCATGAAATGCCCACCCTCCCTGTATATTGTATCTGAATCACTTCATTTTTATCATCATATAATTTACCTATTCGCGTTTGATTTAGGTTGAGAAGAAAATTTAATTTTGTGCAATTCAACGCAATAAAAGTCCCCGAGGTTAGTGAAGAGAAAATCGCGTGAACGTCATAGTCCTTAACTTAATGTACCGTATAGCAGAGCTAGAAAACATATAAAGTTTTGTGAAACATTTATGTTTTTAATTACAAAGGTCTATAAAAGAGTAAATTCAAAAGTCATTTTAATGAAATTTTATTTTTTAAATTTTGTACATGTTTGTGAGTAAAATTTAGTAAAAAATAACATTTGCGCTAATGTTCATATAAGAAATTCCAATTAATATACTTCCTTTTTTGTTTCAACAATATATTTGTATTTAATATACGTATGTCTGCGCTGCGAAGCACAAAAAATGCAGTTATCTCTCTTAAACTTACTGAGTTAAAACCAAAATTCTCTCTTATAAACACATGATTTTAAAAAAAAAAAAAAAAAAAAAAAAATCACTTTTTTAAATAAAAATAGATCCAAAATAAATAGTTATATACTTAAAGTCTGTGGTTGAGTTCACAAGTTACCTAGAGATGTATAGAACATTATGTTAGAATTTTATTTGAATTTATGAAATACTTCTTAAAAAAATTAGATTTTTCGTAATTAAAATAGAAGTTTTCTAAAAGATGTAAATAAATAATGTTAATAAATAATAATGTTTTTTGAAAAATTATATACTTACATTAATGCATTAACTAACTATCTTAGAAACAAATGCAAACCATTTTAAAAATGTAAATATGTGAGCTTTAATAAAAAGTAATAAAGAAACTTTCGAAAATATTCACGAGAACGGTGACTATTTGGGTAGTCACATACCTTAAAACCAAAAATCAGATTCAACATAAATTAATAACCATATTTTTGGTTCAATTTTACACTACATTTTAAGGAAACAAATTGTTTTTTATTACGAGAAAGTTGGAAAAAACATGAACTTCAACTTTAATAGGAAATGACTTCCTTAAAGTAAATATAAAAAATCCAGTTTATATAGAAAGTTTGTTCCAACAACATAAAGTATCTACCTTTTTCTTAACTTTTATTAATGTGTGTTTATTTTTTTTCTTGTAAAAATATCTCTCCATAGTTCAGTGATGTGAAAAACCAAGCTTCACTTAAAACCTAGCAACGTGTGTGCAAACATACACGGGTCCCTTACATTTCTATGTGAAAAGTGCTTGTAGATAGTTCTCTTTACGACTAGAAATCTCTCATCCTGCAAGTCTTCCACCTTTTCTACATTTATTGAGCTGAGAATTTACAACAAATGTGTATTTTCCAATATACGATATTGATTTTTTGGAGTCGTGAGAAGAAATAAAAATTAGCTTCGAAAATATTTGTAAAACCTTTTTTTTTTTTTTTGTGAAAATGGTTCTTTGTTATATTTAATACGAGAACTATCCAATTTATTGTACTTGTGTTATCTATAATGATTAAGTTTTATCCGAACTGCTTTTATATATATGCATTTTATTTCATAAATTTTATTAGCACCGAAAATTTTTATTTAGATGCCATATTTTGAACAATAAAAAACATTATTTTATCGTCCATTATTCCAACAATTATAAAAAGTAGATTAATCAAGTTAATACTTTGAAAATAAAAAGAATATTAAGAAATATTTTTCTGAGTTGCATCCAAGAAATATTAAGAATTTTTAATAATTCAATGCCAATTTTGTTAAGTTTCTTTCTGGTTATCTGCACACATTTTTTTCAATGCAGATGCACGAGGTTTTGCTCAACAGTGAGAAAGTAAAAATTCTCTTCCTATATTAAATAAGGGAGAAATCGTTGAATACAGTTTTGCAGAAACTGTCGATGCCACCAAAATGTCAGAACCACCGACAAAACGTGCTTGTGAGCCAAAAATATGGATTCTTTTCTATTATTCTTCGCCAATTCACAAAGTTGCTATGAATTGGCGATTTTTCATTGGAACTGCGAATAATCGGAAAGGGCAGAGATGTCGTTAAGGATTCATACTCCGCATACAACTTGATACAAACTGTCTTCTGCTACCAATTCCACGATATTCATATTAAAAATTTTGGCCCGCGGTTCGTAGGTTAGACTTCCGATTCTACCAGAGATTGTCATGCAGAACTTTTGAAGTTGTTGTTCATTTAAATCCAAAGACACACATAAGTCCTATGGTGATTAAAGATTGAGGCGGCTGTCGTATTTACCACTTAACTGCAACTCGAAACAAAAAGGATTATCACCTGCAGCTGTTGTATTTGTACCCCTTTAGTGCAAAGTGACTTTAAACAAAATCCGGTTTGGATTTCGCTCAATTCTCAGCGTGCATAAAGCAAATTGCTACACTGTCATCATGTTAATAAGATACAGATTTAAACTTGATAAGATTGTCATTCCATATTGATGCCATATTCTTTCCTTAAAAACACACTTTGTCTATGAAACATACAATGTTATAACTAAAAACAATTCAAAACAGGAACGTTATTGCAATATTTTAAGACATTTATCCAAGAGCTCTCGACATATTAATTTTAAAAGGTATTTTAGCCATTTTAGTAAAATCTGAATTTTAAGAAGTAATTATCTTAATAAAGTCCGTTGCCTGTGAAAATTAAAAAGAAAATACTAATTTATTTTGGAATAAAATTCATGATAATTCTATAAATTTTTTGCAATTGTTCTTCAAGAATTAAAATTCTACCATAAATAAATCTTTTAAAATGGAATCGTTACGTAAACCACCTTATAAATATATGAGATGTTTTTTATTAATTGTAACCCAATATCTCAATAGAATTTTTTAATAATAAGTCTAAAAATAAAATTTGAAAGGAAATTCATAAATTGAGCAAAAATTAGTTTTAATGACAGTTTCTTTACTTAAATGCAATCTTAGGAGAGTATTTTGAATTTTTTAAGTGGGTGAAGAATTGTAATACAAACAAAGCCTTAGTTTGATGCTAAAGGTTTCAAAAATGTAAAATGCCTTGTTGGATGTATGAATTGATATTTCAACACATTAATTATTAGTATATCACATTTATATTTTTTATCATTGAAATTCTACGCATAACGTATTGAAAAAATAAGAATGATTACTAAGAACATAACTTTTGGGAGGCGGGGAGATCAAACTTGAGTAATGATAAAAAATTTAGTTTATTCTTCTATCATAATTTGACTCTAATTTGCTCAAATATTTGTTCTGATAAACTCCAAAATTTAATAATTTTAGTTTTGTTTACTGTTCATAGCTTGGTAAATCAAAATATTTTAAAAAATTTATTCGTTTTGTTTTTTTCCGAAAATTATAAATTTTTTGCTGGAGATTATTTTTATCCCGATGTTAACTTTTATAAAGTAATCGACCCTCTCTGTTCTACTTTCAACATCTGTAACTTATTCCAAGCGTACAACTTCTGATGTCTTCCCCCATTTTTTGATACAGTCTCCTGTCTCGAGGCTTGGAAATGATAAAAAATCCACCAGTAATTCAGCCTACGCGGAACTTACTGCTTGAATGTTCATTTAACGATGTTAAAATTTCCTGTTAATTCATAAACGCATTGCTTAGTTTAAACATCGTTTAAAAGTTTAAATTTAATTTTAATGATACATATTTAAATTAAATCGAACTTTAAATTAAAATTTTGACATAGGTAGTTTTAATGATAATTAAATTAAATTTCCTTTCAGAGAGATAATTATTTTTCCATCAGATAAAGCTTGAATTTGTTAAAGAAATTTTTCACGAATTTTACATTTTTTGAATTAATATATTTAATCCTACAGAGATTGCTTTGCGAACTTTTATATATGTTGTCATTACATTCTGCGAAAAATAAAAATAAAGTTATTTTGTGTTGTATTCCTTAAACGGCGATTGACTTTAATTGGATATTTCTTTGGATAAATTTTTCCACATGAATTAAGTTCTTAAGAATTCAAATACCAATAAACGACAGAGTTCACTTCGCGGTTTGTTCATTTAGATACTTAATTGAAACTAAGAATAAAGAGGGGATGTCATTTTTATTCTTCCTACTAAACATTCAATGATTAGATTTTCTTTTTTCCTATTTTTTATACGTTTCATTCTGTCTGCAACAAATGTATTTTTATCTAATTGCTCTTTGTGAGGATTATGGTAAGTAATACCTAATAAAAAAGAAAGTTCAAAGCTTGCACTGTAATCTCTCAAAATTTTCTTGAGAACTAAAAAGATTCTCGTAAAAGTAACATTTTTATAAAAAGTAAGAGGGAATATTTTGCAAATATTTTAACTTAAATTCTTTTAAAGCTACCCTTTTTAAAGACGGTTAAACTTTTTTTATTCGTCTGATTTAACAAATAAAACAGTTTAAAAAATAATAATTAATTGTATCATTTCTCGAATCATAATCTTGGTGCTGTAGTTATCAATTTTTCTTATTTATTTATTTTGACGCATGTAAGAACTGCTCTAGTCAGAAATATTTTTCTTAAATCGTATTTATAACGTGATTTAGTTTGTTTTTTGTGACAAAAAAAATGAGCAATGAAATTAAGAAACTCGTGACACCTTTTTAAATATCTATTCGGATGGAAAATGTTTTTTACAATTTAAATTTTTATACCAAAGTTATATTTACATTTATTATTTTATATTCTATATGTAGATGACTTAATTTGCATAAGCCATTTGTATTAAATTGTAAAAATTGTGACATTTATTTGTTCCATGTATTGTTCCTACAGCTGATTAATAAATTATTGATAAATCTCGCACAATTTTTATTTGTATGAAAAATTTGTGAAGTTTCACACCTGAACAGAAACTACCAAGATTTCGAAATCTTCGTCATTTAGTTTATAGTTATCAAAAATACTAAAATGAAATATAAATTATTTATTATATATAATATATTCAAAAAAAAAGTTATAGAATGGATCACACATAGATCATATACTCGTAACCCAGAGGATATACTTTCATGTGATATTAAGCTTTTACATAATCTTTCCTCTCATAACGCATTATAACTCTTGGAACCTGTGAATAGCTCTGTAAACTTCTACTGGTTCCTACTACACTGTTGAGTGACCATTAAGCTACAGCGACCTAAAATTGTTTCAAATAAAAGTGTTATTTATAAAAGTTATTTCAAGTAAAAAACAGATTTTACGACACATTTGAAATACGGTATGTAAACTTTTAAAAACACCAAAAACCAAGATATACATTATCCTGATCATAAAAAGCCTAAATAATATGACTTTGGAGTTATTAATGGTAGAATAATTCGTAATCAAATAAAAATAAAATGTGTGTCAAATACAATTTGTATAATTAAAGCTAAGGCGTTAAATAAAATGAAAGCTAGCGTTTGAAATAATGAAGCAGTAAAAATGTATGATACAACTTTTACTTCTAAGCTGATGGTGGTTTTGTAATCATGGTCACTAGTTTCATGATTAGCGAAGTTCAAGGGTGACGCGTTCCCTGTACACCCTAACGACACTTATTTATTTTTGACCCATCTTTTGGTCCAACAAATTTTTTTCTAATATCTAGATCAAAAATATATCTTGTTTGGTACAGCATTGTCATATCTGCTGCTTGTCCTTAAGACTTAACAATCCCTTTATAGCGAAGTTCCAATCAAATGTTGGGTTTGCGAGAATCTAGCTCTTCCTCCAAAAATACTTTTCTCCGGGGCTTGCCTTCTTTACCTTTGAGTAGAATCACAAACCAAAGTATCCTAATGATTCTTTTCTTTATCCTGGATTCATTATTTTCAATAAATTAGGGTGACGCACCTCCGGGATACCATAGTGTCCTCTTTTTTTTTTTTTTTTTTTTTCGATCCTCTTTTTCCAACCAGTTTTTCCTTGTAGCCGAGGCTGATGCACGAAAAATCTGTCGGGGACCAAAGTCATCCCGTGGCATGGTGGGGAAGTTAGGAAAGGGGGGTATCAGCTCGAGTGTCGTCCTCATCACTTGACCGAGGTTCAAAATTACGAGGTCCGTCGCCAATAGCCTTCGTGTTGCTTCTAGTACGACATTAATAAAAACAAAATGCAACTAGTTTTTGCCATTTGTTCCCTTTTTTCAATCTAGATCGCAGTTTAAATTTACGTTTCACTCGGTTTAATCATATTTGATGTCTGCGTCATAAGCCATAAGCTTGCTGTATTCTTCGTCACATGAGTAATGCACACCAAGACACTCTAGTGGTCTTATTTAAATCCTTCTCGTCAATCAATGCTTACTCTTTACTCATTTTCTTTCCTAATGTCTAAATCACAGATACACGTGGTTGGGGGCAGCATAGCCAGATTTAGCTTTGCCAAAAGCATCAAATTTCAACCACACATTACTCAGGTAAATAACGGATTTATATGGCATCTGAGTTGTCTTTCCTTTCTCCTATGAGTTCATATCGGCCACGAACTTGCGGCCGGTGGTTTTCGTCAAATCGCGGATTCGAGTCTTGATGCCACGAAAGACCTAGCGTGTAGCCGGAGTGAAGCTGATGTACGGCCGCGGTAGCCTAGTGGTCAAGGTTTCGGATTCGTGGCCGGCGGATTTCGTTCTGTCGCGGGTTCGATCCTTGGCCACCAAAGACCATGTAGCCGGGGATTATGCACGTGAAATCTGTCGGGGCCCAAGTCCTTCCGTTGGTGTGGTGTGGATGTTAGGAGAGGGGGTGCCAGCTCAGGTATCGTCCTCGTCACTTGACCGTGGTTCAAAATTGTGAGGTCCGTCGCCAATAGCCCTCGTGTTGCCTCTAGTGCGACGTTATTAAAAACTCGAAAAGAAATCCTGCATAATAATTTATTGAATTCGAAAAGGTTTTTGAATTTATTTGCATATGGTTAGGAAAACTGTATTTAAATTGAAGAATTGGTTTTCAATTGGCATTTCGTGTTGGAAATATTTCTTATTTCAAACCACTTCAAGTCATATCTCGGTGTTTTTCTTATCACATATTACATTTCTAGACTGTAATAAGGGGGCCGCGGTAGCCTAGTGGTCAAGGTCGTGGATAGCGGCTGGCGGTTTTCGTTCAGTCGCGGGTTCGATCCTTGGCCACCAAAGACCCGCCGTGTAGCCGGGGCTGATGCACGTTAAATCTGTTCGGGGCCCAAAGTCCTCCCGTTGGCGTGGTGTGGATGTTAGGAGAGGGGGGTGCCAGCTCAGGTGTCGTCCTCGTCACTTGACCGTGGTTCAAAATTACGAGGTCCGTCGCCAATAGCCCTCGTGTTGCTTCTAGTGCGACGTTAATAAAAACTAAACTAAAACTAGACTGTAATAAATAAAAACTATGAAAGAGTTAATCAAGAGCAGCATCTTTCTTTTTTTATCTTCCATTGTAGCTTGTAAACTATTTCATTTTTGAAATGAGATGAGTTGCCTCGATTGCAGGTTCCTTGTTTAAATTATAAAAGTTAAAAAAAATTAGAGATATCTTTAACAATAAAATACTCTTAACCGAAACTACTGTTATTGTTTCTATGTTGTTGTTTTCCGAAAGAGAAACATGTCCCATTCAAAAGTCATTGAACTTATCCGACGGCGGAAAAACAACAGTGGATGAAGACTGGCGAATATCCAATTCATTCAGATGGGAACCAATGCCTGGAGGGTCTTCAATTGGCTTACGATACAACAGAACAAAGGGAAATGAATTTTATGAGACGATTGACACTCTGTCTAGTTTCCCATCAACAAAAAGAAAAGCCTAAAAAAAGAAACGCATATACATGTAATCAATCAATGAATGTTTCAGAGTTATCTAAAGCGTAGAATTCAACTTTCTGACAGATATAAAATTTAAAAAGAGATCGGTGTGTCTCTCTAAAAAAAGGTGATAAATGTAATTCCGATAAATGTATTGAAATGATAAATAAGTGGGAAGAAAACTGAATTTATGAACTGAGTAGAGAAAAAATTAAATTAATTGTCCAATGCAGCTGATTATAATGGATTCAAATAAAGAATCTAAAATAGTGCTCTAATTGAAATTTGTTATACAATTCTTAATCTAGAGTATTTATTTTTGTAACGTTCTAAGAAACTTCTCTTTTTGGATTGTCCAAAAGAGTCGTACCTTTGAAATCATGAACTTATGGACGCGAGTTAGCGTTTAGTGTTCTTTCTATTGAGTCGTAAGATCAAGTCCTGTTTCCAATACACTCTCGTTCAGTCGCGAGTTCGATCCTTGGCCGCCATGTAGCCGGGGCTGATGCACGTTAAATCTGTCGGGGCCCAAAGTCCTCGCGTTGGTGTGGTGTGGATGTTCGGAGAGGGGGATGCCAGCTCAGGTGTCGTCCTCGTTACGTGACCGAGGCTCAAAATTACAAGATCCGTCGCCAATAGCCCTCGTATTGCTTCTAGTGGCCCGTTAATGAAACCAGGCAATCAACAGTCCAGCTACACGGCAGCTATATAGTTGCCTGAATCATGGAACCCGTGACTCGACCGAAATAATGACCACTAGGCTACCGCGGTCACAGGGGTACCATAGAAAACAGCCATTATAAATCCTACGGATTATTTTAATTTGAAATATCAGAAACTGCATAGGAGGAAAACATAAGAAAATCACGTGATTACGCACCTTGTAGACTTGCACGAGAATTTTAATTTACACCTCATCATTAATGACAGCCACACAACGTTAATTATTCAGCACAGCCTTAAAAATAAACTTTTCCTCGCTACCGGGAACCTTAACAAAAAAAAGTTCCTTTTTTAAAAAAGAATTTAAATTATCTTGTAATGTATATGCAGAAATATAATATTAAAAATAAATAAACTTAATTCAAAACCATGTTCGGCAGTTTTTCTTCTTGGCACTTTCCTTTAACCGGGGCTTCCTTCTTTTATGCTTTTAATCAACGGCGCATTGTTAGAACATAAAGACGGATAGAGCGTTCAGAAACACTCTTTCCACCCTTTTCAGTCTGGTAACTAATTATCGTTTAACGTACGAGTATCCGGTTTCATGCAGCGAAAATTTAAGTCGCAATTTATCGCAACAATTAAGAGTTACAAATTGCTTCTTAACAAACTAAAGCTCCTTCTGTTTCGGTAATCAACCTTTAATATCGGAGAGCATCCCTCAACGGCCCTCGCAAACGGAGTGGAAATGAACTGTCGGGGGTGTCTACGGCGAAAAATCCCGAATTGATTTAAATATCCTTCAGAGTTTCGAATGAACCGTTCGTGCGATGGATGCTTAGAGATTCAAAGCTGATTGCTAAATAATTTGGAAGGAAGCATTCCGAGATTTGAATTGTTTCTTACATAAAACACACATTATGCTAAGTATCTTTTACGTAGATATCCATAAATAAATATTTATGAAAAGCATTCACTAAAAAGACATTAATTTTTAGTCTTATATTTAACCAAAATGCATTCGAATCTAAGAACTATTATTCGTTGACAGTTGTTAGTGTTTTATTTTAAAATATAGACTTCGGAAGAATCAAATGGATAACAAACAAATGTCCTGCATTAATTATTCTGTGCAATAGTTCTTTAATAATAGCACTCAGTAAAGGAACTAAAAACTGCTGATAAAATTTCTCATAGTACTACAGATTCTTTAAGCTACATCCACCGTGAAAAGTTCTATGGAAAATGGTTCTTTGAACATAATATTTTATAGTTTAATAAAAAAAAAAGTTTAAGGTTGTACTTTTTTTTCGTAAATAGCAAAATATTTCGATTTTTGTGCAATTATAATGAATTAATAGCGAAATTGTAAGATAATGAAAGATAACGATAGGAAAATTTTGATTTAATTCTTGATTAAAAGATGATTGTATGAGATATTGGGGGAGAGGAGGCTGAATTTCCAATATTTCACACAGCGAATTTTCGATCATGAGGGGTGGTCACGATAGCATAGTGGTCATGGTTACGGACTCGTGGCCATCATTGTTTTCGTCGTGTCGTAGGCTGATGCCACTTAAGACCCACGGAGCTTATGTACATAAAATTTGTAGAGGCTTTAAATCATCCCGTTAAAATGGTGTGAAAGTTAAGAGAGGGAGGGGCAAGCTCAAGTGTCGTCTTAGTCATTTGACCGAGGTTCAAAATTACGAAGTCAGCAGCGAACAGCCCACTGTTCATAGAATGCAAGGCTATAGAAATAATATTTTAATCTATTTTAAATATTAATTGCGAAATTTTTTATTTCAAACTGTAGCAGATGATCAGGAGGTTATTTCCTCCTGAAATTCTAGGAAAGACCTGGAACATAAATCCAAAATTTTAATTAATCTCACCGCTGAGCAGCTGACGTGGCTAAGGTTGGAAATCTCGATTCAGCAAACTGCCTCGGCTGGGTTTAAATACCCTTTAATCAATAACAAGCGAGTTAGTGTTAGCAGAAGCTTCTGACAAAATTCAATATATATATTTTCAATCTAAGCAATTCCTACTTTAAAAATTGTAAATTTTATAAATATTTAGGTGTTCTGATTGATGGCCGGCTCTCCTGGAACCCCATATTAACTATCTTAAAGAAAAAAAATGAAAATCTCTTACTAAATTTTAATAGGATTTCGTTCGGTTATTTCAATTTCAAAAATTATAAATTATGGTTCTTATCTGTTATAGAATACATAATAGTCTATGGTGCAGGAATCTGGAGTGGTGATCTAACCTCCTCATAAATTACTAAATTAAACCCCATTCAGAGAATTTACCTTTTAAAAATTACTAAGGCCTATAGAAGATCTCCAACAATTACTTTGAAATTCACTTCCAGAGGTCTCCCTCCTACCCTAAAATTTCATTTCATTAGAAATAAAATTTGAATATATCATAATTCAAACTCTCCCCCCCCCCTCTAATTACTAATATTCTATTCGTCTCAAACATTTCGAAAAACAAATTGGATCTGAAAGGCAAGTTCTTTTATTATTAACAACTTTTTTTAGTTTAATCAGATCTCAACAGAAGAATAAAATTATAAACCTGGTTTAAATTCTAAGTTGAATTTATTTTTAAAAGAATTATAAGTTCATTTATATATCTAAACGAAGTGAATTTATTGTCTTTTATAAAATGCTGTTTATAAAAATGAAGTAAATATTTTGCAAAACTATTATTAACTGGTCTACCATATGATATTTTTTAAATTTGATTATATTTTTAATCATTACAAAATTATAGTTTACTTTTAAAATCAGATTAATATAAGAAATTTAAATTTCTCACATTATGTAGAACTATTAATTTTTATTTTTTTAAAATTAACTATAAGAACTTATTAATTAAATTCTCTATCACGTATTAAAAGTAATCCTGTTGAATTAAACAAATCTTCAAAGTCACAACTGTAAATTGAACAATTCTCTTTATCTTCAAAATGCTTAGTTTCATAAATAATTTTTATAATAAAACAATCTTATCAAAACCATCGATAGTATTTTATAAAAAATTTTGTGCTTTAGTAAAATTTGTATTAAAACCATTAGTTACAGTTCTAAATTTTACACCCTGCCCCTTGGGGATTACATCAGGGAAACTCAGGTACTTGCCTTGTTTAGGTAAGTACGGGAATCTTGACCTTGGCACCCTAGTGATATTTTTCTTTCCAATTGGTTTTACTGTCTTTGATAAACACGGGTGACGCACCTCCAAATTACCCCAGCGATCTTTCTTTATTTTCGACCCTCATTCTTGTCAACCAATTTTTATCTTTTTTTTTCAATCTATTCGCATCAAGACTACAGTTAAATCTTGTTTGGTGCAACATAGCCACATCTGGTACTTGCACCAATAACCTTTACATTCGCTCACTCACTCACTCTAAATTTGATAAGTACTTAGAGTGAACTTTAAGAAATTTAAAAATATGAGGAAATTTTATTCTATTCATCGTTTAACTTATTTTTTCATGTTAATTGGTAATCCTATTTGTAATTTCTCTATCACTGTTAGTAACTTTAATAAAAGGTATTGTTACAAAAATTTCTGGGTGTTTGGAAGTGAAATAGAATTTAACTTGGAGGATAACGACAAATGACGCTTTATTCGCCTATCTTCAGAACAACACACAGGGAGCAGAGCTTGGACAATAACACAAATAGGAAATACTGTAAGTGTACAAAATAGCGACACATATACAAGAACAAATACAGATATTGTGCAGATCAGCAACACAAACGTATGCAAAACACACTCGCAATAATGTTCAGCTTACTAGTTCACACTACGGACAAATCTCCACAATATTACATAACACTCGAAAGGCAGACTTCATGAGTAGACTGACCTCCAACTATCGGCGTATTTATACCTCTGCCGGCCAGGTATGACGTCACATGGGAAAATTCAAGAAAAGTCTGTTACTTTCTCTCTAGTGGAGATATGGACTACATTCTAGCACTTTCTGAGACCTTCCATTTGTCGCCAAAATGGTAACAAATCCGTTCCCAAAATTAAAGGATCGTAGCTTAAACTTCCCTTGACTGACTCATGACATCTTTGAAAATGTTTCTTTTCCTTCATAAGACAACCGTTACAAGGGAGCGTCATCTCAGGTTCGTAACAGTATGTGCATTAGTCATAGTAGCATAAAAGATTTTGCAAATAGTAGCATAGTTACATGGAACCGTATCAATATGAAAAAAACAATGAACTCATACTGCAATTTCTAATAAAACTTTTCAGATCTTTAAGCTTAATGCTCTCTTATTTTGAAAAAAAAAAAAACTTATATTCAATATGATGACACTCTTATTTTAAATTAAATTATATAATTAATAATTAAAATTTAGCATTATTGTAAATAAATTTTACAAACACTATTTAATATTGATATATAAACAATATTTTAATACTAACTTTTTCACACACACACAAAAAAAAAAAAACATTAAATTCTTTAAAAAACATTCGCAGTGCCATGCATTTTTTCACACACATACATACTAACTTTTAACTTACAATCTCTAATGAAGATGGTGTAAATGAGCCATTTTACATCATTTTTTTTTTAACTTTTCAAAGCTAAGCAAAAAGAAATAAGAATTTCTTAAAATGTTATTAGAGCTGTGGTTAGAGAAAAAAAAAATAAGTTTATGCTTTTATTAACAATTAATTATTTTTTTCAACGAACCATAACCCTTTGACAGCCAATTTTTCCTTTCGCCTTGCATTAAAATTGATTTAAAAGGTGTGAGGTTTTAGAAAGGGATTAAAATGCAGCATTACGGCTCCAACTCTCCTAACAGACAAAAGCAAAGCTAGCACACACATCTGCTAACTCTGCTTAATGTTCGAATTTTTTTAAGAACTCATTAAGGAATTCTAGAAAGCATTTTCACCGCATGGAAAGATATAATTAAAGAAAAATGTTGCGCACAAACGCTTTAATCCTTATTTCTAAGCTGTTCTTTTGAACCTTAAAAAAAACTTGCTCTTTCTGGTCGTGATATTAAAACGCTCCAAAATTCCAAAATACGCTTTATTGCATTGAAATAATTATCAAAGTCTTTCCTTAAATTTATTAGTAAGATTACTTTTTTGTACAAAAATCTAAATAATTCTGTAACATTCCTATGTTATTTATTTTGAATTGAATCTCCAATAATTTAAATAGAACTGATACAAGTTCACAATTTAATGAAGAGACTTCAGAAAAGAACTAAAACACGTTATTAATATAATTCTCTTAATAAACTCTCTCTTTATATTTACTTTTCCTGAAAGCGTTTAATCCTAGTTCAGAATTAAACATTAAAATTCTATCTCACCAACTCACCTGTGCAGAGTGAGCTACTCAAACACTGAAGGTCTGACTCCTTCTTCAACTTCCTACCCATTTTAATCACAGAATATCAACTACTGCAATTCGCTCTAATTTCTAACATACAAACATTTACTAACTACTCACTGTCAACTATTTACATCCACGATGACAACTCGATGCAAAATAACAATGTGGCGGCTGTCAAATTTTGATTTGAAGAGAGATGGCTGTCAAGTCAAACCTAACCTCTGATTAAGTGTCAGTTTGTTTGGCGAAATTTAACAGATGGTTGCACCAACTTAACTTATCCCTCATTTACTTACTTTTTTAGGTGAGTACGGGAATCGAGTTTCCAAAGTCGTTTAATACTTATTTTTTCCATGGATGCTTACTGGCTTTCCTAAACACGGGTGACGCACCATCAGGATATACTAGCGATCGTTCTCTGTTTTCGACTCTCCCTCGACTCTTTTTCTCTTTTGACAACAATTTAAGCAGATGTTTAGAGAAGCTTGGTCAGATTTGACACATGCACCGCACTGTTACTAACAAACTAGCATTAGGTACGCCATCTTTTGTCAAAAACAGGTACTATTTAAATCACCTTTTTTTTTTTTTTTTTTTTGTTTAAACAGAAAATTCTCCAGAAAAATCAACAACAAACGATAACCAGATTTGTATTTCAAATTCAACATCTCAGTGCTCATGTGATGTATTAATCAGTAAAATTTATTCTCCAACAAAATTTACAGTCTTCTACAAAACAGAGAAGACTGTAATGCAATATTTTTTAAAACAAATAGGAAACAGAAAAGGAATACGATCATGTAGTTTCTTTCTCTTCGTCAAAATGTTTGACAAATCTGTTAATAAACGATTAATAATAATAAAAAAAAATCCCCGTAACATTACATTTGCATAAATAAGGGCTTTAGTTTTTAAAATCGAATTTCTATTGGTACTTTTAATGTATTGAAATAAAACACGTACCAAATATTTAATATCTAACAAATTAATTAGTGTTGTATGATCTTATGGCGTATCTTAATTATTTAATTTGTCTATCATCCGTAATATTAATCTAAAATTCAACTTAATTCCCAGCACAGATAAAGTAATCAAAATAATCAAACAGTTCAAACACAAAAAGAGTTCAAAAATGCTGTGGATCACTTTTCAAATTCTTATTTATCGTTTCTCTAAAAAGAAATATGTTCTCTACTAGTTCACTTTTCCTTCACGCGGATACTAACAATTTTTATTAAAATATCAATAGTTGTTCCTTCTTGGATATTATACCTTATAAATCATATAGATGCGCAAGTAATTCCCGCGCACTATTCAAAACCTTCATGCTTTTGCTATCTTTTCTAATACCGTAACCTTTCTGAATATCTACAATCTTTCTGTGTCACTTTTATACGACTTGGCTATTTCTATTTACTATATTTCTAAAATTTACCTAATTTACGTAACCACGTTTCATTTGATTGGAAAGGAGCTGAAAAATAACTGTAATTAAAAAAATAAATAAAATATCAAAAAAAAAATTTAATAAGATCTGATCTTTCTTTTGTGTGTGTATGTGTGTTTCATCGTCCGAAAACTAGGGATGGGTTGCAACCGGCTCAGAAAAATAGATATCCAATTCCTCTTTGAGAGAACTGACAATTATTTCCAATTTTTGTATACCGGTCGTAGTAAAAATCATAGAATTATGTGCCTATTGACAATGTTCAAAGAGCTAGAAATATTTTCAAGATAATTGCTGTACGGTTCGAAAAGACCTAAAAGAATTTTTCAAAATTGAACATCATCTGCTTTGACAAGAGAAGTCAACTGATTTTGTTTTACATCAAATATGGTTTGTCTAAATCTAATAAAATCTATATCTATATAGTTGGAATTTTTGAATCCTTAAATAGGATTAGTCTATATCTAAAGGAATGGAATTCTATACTGCTACGAAATTATTTTTCTCTGGGCTTGAGTAGGAAGGAAAATCAAGTCAAACTCGAAGGATAACGGCAAACGATATTTTATTCGTAAGTCTTCAGTACAACACACAAATAGCACAGCTTAGACAATTATCAGTCCATTCCCCTAATAGATCTCCCCAGCAGAGTTTCCAAAAACAGACTCCGACAGTTCCGCTAGATTCAGGCTGACTCTCCAGTGGATTCACTCGACCACGATTCCTCTATTGTTCTATAAAGCAGACTCCGCTAACAAACTGATCATGTACACAGACTGATACATAGACTGTAGCTCTTGGCGTATTTATGCATCTTTTGGCCAGGTGTGTCGTCACTTCAAAAATTCACGAAAAGTCCGTAACTTTCTTCCTTATCGGTATTTCGTCTAGGTTCCAGCACCTTCGAGTACTTTTGTCGCCAAAGTCCCCAAGTTTCTCACCTTCACCAAATTGTTTGCCAAATCCGTCGCCAAAGCGCAGGGGACATCACCTAAACTCTCTTTTCCAAATTGATATCTCTGTTAATGTATCTTTTCCTTCATAAAAGATCCGCCGCAGGTAAGAACCATCTCATGCTCGTAACAATATGTATGATGAAAATATAGCTATGGATGAATAAATACTGCTGATAACACAGAAAGTTCAGGATGCTCACTTGCATTTAATATCACGCTCAACCTTTTTTCGAAATTTTGCTTTCGGAGAACACCTTGATGGTGCGAATAAAACGATATTTGTTCAGGGTTAATTAAAACCTCTTCAACTATTCCCTTTTTGAGATTATCATTGATTAGGTACCTCCGGATACTCCTGATAAAATTCATGACTTTCTTAAACTCTTTTTAACAAAACTATTCATTCTTTTATATGACATCTCATAATTATCGCAAAGTTCTCGAACTCCATAATTAAATGGTAGTTTAACTTCATAACACGACCATCTTTCAGCATAATCAATTATTAAATATTATCCAAAATTTCCCTGTCTATTTCATTAGTTCCCTTTTCTCATCTATTATTTCCATTGACTGAAGTTTCAAAAATTTACGCGGTGGCCGCGGTAGCCTAATGTTTATGGTTGCCGACTCGCGGTCGATGTAGTTTTCGTCCAGTAGTGGGTTTGAAGCTTAATGCCACAAAATACCTGCCGTGTAGCCGGAGATGATGTATGTTGAATCTGCCGAGGCTTGAAGCCCTCTCTTTGGCGAAGTATGGAAAGAGAGGTGCCTGCTCAGGTATCGTCCTCGTCACTTGACTGAAGCTCAAAATGACGAGGTCCGTCGCCCATAGCCCTCGTGTTGCTTTAATAAAATCAACCCAACCCAAAATTTACGCAATAATGAATTATTATCTACATCTGAAATAACATGGACCCTCCCCTCTTATCAACTGCTACCATCATAACGTTAAAGAATTGCTGAGTGATCATCTAGTTTGACGTGGCATTAGAACCATTCACAGTCCACCCGAAAATGCTTTGACAGTCAACCAATGTACCCCACAATCTTCGTGTTTTCCTCGTAACAACTTTTCCCACTAATATGCCCATCCTAATTGAAAGCCTTAAATCCCCACGGGTACCTTAATCTGCTGATTGTATCTTGTTTCTCTATGAGTACAATTTAATTTCCGTATTTTGGATGGCCGCAGTTGCCTAGAGATCATGGTCACGAAATGGCTTCTGGTGGCTTCCGTCGAGTTGTAGGTTCGAGCTTTGATGCCCCAAAAGACCTGCCGTGTAGCCAAGGATGATTCACGTTAAATCTGTTGAGATTCAAAGTCCTCCTGTGGCATGGTGTGGAAGCTAGGAGACAGATGTGCCAGCTCTGGTGTCATTCTCATCACTTGACTGAGGTTCAATATTACTAAGTCCTTCTCCAGTGAGTGAGTGTGTGCGTGAAAGTGAAGCTCATTGGCGCAAGAGCCAGATGTGGTTATACTGCGCCAAACAAGATGTATCTGTGGTCCAAATGTGTGAGAAAAAAAATTTTTTTAAAAAAAAAGACAAAATTTGGTTGACAAGAAGGAGGGTCGAAAATAGAGAAGTATCGCAAGGGTAATCCGGGGGTGCTTTACCCGTGTTTACCAAAAGAGGTCCTTCACCAATAGACCTTGTTATTTTTGTCAAGTACTTCATTTTTAGTTCTCGAGTTTGTGGACGCTTTTTATATTGTGCAATTTAACCAAATATAAGTCGCATGTTACACGTCTTATTTCTGCAAGAAAAATTCCTACTCTTAATATTTTTTTTTATTTCTGTCATGTACATTTCCTGCTCTGTAAACTCATTGTAAACTTTTATTTACTTCTGAGTTTCGAAATTATATGATGTCTTGTGTTCTTTTGTCAATAAATGCTGAGTGCGGAGGTGATTGCCTCCCAAGAGACCGGGTTGTAGCTCTGTACCCCTTGGGTGAGCTTCGTTTCCTCGTATTGCTTCTAGTGTAAGGTGACCAGATTTTAGCACTCGAAAAGCGGGACACCAATAGCCGGGGTGAGGGGGGCTCTTGATTAAAATTTTGGTACCTAAATAAATTACAAACATGAATCATCTGAATAGTTTATTTGTTAACATCACTTGTTTAACTAGCACGCAGTACGATGTGTATCGTATGAGAGACAGTTACAAAACTTAACATGCGAAGGCGTTACTTCGTGGACGACCAACAAACTCCTTACACCCAGACCCTTCTCCTCTCTAAAATTCCCCTCAATTTCTAATATTTGTATAAGATGTTTTTTTTTTTTTTTTTTTTTT
>BMAW01076581.1:102060-127157 GCA_019974015.1 Nephila pilipes | reverse complement strand
TTTTTTTTTTTTTTTTTTTTTTTTTTTTTTGCAATAATATTCCAAATGATGCTAGATCGCTAGCGGAACATGTCGCCACAAGAATAAAATCCGTGGAAGTGTACAAAGTGTTCTCTCTTCATTTTACAGTTACAAAATGTTTTCGTCGCTGTCAATGCCGAAAAACGCCACTGTTCATTAAATATTTTAGCAACTGATCGCGGCGAACTTTGATAAGCAGATCGTAATAATCAGTTCTCAACAGTTATTTTTATTATTAAAATTTAACATTATAAAATTCACAAAAATAATATAAAGCTCATATCCTGGTGAAATAGCCACATGGAAAGCGAAAACCGTATATTCCCTTGCTTGTCGTGCATTCTTTCTAAAAATCGGGACTTTCTTAAAACCCCGTGGGATAAATTATTAAAAAGGAGGACGTCTGGTCACCTTATTCTAGTGTGACGTTAATATATAAAACCAATCACCCTTATGTGGGATTTTGATTAGTGTGCTGCTAATATTGAATATTTTCAAGGCTTCAAATTCCAGTTGTGTTTGCAATGAGAAGCTGAACAAAATACACTATTCACGTTTTAGTGCTCTTTTCCCTATAATCGGTTAGGTTGAGCCAACAGTGTAAAATTTCTGTTCCTATCGTGCGATAACTTTAATATTTAATTATTTAGAAGCCCGCTCACACAAGAACGACAGGTAGCATTATCATAAAGACACAACCTAATGTACTCCTTATCTTTCCCATTATTTGAACAGTAGCAATTTGTAAATAGATATCGCAATGAATCACATTCCCTTTTCAAACAGACGCGGCAACAGCATCCGGTCTCATTTCGTTTGTATTTTTAGAACTATCATGCAAAAATAACTATTATGACCCCCTCCCCCACAAAAACCGCTCGAATGTTCGAATAAGGCTGAGTCCTGGTGTGTTTGGTTTTCAAACGTATAAAACATTTATTTTGTCTAATGAATAATCTCTTCTTTTCTTCAACAGATTTATTGCACTGTTAGCTCTTTTGCCTCGGTGATGAATCATTGTGAAACCCGCAGAATATATACAATCTGTACCCAATAACCCATCCCTCCTTTTCTCTGGAATTCCAACATTTAAAGCTAACTCAGCAGTTTTTGCTCTAGGTTTAACGAAGGTCGATGTGAGTTATGTCTATTTCTAACTTCTGAATATTGATATTGACCTTGGTCGTTACATTGGCATTTTTTCTTCACTCGAACGAAACACAGCAACGGTTTACTCTCCACTTCTCTTCCACCCCCTTCTCATTTCTTAAAAATAAATTCAATAGTTTAAGACAATTCCAATCCTCATTCAATTTGTTTCAATACAAAACTTTTTCTCTATCGGGCATTAGTTTTAATAATAATTCAGAAATAAAAAGATTTCATAACTATTTAATTCTACTCCCGCTGTTTCAAAAGAATGAACTTGCACGTAACTAGAACCGCACATCTGACGCAGTTACTTAAATGAAAACATTTTATAGGATGCTTATTTAAGTTTACTTGCATGAGTGAGAATAATTATATCGCTTTGTTCCATATCTTTTCAGCAGTATCGTAATTACAATCAGAAATACTTAAAAATGATTTGACCTAACTAAATTTATCGCTTTAGTTAAATTCTTTTTCTTTTTTTTCATAAATTGAACCCTTTTATTGAATCCAAAATTCTTGCTAATTTTCATGTGTCCCATCAAATGGTTCCATTATTAATTTCAGTCATCTGACACTAGTCATTCTTAGCATTTTATATTACAATTACAGAGATAACAATCTCAATTCCCTTAGTTACCGATTCAGCCCTTATTTTCAAATATCAATGTGTCTTTTATTACAGCGATTTTTCTCGTATTTCCTGGCTAGAAATCCCTTCGGTGTCTAGCGTCCAAATCACCGATATAATTTTCAATCCATGAATCTCACAACCATAAATTTTTTTTTCCAATTTCTCTGATAACTGTTCTAGTATCTACTTCAAAGCAGCCTCGTCATATGCGTCTAATTGTAACTACTCGTTAATTTTATTTAACGATTCTGTTATCAAACCTCTGGTTGTTGAATGCTTTTACTTTAATTTATCAAACGATAGAGTTCTCAAAGCTGTGTCTGAATTCAGTCATTTTTACTTTAACAATATGAACAATAAGTCAACACCAATTACAGAGTGTTTCGAAACTCATTGGCAGAAATTTAATGGGTGATAGGAAACACTTAAGCAAGCAATTTTCACCCAATAATGGGAGGCGGAGAGCAAGCAATGAACCGCTAGATGGCGCTGTAATGGAAAGCATAACGTACGACTTTTCTTACACATCGTCATATCTACCGTGGATTTCAGAAAAGGCAAGGCGACTTTTAGTAATCAGGAAAAGGCGATACCTTCATCACAGCGCCGTCTGGCGGTTCACCGCTTGCTCTCCGCCTGTGCAATGTACGGTAAAAATTATTTGTGTAAATGTTTTTTATCACCCCTTAAATTTTTGCCCATGAGTTTCGAAACATTCTATATAAAAATAAATAGAGAATACAGTGCACAAATGAATAAAACCAAACACTTTTATACTCTGCTTCTTATTCTAAACTATTTCTATTAGACTAAACTTTATAATTCATTTAACTAAATTTTGGAAGGTGTCTCCCGGGTTCCGGCACCATGTTATGCACCATTATAAATTATACTTAAGGTCTGAGTACCAGTGTACATTTAAATGATTAAAATAAAAGAGTTTTCTGCCCGAGTACAATTTCCTTCCTACTTTCGAGACCACTTTTTACGCTTAATAATTCTTGTTTGCGAGTTTGAAGGTCCATAAAAAATACTTACTAAAATTGATAGAAAAAAGTAATGAAATCAATAATTATCCTATTTTAATTCTTTTAAAAGTATCTTATTGCTCCTATTCAAATAAATTCGTAAGTCCAGACGTGGGGAGGAAAGTCCAAATTCCATCGGATTAATATTACTTTCAACAATTTCAAATGATTTGAAGGGATGGGAAGGACTAGTGGACGAGAGCCTTACGGTGTTAATTAGTTTAGTAGGTTTTAAAATTATTGAAACAGTAGCCGGTTGTATAAAATTATTTGAATCCAACACTGTCCTTATCCATTTCTTAATTTGGTTTGCATCTTGGCATGCGCCAGCCCCTTTGCGATTTCGACACATGTATTTCATTTTTTTTTTTTTTTCTCTCTCTCTTTTCCAATTGAATATTTTCGTGACACTAGTGCTAAAGAAGGTGATCGATTGATTATTTATTATCAGCGCACTTCGATGCAACACGAGGGTCACTGACGGGAGATCGTGTCATTTTTAGCCGAAGACGAAGTCAACGCATGAGTTCGAACCTCCCTCTCCAAACTTGCACTCCCCTCCAATGGAAAGACTTGGGACCTGGAAAGGTTTAAAGTGCAGCAGTCCCGGTTTTTAGAGAACTTATGAACAACGAAAAGAACGCTGGCTGCGAGTTCCTGACCATAGCCACAAGGTTACATGGTGGGTCAGCTAAGCATTCACCATGTAGAGGCTCCCGTCTACCCGCCATTTTGATTTCATCAGCTTAATGTTAATCCAATGGAATTTCGACTTGAATTCTCCTATTTTACAACGTTTTTCTGAATTTCACTTGGTGTGTGAGTGTGTGTCATCAAATTTTCGATCGTTAATTTAACCAACTTCCCATCAAGCTAGAGCTTTGAAATTTTGGGAATCGTTCGTACTCGCCTAACAAAACTTGTCGCAAACGTCTAAATATTGCATTAACTAATATTTCAAAAATTTTAATAAGTCAAAATATTCTTTCCTCTAGGCGCTTTTAGGATTGAGGAAAAAATTTCTTTCCCCCTCTGGGAGCACCGGACACTCCCCACGCAGCATGCGGTATCGTACACATTTTGTACTCACAAAGGGGAGACACTATCTCCCCTTTACTATCTCCGAGATAGTAAGGGTTGCTGACTTTTAGTCAGTTATCATTCGCAAGAAAGAAAGTTTCCAATATTTGGCGCCGTGTCTTATCACAATAATTTTTTCTGAATTCTGGTTCCCATTCTTTTTTTAATAGAATGACTTACAAACTTTCAAATGCATGTTTTGATTTTATAAGTATTATGAATTCTTTAATACTCTCACAAATGTCTCTTTTTAAGTAAATTTTAAAGTTAAAAATAACTAACAGTTTTAACTAATATTTCAATAATTTTCTCTAATAAACTTTGCCACCATATAAAAACGTTGTTTTTAAAAACGTTGTTTTTTATATCGAATTATTTACTATTTGATCTATTTGAACGCAATAAAGTGTATCTGAAAGAGCTAAAAATAATGAATGCTTCTGCGGAATTACTTTTTTCCTCCGATTTTCAAAAATATTTGAAAATATTCTTTAAAGACTGGAAAACTGAAAAACGAATCATTAAAATAAGAATAAAAATATTTTTAAAAATCTTAGGAAAAAAGTACTTCCATAGAAGCATTTATTATGTTTTACTCTTTCAGATGCATTTATTGCATTCAAATAGATCAAATAATAAAGACGGGAGAATTCAAGTCGAAATTCCATAGGATTCACATAGTGTCCACGAAATCAAAATGGCGGGTAGACGGGAGCCTTAAGACTTTCCAACAACGTCCGGCAACACTTTGCATTAATTGACTGTTTCGGCAGGTTTCTTTAATATGGAATCATTTTTTAATACAATTTTTTGATAAACTGAAATTGAACCTAAACTTTAAGAGAAAAAAAACATTGCGTATCACTGCATAACTTTCAATTCGAGCCATGCTTCTTTAGTCAAATACATAACGCGAAACACCCCCCTTTCTGCTTCAAACGTATGCTATTTCTCTCTCCTTTTTAAAATAAGAAAGGAAAAAAGAGAAGTGACGAAAAATAAACTTTGTCATCTTAAAGTAGAAGCCATTCTGACATAAAAACGACTCGGCGAAGGAATCCACTGGAATGACAGAATAGTTCACATATGCTTAGATGAGTCACGCGCGTTGTGTGACAAGCGGATCCGCAAGAACCAGGACATGGGAATGATTGTGCAAGACCGTTTTTAAGACTTCTGGTTTTTGTTGCCTATATCCTTTGCAATTATTTGTGGATTTTAGATTTCTTGCATACCTAATAACGATATTTTAATTATTCTATACTACTATAAAAATAACTTTTTAGCCAAGAAGTATTTTTCTCCGTTTTAGTTAGGAAATAATTTTTTTCGTATGACAAAAAGAAAAAATTAAAATTTTCAAAATTACACGAAGTTGCATAATTTTTTTCAAAAAAAATGTACAGCGATATCATTAAAAAGTGTTCCATTATTTTTTGTGTATTATTTTATATTTCAGTAAAATATTTTGTATATTTAAGAAATACTTTTTTTAAAAAAATAGCACCCAAATGCATACATGTCTTAAGTATCATATCCATACTCAACTAAAAAGGCGGGAAAACTTTTGGATCAAAAATGTTCTCTTATAGTCCCATAAAATGATTAAAATATCATTAGTAGACACACAAAAGAACTAAGTTCTACTAATAATTTGAAAACATATATATCTCATAAACAAGGGATCTGAAATTCAGAATTTTGTTGTTCTCCCTCGTGTCCTGGTATCTTTTGCCCTAATTGGTTCATGTATCCATTAAGCTGATGTACTACATTTTTATATTAATGTTATGTTATTATTAATATTTTATAAAATATGTTACATTTAGTTATATTGAAAATTCAAAAGGGTGTAAAAGTAAATTAAAATCTGTGTCTGGCTTTATACAGACAGGTGTGGAAAAAACTACCGAAATACCGGCAATAAAAAATTCGGAAATGTAGCAATCGTTAGATGTATCTCACCAATGTTTAAAATAAAAAGCTACGCATCTCGTTCAAATCTTTATTTCACATTTTATAATCAACATAAAAAGTGAAGGAATAAAAATAGTTTTCTGTAAAAAAAAAAAAAAAATGTTATGTTTATAGAAACTGGAGTTTCGCAGAATTCATTTCATTAGATTAAATGCGTCCAACTTCTATTGTCTAGAGACAAAAATCGATAAAAATTTATTCCCAAACGAAACAAATTTTTGAGTTTCTTGAAAGCAATTTTTACTGTGAATGCATTTCTTCTTAATTCCTAAATCTCATTCTCGTTTTTTATGCCATTTTCTCCTTCCGCAAAATGATCTGATCTTGTTAGAGCGTTTTACATTTGAAATACAAAGCCAACAAAAGTCAGCTGAGACAGAACAAAAATAAAATAGAGAACCACTGTTCCAATTATCTTTAAAGCAGACACGGTTACGAGTAAGCTAAAAAAGTGAAAGGAAATTCCCGAAAAAAAAATTCAACCGTAAAACGCCGAATAAAACTATTATAAATAGTTAAGAAATTTATATAAAGCCTTAACGACTCCTCTAGGGTACAAAAAAGGATTTAAAATAAAAAAAAACTTTTTAAGCTTGATGTTTTTTATATTTCTTTTAAATATAAACAAATGAAAAATTTCCGCAATTGTTAGCTATTCTTACTATTCCTACTACAAAATGGAATACTGATCTTTTATTCTTGTAAGGGTGAGTAACTTATTTTTTTTAAAGAAAAGTTTTCAAATTTCTAGTTAATAGTAAACATCGTTAATCTTTTAAAAAGTTTCTAAAATTTAAAACCCAATAAAGAATTTCTTTTATGTTGAAGCTTGGATTGAAAGTACATTCCATTTACTTTCAATTTGGATATTTTATTTCAGAGTCAGATAGCAAAAAAAATTTTGGAAACAAACTAAAAGTTATATTAATGAACGAGCATTGTTCGCTTCTATACGAATATGTAGTATGAATATATTGCACGAATTTGCAATTTCCTGATAATTAATTTTTACGAAATATAAAAAGAGAAAAACAATATATCGTAAGAAAATCCCTTTGTGAAAAACTTATCATACTTGCCTAGAGTTACATTTCCCTTTTATTACAATTTCGTTAGAAAATAATCTGCTTTTGAGATATTAGACAACTATCATATTCCGTTAATTTCAGCAATTGTTTATATTCAAAGTGTTTAGTATTCAAAGTGTTTAGTACGTATACTTAGTATTCCAACAATAATGAAAATTTCTCCCAAACAATGCGATATTCCGTCAATAGAGACAAATGTTAAGAAAAACTGTGTTTTTCTTATTTTCCATAATGGCATGTCGTGGCATATTTTGCTATTTGTCTCGTGGTTTTATGCAGCCTTATTATGCCCTTATTGAAGCAAAAGCTTTGTCTCCTTTTATTATTGGATGTTCATTTCAATGAAACATTTTAAAATTAGCCACTGTTACAACTTTCTGCATGCAAAGGTTGGAGAACATGCAGAAAAAGTTGACCGTAGGGATCGGCCAAATGATGTCATAAAAAGTGACAGGAAGCCACGCAATTCATATACAGATGAATTAAATGCATGGGATCGAAGATTCACAACGAAAAGGACCCATTCGAGCTATCTTAAACAGAATTAGAGAAGTTTGGCAATCGAAATTATTGGTGTAAGTTCGGCTGTAATTGCGCCAACTTTCATGGGCGGTGGAAATTTATACAAGTATCTAGCTAAAACGCCTTGTAATTTTGAGCCGAGGACAAGTGGCGAGACCGATACCTGAGCAGACATCCGACTCTCCTAATTTCCATTTTTTGGGATTTTGAGAGATTTAACGTTCATAATCCCCTTGCTACAACGTGACCTCAGTGGAAACAGGATTCAAACAGCGATTCAACTAAAACGTCGCTGACCATGAAATCGATGCCGCTCTCGCTTTCTTCACATTACATAAACACAACGAAGTTCTTACTGGCCCAATTTTTTGATGGTAATATTAGCTGCGAGCATTCATTTTGTTTTTAATTAATTTATAATGTATAAAATATTTACCATTTTAACCATAATTGTGTTTGTTGGTCGAAGATCTGCACAAGCTAATAACTATTGTATCCCAAACAATCAAGAGACAAGATGGCACTCGAGTATTATTATTTCCTCCGAATGTTTTCTTTATTATGCACCACATCAAAAATTAATTTGAAGATCTTGTTATATTTAGAGACAGTATTAACTCTCGTTATCAAACGAAAACATCTTTGAGGGGTTAGGACTCAAATTCACTTCTCATCCATTAAGTTTCGTCAGAGGCTAAAAACGAGCCTTGGGCATGATAAGCAACACATTTTTTTAAAAAAATCAAAGAGTTCATTGGATACTCTTAACGAATCTCATTCATCGTGTTTTGTCGCTAAATGAGAGTTTCGTCAAATTACACCTAAACGTCGCAAGAAAGGGCTTTCTTTATATTAATGCAATGCACTAGTATTTTGCTGTTAAATTTAAAGTGAGTATCCACTGTTGGGCATACAATAAACAGTAGACGGTTTCGTCTGAAATGAAATCAACTCCAGGTTGAGAAATGGAGTGCATTCGAAGTAAAAGCAAAACTGAGAAGTGATAAGGAAATTCAGAAAACTCGAAAAGTTAAATTAAATATAAGTTATTAGATAAATTTAGTTAAGTTAAGCTAGCCCAACTGCTTCGCTTCCAGGCATGTAGCCCCCCCCCCCAACCGTATTATATGTGTAATTAGTATTCTTTCTTAGTTGAAAAGTGATAACCTAATTTTACGATACAATTATACTTCTTCATAATCCTCATTATTTGGTAAAATCTTCTTTCCTTTTTTTCGCGTTTATTCTAACTGTTAAAACTTGCGCTGTGAAGTAAAACTGTAATAAAAAAAATATCTATCCTTTGTGTAAAATAGTTTTCTATTGATAATTTCAATTCTTTTTTTATTGAACTATTGAATACATATTTATCCCATATTTTCATGTAGTGCATATGCTTTAAATTAGTTAATTGTATATACGTTTTAATTGATTAATTGTATTTTATTTTTTTCATTCCTCACTGAAATAATTCTTAGAAGTTCTGCATTTGTTCACTATTTGCATTTTTAATGTTAAATTATCATAAAAATAGTTCATAATTGCAGAAAACGTTCAGTCTTCCCGACAGGTGGCGCTCTAGCGCTTCGTTAATGTATGTGTATGTAATGCGAATGAGATAATATATTTTTTCAAGGAGATAATAGCCTTTGTTGTTCTGTCCCACAAAATCGCCATTCAATCAATCAACTAAGAGTGAGTTGTACTTGAGAAGGAAAAAAGATGTCTAGGTAAAATAACGTCTATGATGTGGATCAAACCTAAATATTTAAAACTGAAAAAAAGCAAAATAAAACTGTATAATCTCCCCATTTAGAAAGAGTTAATTCATAGGTGAAAGAGGAATTATTCGATTATTCGAACTTATAATCGTACCTGAACGAGGAACACTTATTAATAATGTTATAATAAAGCATTTTGTTGTATTTCCTTAATCTAAAGGAGTAAATTATTTTGTACTTGCTTAAATCTCACCATTTGTCAAAGAGAGAAAAAATAGATAATGCCAGTCTTCGTTTCTTCTTAGGCGATAATTGATTTAATTGAAGCTATAACAAGAACATCGATTACTTTTAACTCTATCATTATTTCTGAAAATTAATTACAATCATTATAGATTATCTTGAATGTTTTATTGCGTTGTGAGGAGGTTCGAAAAACATTCTTTGGAAGATATCCAAATCTCTCGAGCAGAAGTTTGAAAATTGTACTTAAAAGTAAAAAGGATCTTGATCCCATACCATGGGACTTATTATGAAGAATGTTGCTTTCATTTCTTTTTTCCTCTGTTCTATTTGTAAAGCAGGAATTCTCTGTTTAGAAAGAAATTGTAGCGTTTCAGATACAAAATGGTTGTTGGTGGTGAATTTCTTTCAATTAATTCATGGTCAGGATGGGTCCTTATTTTATCCCACGCAATGGCGACAGAAAACAAAATGGTGCTAAAAAGCGCGATAAATGTGCAGAATAGATAACCCATTTCATGAAACTATAAACCCTTCCTTAATACAACCCTACTTATAGCGCGATTTGGAATCTTTTTATTTTGGTAGCCAAGGCGTGGACCAAAATAAGATTTATCCCATGGTCAGAGAATAAGGATGTCACTTGATTGGTATCTTTTTGTTCTTACTTCTACACCACGTCATTAGAAGACTTAGAATCCTAGTTGGATCAGCTCTGTTGTAGTTTTTTATTATTTTATCAACATTTTATATTTTAATGAAATCAAGAACCAAACCTGATATCCGATTTCCCCCAAATTCATGACCTTTCTATCATGGTGTTAGTGAGTGAGTGAATGTAAAGTTTATTGATGCAAGAACCAGATATGACCATGCTGCGCCAAACAGGATTTAAGTATGGTATAGACGTGAAAAAATTGAAAAAAAGACAAAAATTGGTTGATGTCGAAAATAGAGAAAGATCGCTGGGGTAACCCGGGGGAGCGTTACCCGTGTTTACCAAAGACACTAAACCCCTTGGGAAAGAAAAAGATCTCTAGGATGCATCGGGGTCACATCAAGGTGCAAGACCTCTAGCAGATTATTAAAAAGTATTTAAGGTATTTAGCTGCGGATATTTTGAGAACGAAATTGACTGTCGTAATAAAATAAAACATAAAACAACTATAGTATTCCCTCTATAATTAATTACTTCACCTATCCAGCCTTGCCAATAACCCAGAGTTCCTACACCAGTTGGCAAATCATAGAAAATTATTCTGTGTCTTTTATTATACATAAAATCAATACAAGCAGTGCATTAAATACAAAAGTAGCAGGTTATCAATATAAAACATTACATTTCTTGTATTTTTAGTTATTTCATGTGCGAGGCAATTTATTTGCGCGTATAGGTTTAAATTTTATACAATAATACATAACTTTCTTCCTCTTAAACATAAAGTACTGTATATAATATTACAGCACATTGTTACCAACAATTTTATACTAACGAAAATAATGTCGCTAGGAAAAAAAAAAGAATATTGTTGTAAACAACGTAGGAAAAAAACTTCTTGGAACCGAAAAAGTATTATTCAAGAAAAAACGCTGTTGAAGGAAAAAGTATTTTTAAGGGGGAAAAACCGTTGTTGGCGCGAAAAAAGTAATGCTCAAAAAAAGCATTGCTAAAGAAAATATTATTGCCGAAAAAAGGAAGAATATAATTATTCAGTTGTTTAAATGCATTGAATCTTTCTGATGCTGAATCGAAAAGTGAAATAGATTTTTAACCGTAAATTTCATAAAGGAATGAAAAATAAGAGGGAGTGAAAATAAATTTTGGATTGGAGTGCGTTCCGAGTAGCGCATAGAGTAACACATCGAATTATTGTGTGAGGTGTCATTAAATTAAATAAATGGGGATATTGGCAGACCCTCGCAGCTCACTACGATATTTCTTACATTGTTTAAAAGTAGATATTAAAATCGGTGTTTGTGGAAATAAATTTTGGATTAGAATGCATTCCGACATATCATTTCGAACATGAGATGGCACTTCTCTACAGCGGTTGTCTAGTGAAGGAAATGAAACATTTACAGAGATGTCATCAGTTAGACAAGTGAAGTTTAAGCAATGATCCCTTGACCTTGGCGACGAATTGGGTGATCTCTTTGGCGAGAAATTTGGAAACTTTGGTGATAAATGGAAAGTTCCCGAATGTGCTGGGACCTAGTAGAAGAATCGACTGAGAAGAAAGTTACGAATTTTTCTTGAATTTTCGTTGTGACGTCACACCTGGCCGGAATCGGTGTTAGTAAGCCGAGAGCCAGAGAGAGTCAATCTGTTTTTAGAGTTTGCATTTCGAGTGCTAAGTAATACTGTTGAGATTTGTGCGCAGGAAGAACTATTAAGCTAGTCAGCTGAACGTTATTATAAGTGCTGTCTTCTACGTGTTTGTGTTATTGAACTGCACAAGTGCCGTATTTGTTCCTAAGTCTGTATTACTAATCTGTGCAAGTCCTTTGTTTTCTGTTTGTGCCAGTGTACCAGTGTTTGTTTTCTGTTTGTGCCAGTGTACGTGTACCAGTACTATTAAGCTAGTCAGCTGAACGTTATTATAAGTGCTGTCTTCTACGTGTTTGTGTTATTGAACTGCACAAGTGCCGTATTTGTTCTTAAGTCTGTATTACTAATCTGTGCAAGTCCTTTGTTTTCTGTTTGTGCTGTTATTGTTCAAGCTCTGCTACTTCTGTGCCATCTTGAAAATTTGTGAATAAAGCGTCATAAGGTGTTATCGTCCGAATTTCACTCCCACACATGTAGAAATTTTTGTAACAATATGGAGTGGCCCTTCAAATTGCTGTGTGAAATGTCATTAAATTAAATTCGTCTGGATATTGACAGACCATCGAAGCTCACTTTTATATTTTTGATATTGTTTGAAAGCAGGCGATAAGAGGGGTGTTTCTGTATTACCTAAGTAGAAATACATTTCTCTACAACACTACATTCATATTCAGTGAACACTGTCTCACGTCGGCGTAGATGAGGGACTCCAAAAAGGGTTCAAATGGTCATGGAACAGCAGGTAATGTCCTCAACTACCTGACAATTTCAACCCCGCGAAAGTAATTTACTCAAACATCTTGGAAAACCTTACCTATCCATGACAAGTAACGCTCCCAGGTGATACCTTTGAACCAGTTCTGGTCTTTTTAGTGTACGTGTACCAGTCGACTTCAAGCCCTGATAAAGCGTAGTGTGTTTTATATATATCGACACAATGCGGCTAGTGAATCTCTTTCACGAACTGGAACAGACACTCATTTCGGGTGTTGAAATGAAGGAGTCCAACTCATTACGAGACGACACGTCAAAAGAATTGAATTTGATATGAGATTCAGTCAACTACAAACTAGCCTCCAGGGAAATATTTATTTTGCACATAACATAGCAAAGCCAAATCTATAAATTTATTAATAAAATATTATTTTTAAGAAACTAAAAATAAATTAATAAAGAAAAATTATTAAAAACTAGGAAACTTTTATTTTTAGAAAATAAAAGCTTTTAATCAATTTGAAATCAGCGAAGAAACATATGTAAAATTGTGGAAATATGAGGTCCCTTTGATGAAAGATGGAATGAGACTATTTGATCCACTATTCCGGATAGGGTTTGTTAAGGTGAAGCGAAGAAGAGAATACAAAACATGAACAATGCAGAATAAGAATTTAAAAGAACATTTCGAGGCTGCTTAATTTTGGGATTTGAGGTTTAAGGAGGGATGTTATCAGTAGAAGGATTATTGAAATCAGAGATATTGTAAAACTTTTAAGCGTTTTGTTGAAAATATTGTTTTATGGTAGGAAGCCCAATTGCTCACCTGATATTATGGCTAAGCGATTTTAAGTTGTTTCGTAATTATACTTAAAATAACATATGGAAGTGAAAAAAATATCAATCTCCAACTCTATTTTATTACAAGAACAAACAAAATAAATGTAACAATTTTCTCAAACACTCTGGGAAAAATATGAATAACCAGAGACAAAAATAGATCAAAAGACATCATATGGCGTAATGCTCCAGAATTATTTTTCAATGGAACTCAATCTTCATTATAGATTAGTTTATGACTGAATTTTTACAATCCAAAGCAAGTTTCGAAAAAAAATCTTCGAGGTATTTACTATCATCACCCATAAATTCAATGTACCAAATTTTGTAATTCTAGGTAATTCCATCTTTCTCCAACACAATCCCTCTCCCCACACAAATATAAACACTTTGTTTTATTAATATAAATTAGATAAAATCTGTAAGAAATAAGAATTTTTCTAATATTTTATTTTATTTTGTTCAATTAGCGCTAAAAAATTTTCAAACTCTTAATATAGGGAAAAAAATTAAAAAAATACCTATCAACTCTTAGTATTAGGATTATTTGCATCAATATATAATTAATTCGATCAAACCATTTATTTACTTTTAATATACATCATAAGCTTGTGAATAATATGACTACATCGTTTCAATAGTAACTGATATATATTTCTTTACGTATGATTAGTACTCATATCTTTTAACATATTTCTACTTGTTTAAAAGTAATTAAACGTGTACCTTAAACTTTTTCATTCCATAGCTCCACATCGCTCTCCTTTCATTGATTAAATAGAAGTTGATGTAACTGACGACATTAGAAAAAGAGTGGAAAACAATCGATACTAAATAGCCGCATTCACTTATTCCTAAATTATTAAGAACCAGATATTTATCTGTGATCGAAAGAAGTTACATAAAAAAAACTCCGATTAGAAACATTTAAAAATTTCAGCTGTTTCGTCAGATATACTAATTTTTTTAAATTCATTTATACGTTTTATTGATCAAAATATACATCATTCACTCGAACTCACTCATCCAACAATTTATTTTTTTTAATAAAAAAAAAGTGGGGAGGAGGGGTATTTAGAAGACAAAGTTCCAAAGGATGTTTCTACCTTAATCCTGCCACGAAAAGATTTATTTCGTACATGATGTTCCCAACTTTGAAATAAATGGTAATCTGTCGGTGATAGATCAAGTGAATTTGGAAGGAAGCGTCAAAATCTTGCACCTCAAGACTTTTGTACGTTTTCTGACATGTTACTGGCGCCGCATGAGGTTGTGCATTATCATAAAGGGTAACGGGCTCTTGTGCTTTACGTAATTGGAGGTCCAATTCAGCTACTTTTCTATGTACTTCCTCGATTTCACATCAATGATTCTGTAGTTAGCGTTTGCATTTAAAGTATAATAACTAAAGCTAATTAAGCACACAAGAAACAAATACAATGTTTAAGAGGGAAAAAAAACTCGTTGGAGCGTATAAGCACTTTTGGCTAAAACCAGCAACAAAATAATAATATTTTACATTTTATTCCAGAAGTTCAGATAGTATTTCAAAATATTTAAAAAAAAAACTATTATTTAGTGTGGCAAATTTTAAAAAAATTATAAAGCAAGAAAAAAGCGTTACAGTGTTCTAAATAGTATAAACCTTAAACGGGTTTCTCACTGCTTTATTACGACATTTCTGGAAGAAAGTTTCGACACATATTGAATGAAACTCGGATTCCGACAGATTTTCTGGGTAGATTGATATTGCGGAAAATCTATTCTTTTCTCCTGTATCTTTGGACGTCTTTTAAGTGTTTTTTGGCACCCTGCTGTTTGATTCGACGTATCAATTCAAGCGCAACCGCTCTCTCAACTCGGCAAGACAATCCTTCAACGCGGACAGATGCGAAAATAACACCGCGCTTCCTTCTCTCCGAGATTGATGCATTACGTCATCTTGTCACTATTTTTCTCTCGAGTAAAAACTCCAAATTGTTGCTTCTCTCTTCTCGCGTATATATATATTCGCAACCTTCGCTGCACCAATGACAAATAGATCTCGCAATATCCTCTAAGACGACGATGAATGTGTAAATCACGCTTTTGTGCACCCTTTCGTTCAAAGAAGAAAGACGCGAGAGATGCTTTTTTTCTCCTTCTCTTTCGTAACTATTTCCTTCCGCGCGATAAACTCATTCAAAAGAAGCTGGAAGCGTTATCACATGTGGCCCATGCGCTGCATATATGAATGGCTGGCACATGGAACGGAGAACTTTCTTCTAAGTTTTGTTTTCTTAAGTCGGAGTTTGAAACGAGTGAAAAAGATTCAGAGGAGTAAAAAAGTTCGAAATGTGTTGTTCGTATTTAACTGAAGTTTTTTTTTTTTTTTTTAATATCTTATTTCTTTATTATACTTTAAGATCTATTATTTGATTTGAACATAGTTGTATCGGAAGCTAGCTTTTTGCCTGCAATGGATAGAATTTCGTATTAAGAACGAAATTTTTTCGAATTGTTTCATAAAGAATTATGTTGCGACTTTCTGTTGGTGTGAAGTATGCATGGAAAGCAAAATGACAACTCGCTTGCTCGACCTCGTCGTTGATCATTACTCAAAGTGAAAAATTGGTTTTAAACAGACTTTGAAATGGTTAGAAGTGGAAACTTAAGCAGTCACACCTAGTTATTTCATTGAAATTTTGTAATACATTTAAAATGTCAAATCTAATATAATATTAAACATGAATTATGAACTGAGTTCCTTTAGAATTAACATTTCTACGCATTCCTGCGCGTTTTTATTTCTTGTAATTTTCTTTATTCTTCTACTAAACGATATATTATCAATTCCCCCCCCTTGTGTTTCTTTTCATGCTTTGTTTACATTTCCTTATTTGTAATTTAATTTGAAAAATTGTAAATAGAGAATGCTCGTACCTTGTGATAATATTAAGTAGAATATATTTAATATTTAAGTCTCAGTTGGTTCGGATAGGCTCAGAAGTTTCTGAACGGGCTTCGTAACGGGATTTTTTTTTTGTGCGTAAAGTGCCAAATATAAGTTACTCCTTTGTTCGCAATTTTTTTTTAAAAAAATTGAAGTAAATAATCTTGTCGAATAATTACGGAAATGAAACGTAAAATGTTTCTTTAACACGTCCATGAAGGCAATGTCATTCATGTTCCTCTTCCATGGACGGTTACTCTAAAAGCGCCTTGTGGTCATGGTCACTGCCGTCGTTAAGTCCGTGGAGTCGTGAGTTTGAGTCCTGATGCCACAAAAGACCCGATGCGTAAAGAGGCTTCCGTCGTTAAATCTGATCTGAGTACTAAGTCCGTTCGGGACAATGATGTGGAAGTCTGGAGAGGGAGGTGAAAGCTCAGGTGTCGCCCTCGTCTCTTGACAGGGGATCAAAATTTCAAAATTCGTGGACAGTAATTGCGTGTTTCTTCTCAGTGCCACATCAAAAAAAAAAAAAAAAAAAAAACACAAAAAAAAAAAAAGAAAGAAAGAAAGAAATCTAAGAGCGTGCTTTATCGGACCGGGCCGAACTAAAGTGAAAAATGACATTTTGCTGCAATGCTGCTCTTACTACCACTGTTGCTGTCAAGTGGTGCGGTATACATTGCATGCCCAGACCGAAAATTTGTTGGTAAAGTGAACATATTGTGACTAACTTTAGTTTGAATTATTATGTTTCTTATATCAAAGTTAGTTTATAGTTATATTTAAGACATCGAGTTGAATAAAAGAAATCCTACTTTTTTCCATTTAATACAATGGGTGTATAATATGACTCTGTCCAATCTTCATAGATGACATAAATAGTACTGCTTACCAGGAAATAAATCGGGAAATTTGTATTTGAAAGGTATGACAACAACCATTAAAAATTAGAGCGTGACCTTTGATAAATATTTTAAAAATATTTTTTAGCTTAGAAAACATGATTTTTGTGCCAAACAAACAGCACTTTTTGGAAGTTATGTTACATTATTTCATAGCATAGAAAACTGCATCAGAAACGCATCGGTTGCTGTTGGACATTTAGGATGAACATGCCCCATCGAATACTAATCTAAAAAGATGGAATTTCGATTTAAAAATAATGATTTCAATACACATGAAACCGCGCATGATAAACCAAAAAAAAAAAAAAAAAATCGAGATGCAGATTTGGAAGCATTACTTGATGAAGATTCTTGGCAAACAAAATCGAAGTCGGCTACTATATTAATAATTACACAACCATACATTTCGTAACGTCTACATGCATTTGACATGATTCAGAAGAAAAGAAATTGGTAACCAATAATGAACGATCATAAGGAAAACCATCAATAGTCTTAAAATCACTGCGCTAGGATGTGTTGCCCCACGCTCCGTATTCATCAGATTTAGCTCCCTCAGGCTACTATTTGTTTTGCTTTATGCAAATCGTCCTTTCTGAAGAGAGGTTCAATTCCCCAGCAGATATCAAAAAGTATGCTTGACAACTGCATTGCCTCAAAGGAACCAGATTTTTTCCTTCAAGGAATTCGTTTATAGCCCGAAAGATGTTCGGGGCCCAAAGTCCTCCCGTTGGTGTGGTGTGGATGTTAGGAGAGTGGGGTGCCAGCTCAGGTGTCGTCCTCGTCACTTGACCGTGGTTCAAAATTACGAGGTCCGTCGCCAATAGCCCTCGTGTTGCTTCTAATGCGACGTTAATAAAATCTAAACTAAACTGAACTATCGCGTGATGTGGAAATTTGGAGAGGATTGTGCCAGCTCAGGTGTGGTACTCATCACATGATCTAGGCTCAAAAGGATGAGCTTTTTTCGCCAATAGCCCTCGGGTCGCTTCTCAGTGTGAGGTTAATAAAACCGTTCACTCAAAAAATATGATGTAAAAATTTGATTACTGGTGGAGTCTCCTTAAAGACGTCAAACACGTGTAACCTCCTGAGGGGCTTACCTTCTTTAGGTAAGTACGGAAATCATGACCCCAAGGTACCCTAGAAATAGTTTTCTTTCCCATTAGGTTTTACTATTTTTGGAAAACGTGAGTGATACGCCCCTGGGATCCTTCTCTGTTCTCGAACTTCCTTCTTGTCAAACGATTGTCTTTTTCGTCCGTCATTCTTACTCTTGACGTATTTTAAACAAATGTTGGACTCAGTTTTGCTCTCGTATAATTAAACACAATTGTTACTCACTTGTTTAAATATTAACAAGAATGAATGAACGAAGATTTGGTGGGGGGGTATTGACGTTTCTCTCAGAAGAAACACGAAGACTTTAGGCGATGGACCTCGTCATTGTGAACCTCTGTCAAGTGACGAGGATAATTTCTGAGCTGACGCCTCCCTTTCCAAAATTCCACAGCACATCAAAGGGATAACTTGGAATCTCAAAAGATTTAACGTGCTACACGACTGGTCTTTAACGATATCAGGACTCGAACCCATAACTCGACGGAATCAACGCCGGTCGCCAGTTTGCAATCATTAATAATCGGCTACATGTGTTACTTCCATCGCCAAAAGAGAGCCATGAGCATGCCAACAAAGTGATAATCGTCACAAATAACAGCCGTGGTGATAATAATATTTTGTGTCAGTTATATAATTTTTTTTTTACTTATAGAAAATTTTTATTATTAAAAATACGAAGTTATTCAAAATGATTGATCAAATATCAGAATTCCATATTTTCAAAAATAAACAACACAGAATGATAAGTAATACATGAATACAAAGGAAAACTATGGATGTTTTATATAATGAATAATATATTACCCTCGTGTGTTCTGAGAGAAACTATTTCACGAAAGTTGTTTTAGAAGATTCCATGGGTTCGATCGGTGGCAGTAGACCAGATTTCCTGTTGTTTCATAGCCGACCACCTAATTCACCCGATATATCTCCCCTTCCGTATCCATATGCGATTTCTTTCATTGGGGGTTTGTTAAAGATAAAATGTATGCGCCACCATTACCCGCAAATTTATGTGAACTTAATCAACGGATTTCTGCTGCTGTGCAATCCATTACCACCTACATTTTAGAACGTGTTTGGTGAAGTAGAACTTTAAACACGAATTGACGTTATACTTGTAACTAAAGGAAGTTATATCGTACACTTGTAAAAAAATTCCAGATTTGTCCTTCGTATTTATGCATTACTTATCATTTTGTGTCGATTATTTATGAAAATATAGCATTTTGAAATCGGATGATTCACGTTTTAATAACCCTACTCAATAAAAACTCGCTAAGTTGGATCAAAGGAACGTCGGCCAATTTGAGATATTAAAAATCCGAGATAACCGGAAAATGGGGGAAAAAACGAAATAAATTATGCTTACAGAAAATCATTTTTATATTCGAGAAATCGAAAATGAATCACATATGATAAAGATGTCTACTTCCTGAACCATAGAAGGACGCTTAATTTTTCAGTTAGACAATTTGCATCATATGCCATTTGTCACTACCAATCAGTGGTGCGACAAAGATTTCATGAACTTTGAGTGGACAAGAACCCCAAGACCGCGGCCTATCTTAACAAGGGTTCTATCAGCTATTATTATTAACATTATCATAAATCCACTCAGATTCATATATGAAGGAATTTATATGACGTCGGATTTGCAATGAAGAGTTCCTATTCTTGAGAGGAATTAAACAATTTTGGCTACCGTAACGATTGGCGAAATTTCGCCAACTTTTCATGGTCGACGGGTTTCTACACAAACAACAAAATCCCTAGCTACTCCTGATGTGTTAATTATGATTGGAAAACAATAAAGAAAAGTTTCAAAGTCATAAAAATAAACATATATTAAAATTTAATACAGAGAATTTTAGACACTTTCGATATAAACACGTTGAATTTATTTTTATAAGCTTTGTCCACTCTCTATCTTTTTCCACCTTCCAATACAGCTTAAGGGCAGCGCTGTCAAGAATCCGCTCTTATCTTTGGTGATTATTGATGGGAAAATTATTTCTTGGTGAAAACACAGAAAGCGCTTTCATGAAAGGAAGCGAAGGAGAAAGAGAAAATAAAAGTGAAAGTCCAGACAACAAACTGTGATAAAAGCTTCTTTAACCTTTCACATTCGGCAATATCTTCCGCAAAAATAGAAAGGTATGTTAAAATTTTCGATACATATTTAACCATACCGAATTTATTTTACAATATTAATGGTGAACTGTCAAAGTTTCCTTAAGTTCGCCAGTATATATATTTAAACACATAAAATGTTCATCGAAATTTTTTTCAGACAGAAAATAAGCGCAGTAAATATATATTAATAAGACAATATTTTGCTTTCTTGGGACGTTTGATATATTCACATTATCAAATCGGCCGTGGCTAATCAAGGAGCAAAGCAATGATTTTTCGGTCTGGACATGCAATACATACCGATCCACATGACAACAATAGCGGTAGAAAAAAAAAAAAGAGCGGCAATGGTTATTACTGGGGTATAATTTCATTTTCTCCTTTATTTCGCCCCCCCCCAATAAAGCAAAGCCCTCTTACATTTGATTTTTATTGTTTATTAACATAATTCTGAGAAGCAGAACGTGGGCATTGGTGGCGGATCCCGTCATTTTGAACCTCGGTCAAGTGACGAGGACGACAATGCAAGCTAATGACTAGTGGCATTGTTTCAGTCCAGTCATAGGCTCGAGACTTGATTCAGACAATAGGCTCATCGTGAGGAAGGGCTGATTCACGTTAAATCTACATGGATGAAATTTCTAGCATTGGAATGGTGTAGAAGTTTGGAGAGTAGGATGCCAGGTTAAGTGCTGTTCTCGTCACTTAACCGGGGTTAACAATATTCTTCTGTAGCTTTTAAAACCGACGTTAAGAAGCAATCAAATTGTAACCATCTAGTCTCTTCTTCTAAAATATAAAAGATTTATTAACCCTCCGAGCGTTTTACTTTTTTGTGTAAAGCTATTCCGAAAGCGATCTACTTCAACACAGCTAAAGGTCACAAAAAGTTTTCGCTTTTCATTCACAAATCCTTCGGAAATGCAAGATGCTTCTGTTTCCCTCCCCCCTTTTGTGACACGGGTGGTCGAGACAACCCCTCCGTTTGGCATTTTATTGCCTAGATCCGATGCTTTGATAAGCGATTTCGTTGCCTTGGGGGAATCTTGTAAGGCAGGCTGCAGGCTGCAAGCAAGCAGAAACAGGGTTCAGATTATTCACATAAGAACTTGGAACGTATTTGCTCGATCTATTGAGTTTCAATCGAAGTGTTTCAACAAATGAAGAATAAAAAATATAGCTTGAAAAAAATTGGTGGGTTAATAGTTGAAAATATTTGTTTGCTACAAACAATAGAATTTTTTTTTTTCTGTCATTTTTAAAACCTTTTTTTTTTTATATATATAATTTTAATATTACGATTTTAACCGGGAAAAAGCACCCTTTATTCATTGTTGAATAAGAGACTAAGAAAATATAAGATTGTTTGCATGTTTTGAACAAAGAGTAATGATTAGTATTTGCTATCAAGCATTATTTGTTTAATCAAAGCACCAGAATCTTATTAAAATTTTAATTTTGATAGAAGATTCAATCATCAAAAGCAGTTTGCTTGTTAAAATAAATATAAATAAATAATTTAAGGGAAAAAAATCTTAAATTTCGTAAAGGTCACGTGTTTCAAATACATTAATCGAGACGTATTGGGTCACATATTAGTCTGCGTTTTTTGGCTCAAATAAAGAATCACACACTTATTCATAGTTTTCAAGGTATGAAGTAAATTTGGGCGCCACTGTTTTAAAATTGAAATTTTGGGCAAAATTTATTTTGAAAGATAATATTAAATGCTTTGGTAATTTGCATAATATTTTAGTGAACGGTAACGCTGATCCCGATAAAAATGTAAAAATTAGTTTGGTCAAACATTTATCGGATCTGCAAAAAATATTTCTTGAATCCTGTTCAAAATGAAAAAAATATATTGAATCCAAAATCCTTCTCAAGACTGCGAATCCTCTGAACTCTCAATAAAAGCAGTTGGTGTGGTGTGGAAGTTAGGAGAGAGGGGTGCCAACTCAGGTGTCGTCCTCATCACTTGACCGAAGTTCAAAATTACGAGGTCCGTCGCCAATAGCCCTCGTGTTGCTTCTAGCGCGACGTTAATAAAAAAAAAACTAAAACTCAATAAAAGAAGAAAAACCCCGAACTCCCAACAAAAGAAATAATTGAGTGTATATCAATTTGATTGATATATCAAATTGATATACACTCAATTGAAATTAAAATTTAGATAAGTCGATATTATGTATACTATGTTTGACATTAGAAAAGAATATCATGAAATTGCCGAAAGAATTGTGAAACATCTAATATCATATGTTTCTACCTATATATGCGAAAAATCATTCTCTTTGTACGCTGCGACAAAAACACAATTCCGAAACAGATTGGATGCTGAAGAAGGCATTAAGTTGCAGATTTCAGAAATTATTCCAGACGTAAAAATACTTTGCAATAAAAAACAATCACTGCCAAGTCATTAAAAAATTTCTTTTCATTAATTTGTTATATTTAAAAAAAATTGTTGCTTTTGCTTGTTATTCATAGGCTATATTTTAGAAACTTCCCCTCCCCCCCAATAAAAAAGAATATTAGCCAGCTTACCATTCACTAATCTTACTAAGACGTTTCTAATATGATAAAATAGAAATGCAATGATAATTTTGTAAATTTGATTAGGATAAAGAGCTTTGATATCCTATTTTTTCTGCTGTGTGATCAAGGGGTTCCTTGAAGGTGTTGGTAAGCACAAAGGGTTCCTTCCTCAAAATGCAAAAGGTTGAATACCTCTGCTCTAAGCGAAATACCCCATCTACATCCATATTTGTGCCACGGCAATATACTTCACATTCAATAAATAATTTTAAATTTTAATGGGATATATATTCTTCAAAATGTTAAAATATTTCTAACCATCTTCGACCCACATTTTAATTTTCACCTTTCCGTTTCTTTAGTGTTTTCAAACTTTAAATACATCTTCGTATTATATCTTATAACAGAAAATTGTCATCGATAATTTCATCTTACATATCAGTTATTACAAAATTGGCAACGAGAGAAAATTTAACCCTTTTAATTTTGTCTTTCAAAACAGTACACTTAAAACACTTTAGTTCAGTGAAGTTGACAGACATTTCCTCAAAGAATTCATAACAAATTTTGTAAGCAATTTTAAATTTTAGAAATGTATCCATAATCCCAGGATTATAACTATACAGAATTGTTAGTTTATTCTTTAGTATTAATGATACGAATGAATCCTCATATCTCGTACTATATTGCAATAAAATAAATTGTAGCTCAAATGTTATCATATTTCATTTCTTGGGTAGTTTTATAGAAAAATAATGTCTGGCTGTAGAGAAAGCAGAGTGTATGTTTTGATTTATAGAAAGAGTGATGGGTTTTTTTTCCAAATTTAAATAACATGACCGAAGCGGATCATATAATTTCAAAATGCACTCTATTTGTGCTGTGTGTGTGCTGGTTTCAAAGTAAACCACCCTATTTTTGAATAGCCGAGGAGCTTTTTATATTCAATATCAACCTCAACGCAAAATTGCTTACAATTTGCTTCTCATACCATAAAGGGACTAAAATATATGTCTTAGTTCGGTCCAAAATATTCACAATATGTAAAAATAATTTTCCTCTACTAATCATAGTCCATCTTACAAATTGTACCTAAAAACAGCTATATTTTTTTATTAGATCAAAAATTAGATTATAACAAATCAGGTATAATTTTTGGTAGTTTAAATTTCAATATAATATGCATATCTTAAAACAAATACGTTAGCAAAAAAAATCAATTTATTCAAAATTTGTATTTCATGAATAAAATAAATCAGAGTTCACTTGTTCTCAAATAAATATAATTGTAATCAAAGTGTTTATGCAATTTACAAAAAAATGCAAAGAATCGTATATAAGCAATAATTTTAATTGTTACTAATGTTAAAAATATCAGATACATAAGAAAATAATATTAATATTTTCTTATTAAATGCTTAAACAAAAGCGTCTTTAAAGTACCTTAATGCTTATCTTTGGAACAGTTCGTTTATTTAAAAAAGAAATATTTGTGAAACACAATATTTTTAGTTACAATGGTTTATACAAAATTATATATATATATATATATATATATATATATATATCTGTGTTGTGATGCGGGAAAGGGCAGTTATCTCTTAAACTTACTGAGTTATTCCAAAACTTATGAACACAACATAATTTTACAAGTATATCACTTTTTGAAATATAAGAAATAGCTTTAAAATAATTAGTTATATACTTAAAAGATGTGTTTGAAATTCACAACATTCCTAGAAATTTACTGAACACTGTGGTAAAATTTCATTTCAATACATGAAATACTTTTTAAGAAATGAGATTTTTCGTAATAAAAAAATTTAAATCACAATTTTTCAGAAAATGCAAATAAAGATTTCAATGTTTCTTAAAGAGAATTATATACTTAGAATAATTAATTAACTAACTTACCCTAGAAGCAATTGTAAATCACTTTTCGTGAAAATAAAATAAAATACGTAATTAAAAATTTTCAAAAGATATATAAAATACATATCTTATGTACAGTAGCACATATTTAAAGTTATCAACTAAAATGAACGATGAAATGAAGAATCAATTAAAAAATTTATAGAAATATTGGGTTTAAAAACTTAATACACAAATAAAAAA
>BMAW01076581.1:51276-90964 GCA_019974015.1 Nephila pilipes | reverse complement strand
TTCTTTTTTAGTTTTTGACACTTTATTATGAAATAATTATTATTTTAAGAACTGAAAGTAGTGATTAAAGAACATATATGAAACAATAGAATGTATTTATTGTTTTCATACATTATCTGCATTTAAACATAAATATTTTATAGATATATATTTAGCGATGTTTTTCGAGATTTATAGATATAATATAAAAACTTAACTCTATCTGATAATTTTAAAGTGAGGGGAAAAAAAGGTGAGTTTTTAGCAATCAAAGAAAACATAGGAAAAGTAATTTGTCCAACAATATAAAAAAAGTAGGTTTAATACTCTATCTAAATTTGTTAAGATTCCAAATGAATATTAATTAAAAAATGGGAATAAAATCTAGCTAATTTTATGATTGAACTTTAAAGCGTTTTTGGATTGGTTTAAATAAAAAATTTTATATCGAAAGCTAAGTCAAAGGACGCATTTCTTTCATAAACCCAATAAAATCTAAACTCAAGTTGACCGACAAACACACTTGAAAGGAAATCTTCCCCTTCCCCTCTTGAACGAATGTCTCAATGGAAAATGTCTTAACCCTAAGGGCAAGAGTGGGGTTCCCTTGTGAGCCATAAAATTTCCTGTCAAAGTTCATTGTGTGTCCGCAACCCTCCCCAATTATCTAACAAGATGTAAAACTTTTGAAAGGGGGGAAAGGAATTGCAGAAAAACCCGGCGCAAACGATCGCGAATACATCCTGTGATGGCGAAAATACACGGCTCTGACGCTTTCGGTGCGCTCACAGCCACACGGGTTTATACGGCGCAAACGCTTTCGGAATATCTCGGAAAGTACGGAAAAAAGCGTGTGAAACGCTTAGAGGGTTAAAAATGAATCGAAATGAATTTATCAATTTATGATAACAAAAAAATGTGAGATTTTTTTAATATATTGTAAGAGCCCATCTAAATATTTCCTATTCAAACTCCAAATTTGAGATGAATCGCCCTGTAGTAGATCTGATAACGTTAGTTCATACTCTAACTTGTTGTCGAAAGTTTAGAGCGTAGGTTCCAGCACAATTGTCGTGCTCGTCACGTGATCGGTTAGTTCGTTGGTTGGTTGAAGATAATTTCTAGCACTGAGCCTTCATGAGATATATTGTGCTCAACACAAGGTGAAGATTTAATTTTTATAATGAATTAAAATAATTTAAAATTCAAACTAAAGGTAGAAAATAAAAAGTAGATGAATTAAATTATAAGAATGGGAGATAGTTAGTGTCAAATAAGAAATTAAAGATATTTGGTTAGGGATTTTCCCTAACCAAGTCAATTCCAGATAAGTGTATAAGATTTTAAAATGTTTAAAACGAACAGAGTTAAAATCAGAGCATTCAATCAAAATCGAGGCTCAAATAACAAAATGGATCGTTAATAGTTCTTGTATTGCTTCCAAGTGCAGTGGCCGCAGTAGCCTAGGGTTAGGTCATGGTCGCGGACGGCATTGTTTTCGATCGCTCAATTCGAGCCTAATAACACTTAAAACCCGTCTCGTAGCGCGGCCGGTGTACGTAAAATTTGTTGAGGTCCTTCCGATGGCATTGTGTAGAAATTTGGAAAGAAAAGTGCCAATCCAGGTCCCGTCTTCGTTCGTTGACTGAAGTTCAAAATGACGAAGTCAGTCGCCCTTCTGTTACTTTTCAAAGCGACGTTAATAAACAATCACAATTGCTTCCAAGTGCGACATTTAAGAACAATGAATCAATTAGTTCAAAATCAATTAAAATATTCATGCATTTAGGTAATTTTATGCAGCTTTGAACTTGAGTATTTTTTTTAAATACAATTGACTTTTTGTAATTTAATCCCTCAGAATAAATTCAGAGATGTCGAAAATCCTCCCATTAGTGGAGTGTGAGATACCAGCTCAGGTGCCATCGGCGTCACTTAACCGAGGTTCAAAATGACGAGGTCCGTCACCAATTGCCCTCGTGTTGCTTCTCAAAGTAATGTTAATCATCACATCTCACCGTATCGTTTCCGCTCCCGATGAGATCTGCCCATTTTGTCAGACCTCCGATATGGACAGCGATCCCCAGCAGAACTGCTCCGAAATTCAACAATCTACCTGCGAGCCTATTTACTCGCTACTGGGAGACGTCGAATAGTTCAACAGTCATGGATGGCTAAATGAAATGAATCATTTTTTGTCTGTTCCAGTGTTACACATAGACCATGTTATAATCTTGATTTATAAATGTAGAAACATGCGACTTCTCGTCTTAGTTAATAATGATTTTGTTCCATTGAAATTCCCGAAATAATCACAGTCAAATCTGTAAACTATTTTTATTCTCGTCTAGTTAACTAAAATTCAATGTTAGATTTACGAATTTGGAGCGGAAAATTTCCCGCGTCCTCAGGCAAAGATAAACTGAAAATTCTCAAAAATTCTGAATCTCAATAAACACAAACGTGGGTCTGACTCAAAAAACAAGTAAACTGGATGCGATTCCAATCTCAGCTATCCGACGACCGTTTCATCTTCTTGCATCATTGCCATGCGTACAAACTGCTCTCCCAACTGCAAACTGAATGAAGCGTATAAACACGTACAATCTTACCATCCGATCTATCATCCCACTTTTCTATTCACCACTCTTCAATGTATAGCAATGCTAATTTACATGAGTCACTGTTTATTCACAAGTCGAGACTCTCGAGTTTAGTTTTGTCCAGTTTAGTTCTTATAAACGTCACACTAGAAGCAACACGAGGGCTGTTGGCGACGGACCTCGTAATTTTGAACCTCGGTCAAGTGACGAGGATGACACCTGAACTGGCACTCCCTCTCCTAATTTCCACACCATTCCAATGGGAGGACTTTGGGTGCCCACAGATTTAACGTGCAACTGCCTCGGTTACACGGTGGGTCTTTAGCTGCCAGGGATCGAACCCGCGACTCAACGAAAACCGCAAGTCCGAAACCATGACCACTAGACTACCGCTGCCGTCGGGGCTGTCGAATTAAATAATTCTTACACCTCTAAATAGTTTTAAAAATATTAATATTTAAGCATAATAAATGCTTATCTATAAGTATCATCTAACCTAACAATTGAAGGTAGATGGCTTGTGCACATACTCGCATAATCTTAAAAACTTGTAATAATAATTCATTAAAAAAATTTAAAATTTATTTAAGTATTCTAAAATAATAACTTGATGATAAATAGAATAATAACTGATTAATGAATAAAATAATAACAATCTTAAATAATTTATAATAAGAATTTATTTTAAGAATCTAAAAATTATTAAAGTATTCTAAAATAATGAAGAGCATATTACTAATCTGAAAACACAAAAGATACACTTATACCCAGCATACACTTTTTATATTTTTTAAAAAGTGTATGCTGGTGTAAGAATGCATACACTTTTTAAAAAATATAACTCGCAGAATAATTTAAAATAATTAAATTATTATATAGTAAAAGTAGTAAATAAATTAATAAAGTATTCATATATATTAACAATTGAACTAGATAACACAACTTGAAACAGATTCAGAAAATTTTATACATATTTAAAGAATAGAATCTCTCTCTCCATTTTCCGAAATTGACGGTGAAAGAATTTCAATTTAATTGTGTACAGTCGGATAACTAAGCGGACAATTTTATTTTCTGTTTGTGATCGTTGAAAACAGATTTCACGTTCCTCGCAGATTTTTCTTCACTTCATTTTATTCTCCGGGGTGCCTAATGAACACCGCATTATTGCCGCTCAAACAGCGAAGAACTCGCTTTGGGCGAAGCACACTTTCATGCAGCATTGCGATGCAAATGTCTTAAACATCGAATGCCTTCAAGTGTGAATTCATCATTAGTAAAGTTCCGAGTTTCCGGTCGCAGCCTCCACCCCGCGAGCCGCTAATGAACGCTTAAATATTTATGGCGAGGGTCTGGCAACGGCAGATGTTTTTCTCACGAATCGCTTGTTTCGTCCGGTGATGCAATCACGAAACAAAATGGAAATATTAAAATTTCAGAAGCACAAATGTCAAAGTGAAGGGAAAAGAGGAGTTATTTCTCATTTTGCATGCTCCGGGGCAAAAAGAGAAGATATTATCTTTGTAAATCGGTCTTTTTATTCGTTTTATTTGCTATTTGTGTTTCGACTTTTATTCTCTTGGATTCAGGTAGATTTAATGTGAGTGATGAGGAAGGATATTTCTTTGAAATCCTTCATTTACTTTTCCTTTCATGTCAGACTAGTTTTATGTAAATCTGTGAATAAATTCCTGATATTTTCGTACGAATTTTTGCGCTCTATGATATCCTGTAATGCCTTATTTAAAAAAGCCAGACCAATAGAAATTATTGCTGTGACATCGAAGCAGTTTCACTCCTTGCATAAAATGGAGAGGAAAAAATGTGCGAAAATGATCGATTGTTAATTAACGTCCCACTGAGAAGCAGCACGATAATTATTGGCAATGGATCTCGTCCTTTTGAACCTCATTAAGTGACGAGGACAATACCTGAGTCGGCACCTTCATCTCCAAACTTCCACACCACAGCAACGAGAGGTCTTGGAGCCTCGATCAGATTCGATGCGCATCATCCCCGATACACGGTGGGTCCTTTATGGTATCAGAACTGAAACCCACGACTCGATGAAACATCGCCGGCCAAGAGTTTGTGACCATGATCGCTGGGCTGCTGCAATCACAAAATGCAATTAAAGCGAAAGTGTAATGATCAGAAACAATCTACCTCTTTCAAATAGATTTCAGAAATTTATAATATAGCTGTTCCTTATTTGACGTAGAATGGCGACATTTTGCTCTTGTGCCATAAAATTACTATCACTCAGTCGTCTTTTTTCAGTTTTTTCCAACATGTAGATCATAACTTTATCCAGAGCCAAATCTGGCTTTCGCGCCATATATTAAATTACTATCACTCATCCACTCCTCTTCCAAAAAGATCCATATGACAATGTACAGAACTTTTCTAAAGTAACTGGATAAATTTTGAGGGCTGGTAAAGAAAAAGTTCAAAACTTCTTTAAAAAAATATTTTCAAGCAATGAATATGTAGAAGTGATGTGTTTAAGACTAACATTTGTTGGCAATTTACCTTCTCTTTTTAATAAACAATTTACCTTCTCTTTTACGGTAAAGGGGCGACAAGGAGATTACCGACAGTGTTGCGAGATTTAAATAATCAGCACATAGAATGTGCAACACATTCAAAAAACTTCGAGCTAACCCTTGAGCATTTTCGGTAACAACATAGAATTTCAATGAGTCTATGATTCCATCATGCCTTTCATTAGCACTTATTAGAAGTTCAATTGAAAAAAATCGTTTAGTATCATTCCGAAGGTCGGGACAAGGAGCTTTTCTCTAAGCCCGATAGACTTTGTTAAAAATGTGGAGGAATGTTGTTGATGATGGCTATGTTTGGGCAGATTTGAATGACCCATCTGCGAACATGCACCTTAGACAAGTGAACCAGGAAATAATTTCCCTCCAGGCTAGTTATCAGGCAATTTACTTTCGTGTAAAGAAGGTTAGCGCCCCACTCCTCCAAGTAAGAAAAATTGTTTTGGTATTGAAGGTCTTTCTGAATGACACTTAGAGATGCTTACTTTTCCAATCCTTACTAAAATTTATATATATCCTCTGTTGTATTGAGAGTCATTGAGGATGTTTCCATTGATGTCATCAGCAATTTCCAGTTGAAATGATAGGCCTATTTGACGCATGCATAGTAGCCGCTAATATCCTAAATCATAATTTCTGAGACTATGAAGCAATATTTGTGTTGGTAGTATATTCAAATAGTAACTCAAGACTCGGGTGTGCTGACATCTAGTGTTTGAATTCCGGGCCACAACTTAAGCGGAAGTTTGTTGATGTTGGCTCTCTTTGGGCAGGTTTTAACTGCTTTTTTTTTTATTGAATTATCTTTTTCGTATCTGATTCATTCCATATTTCTCCAATGTAAAATAATTTTCTGTGAGTGTATTTTATTTTATTTCATTGTTACTCACGTTCCGGTTATCCCGGATTTTCGATATCTTCTACCACTCCGATAAACGTAAGATTTTAAGACAATGGCCCATACCAAGCAAATCGTAAGGAAGAAAAAGCAGAACAAACTGACTATACCGAATCAGTCATCCCTGAAGAACAGGAAAACATGGAAGATGACGATACAGAAAAAGAATTACATAATCAGGATTCTTGTCTCAGTCAAACGAGACCAGAGGGAAAATTTCTAGAAACCAGGGAATACTTTTTCCACTTTAAAAACTTGAAGGAAATCACTTCATGCAAGGATCCCAACTTTACAGAATATCAAGACAAAGCAATAAAATTCTATGAATTGAAAACTAACTTAGCGAAAGAATTTGAAAAAGCTAAATTTCCAAACCAATGCAACAGTCATCTTGACATTTCAAGATTAAATATATTTCTGCACTATCCAGAAGAGTCGGATAACCCCTACGCACTCCCAATAAATACCGGAACAAAAATAAAAGCATTGAGAAAAGCAGGCTTCCAATCTCCTACAAAAACAGCAAAACAACCAAGAAAATAAAATAACTTCACACTATCCATTTCCAATCCCTTTGATGCCCTCACTAAGATAGCAGACAAAAATCAAGATCCTCCGTCAAAACAAGGAAAAGAAGATAAAATTCTACCTGTAATGATGCGCTTGACGCAAAGTTACAACCTAATAATTGTTGATAGAATAGACCCTAATACTGAAGCAGTGCTTACATGCGACTTCATTAAACTCTACCCTAACTGTAGTCATAGAGCAATTACTTTCTACCTCAAAGAAGATAAAATACAGTGGCACAAACAATTGAGGATACACCTTACTTTTACTCGATAAATCCAACTTTCAATCAAAATAACACCTTAACCAGAAGTGCAAACGAATTTTTATTCTTAGACATAACAAAAGGATTAATTAACAGTAAAAATAAAGAAAAATCAACGACAAAATTCTAAAATAAAACTTTTTAGAGGCATTTCAAATAAACATAAGCAGATTTTTACCTCAAAAAATTGAGGATACACAAATGAAATTTTTGTTTAACTACCACTTGATTTCTTTTTGCTTGCTACTAATAATCTAAGTTTGGGAAATTTTATACTAAACTTTTTCAACTGTTATTTCTGTCTTTTGAAGTTGGTTATGAGAATATAAAGCTGTAATTTTTTAAATGGAAAATGGCTCCTCGGAAAGAGACTAGTATTGATGTAAGAAAATTTATATTAAGGTTATTTAAGAAGGGAAAATCTTATCGTGAAATAGCTGAAATTGTCGGTAGAAGTCACTCATGTGTCCAGAAAATCATTGGGAAATTTAAACGCAATGGATTAATTCAAAATAAGAGTGGAAGAGGAAGGAAAAGTATTCTGAGTGATGTAGCTAAAAGGAAAATTTTAAAGGATATCAAGATTAATCCTAAACTGAGTGCAGTCAAACTACCTGCAGAAACTTCTCAAATAATCTGCAGAAGTGTAAGTGCTGAAACTGTGAGAAATGTGATTAGACATGCTGGATATAGCAGTCGAGCAGCTAGAAAGAAACCTTTCATAAACTTACAAAATCAGAAAAAGCGTTTGAAGTTTGCAAAAACTCATCAGTTGAAGACAGAAAACTTTTGGAAGAAAGTTATATTTAGTGATGAAAATAAATTCATCATTTTTGGAAGCGATGGTCGTCACACCGTTTGGAGAAAGCCGAACACCGCTTTGGATCCAAAAAATTTACGTCCAACAGTTAAACATGTTGGTGGCTCCGTCATGGTTTTGGGTTGTATGGCTGCAAATGGGGTAGGAAATTTAGTTTTTATAGATGGTATAATGGATCATAAGCTTTATATAGACATACTCCGCAACAATCTTAAAGAAAGTGCACAAAAATTGGGTTTAGATGGAAATTTTATATTTCAGCACGACAACGACCCCAAACACACGGCACGTAATGTCAAAATGTGGTGTCTTTTTCATTGTAAACAGCAATTGCACACACCGCCACATTCCCCTGACATCAATGTCATAGAAAATTTGTGGGCCACACTAGAAACAGCGGTCCAAAAACACCAGATTAGAAACAAAGCCCATTTAAAGCAAGTGTTACAAGAAGAATGGGATAAAATATCTCCAGATACCACTAAAAATTGGTCGAATCGGTACCAAGACGTTTGGAGGACATTATAAAAGCCAAAGGACATGCAACAAAATACTGACACTGTCTATGCATGTAATATATCGAAAAAATTTCATTGGTGTATCCTTAATTTTTTGAGGTAAAGATCTGCCTATGTTTACTTCAAATATTTGTGAAACTTTTAATTTTAGATATTTTTTTGTTGATTTTCGTTATTTTTACTGTAAATTAACCCTTTTATTACGTGTAAAAGTAAAAATACGTCTTCTATTCTAGTTAAGGTGTTATTTTCATTAAAAGTTGGATTTATCAAGTGAAAGTAAGGTGTATCCTCAATTGTTTGAGCCACTGTAGATGACTATATAATCAATCCTAAAGCCTCTTGAAGTAATTTTACAAGGTCTTCCATCATTCACTGATGTAGATAATCATGACAGAAATTGAAAACTTGGGTTTTCAAACATTTGCTCAGTTACAACAATTCAAAACCAAAAAGCCACTACCTGTTTAAATGCTTCAAATAGCCCGCCAAGGAAATTATGAAGAAATATACAGTATCAATAAATGCCTCTTCATAAAAATAGAAATAGTACAATACAATAAAAAAAGAATGCAACGCAATGTTAAAGATGCAGCTTCTTCCATCATTCCTCAAATAATTGCAACACCACTCCAAGATGCCTCAAACGCAGTAAAAACCTCATAATTCAAGACTGCATCATTAAAGAAAGAATGATTAATCCAACCTGTATAAACTGTAAAGAAACTGGTCATAACGCTTCCTGGGAAGGATGCCCAAGTTTTCCCAAACTGAGCAGAGGAAAATACACTTAATAACGAGAAATAGAAATAAATCATTCACCGTCCAACCAGTCAGAGAAAAAATTTCTTTCGCTGAAATCTTCAAAACCAAGGAATCGTCCAAAATAACCGACAAGCCACCAAGATAATTTTAATATATTAGATGCCATGTAAGAAATTCAATACCTTTTCCGGTCATTTCCTGAACTCCTTGAAGCATGCAAGAAAATGAGAAAAACTGAAGATCAGATAGACAAGCTTAATATTTTTATCCAAGGAATTGCATTCCCCCTACCTTAAAGAAAACACACTAAAATTCCGACTAAAAAAATAAGATTTCTACCAGATTCTTCAGTTAAGCTAAAGACGAACCAATGAGAACGCCCACGACCAATCAAAATTCAAGTTTTCTCCGATCCTCCAATTACAGTGCAAGCTCACATCACACCCTCTCAAAGCATTCACCATGACCCTCACGACTATCCTGCTCCTTTTCTTTCGTTTTCTCCTAGCTCGAAATTTTTTCTGCAATATTCGTTACACTGGACACTTGGAACTGATCTGCTTAAAATTTGCACTGATTCGAGTTTAAAGCTCCTTGGGGCTAGGTACTCAGAAAAATTACACTACGTACAGGCTGTGGTCCCATTAATCAGACTTAACGAGTTTTTATTGCATAAGGTTACTTAAAATGACTCAATCAATTTCAAAATGGTCCACAGACATGCGTTTTAGACAACCGATTCAGAAAGGAATTCCAAATCGAGTCCAGTTATTATTACTCCTGGAGAAAGGAGGCTACTACAATCTCTTCCTTCCGGATCAAATAATTTCAAGGCTCTATTCAAGGATTAAAACAATGAAAATTAGCCTCCGAATAGAAAATATTATCATTTTCTTAATTATTCAGTCAAACTTTTAAATATTGGGTTGGAGGGAAAGTTCTGTCGTATTTTAAAGTAAATATTTGAATTCATTTATAAAAATATGTGTTTAATATTAATCAATTATATATGCTCCGTTATTTGTTACAACCTGTTGTCATCTTTCAGGTAACCTGTGAATTCCTGTTTTGTACAAGTTCTCGTCCTTGGAGTTAAAATAGTCAGCAACTGCCTTAGAAATATTATCAAAACACTTAATTTTTTTCACCGTTAGATAATTTAGCAGAGATCTGAACAGGTAATAATCAGATGGTGCAATGTCGGGTGAATAAGGTGGGTGACTTAGGACTTCCCATCCTAACGCATTCAGTTTTTGTCGTGTCACCATTGCAGTATGCGGTTGAGCATTATCGTGGTGGAACACTATTCCTTTTCTGGACACTAATGCTGGCCTTTTTTCTTTGATAGCTGCATTCAATTTATCCAGCTGATTGCAGTACAGATCCGTGTTAATAGTTTCCCCCTGTTTCAGCAACTAGTAGTACAGTGGACCTTTCCTATCCCACCGCAAACAAAGCAGTACTTTTCGTTGATCGATACTTGGTTTTGGAACTGTTGCTGATGATGTTCCTGGTTTGCAGTAAGATTTTTTGCTCTTAATATTCTCGTAAAGAATCCTCTTTTCATCTCTAGTAACCAGATTGTTCAAAAACGGCTTCACATTGTGTCTAATCAGATGTAATGAACACATTCTTACACGATCAGACAAATTCTTTTCCGTTAATTCATGTGGAACCCAAACACTTTGCTTTAACACAAACCCATGAGATTTAATGTGATCTTCAACAGTTGTTTAATGAATGCCAAACTCTTCTGCAATTTCTCGACTTGTTAAATGTGGATTATTTTCCAACATGGATCGCAAAACATCATTATCGATCTTGAATGGTCGTCCAGATCGATCACTTTCTTGGAGGCTCAGATCCCGGAACGAAATTTGCTAAATCATCTTTGACAAGTACGAACATTTACAATACCTTTTCCAAATACCGCACATAAATTTTTACATGCAAACGATGCGTTGTTTCCTTTTTGGAATTCATACAAAATGCAGTGTCGTAAATGCACTTTATATACTGACATGTTTTTCACTTTAAATATAACAAGTAAATGATGAACGGTAAAAAAGGACTCCTTTTATATTATACAGCAGCTAAAAGAACAAAAAAAAATCCGAATGACTCATTAGCCAGATGTTTTTTTTATTTACAAGAAAAATCTCCTGCCTATTTAAAATACGACAGAACTTTCCCTCCAACCCAATAGTAATCTCAACATGTTAAAGGTTTTACCCTTCAATTTATATTGCCCAAATCATATTACTAAGTCAGAAGTTTCATTGGATAAAAACTTATTTAATCTTAAATGCAATTTATAATTTTCGATATTCTTAACAGCACTGCCATCTATCAGCACTATTAAAACATAGACACCCTCGGAACATACCTATTCCAATAATTACTGAGTACAAATATAGTTCTTTTCAAAGTTAAAATAATAAAAATGTTAATAATAAATCCGCAATATTATAAAAATTATCATACAGCCTGATTCTACTTTCTACATGTAATAATATACAGTAGCTCAAACAATTGGGAGTGCACCTTACTTTTTACTTGATAAATCCAACTTTAAATATAAATAACACATTATTAAGAAATGCAAACATGCTTTCATATTTACACATAACAAATGGTTTGATTTAAAGTAAAAATAAAGAACAAACAACGGAAAACTTTTAAAATGAAAAGTTTTAGTAGCATTTTGAATAAACTTTTGAAAGAATTTTGCCTCAGAAAATTGAGAATACGCTTATGAAGAAATGTTTAATTACCACTAAATATTCTCTACTTGACTGCAATTTTATCCTAATTTTGCGGAATCTTATCTTAAACCTCTTCGACAATCATTTTTGTGTGAAGATTAACTTAAAGCCTGAAGAGAAACCAGTATCGATGTAAGAAAATTCGTATTAAGATTATTTTAAAAAGGGAAAATCTTATTATGTGTGCGTGCGCGTTTGTGAAATAGCTGGAATTAATGGTAGAAGCCCCACTTGTGTCCAGAAAATCATTGTAAAATTTGAAAATAATGGATTGATTGAAAATAAATGTGGAACTGAAAATTTTGAAAGTAATCAAGATTAATCCTAAAGTAAATGCAGAAACTTCTAAAATCATAGGCAGATGTGTAAGTGCTGAAATTGTGCGAAATGTAATTAGACAAGCTGGATATAAAAGTTGAGTTGTAAGAAAGAAACCGTTCATCACTTTGCAAAATCAGAAAATGTTATTGGAATTTACAAAAACTCGTCAAAAGACCAATAACTATTGAAAGAAAGTTATATTTAGTGATAAAAGTAAATTCAACATTTTTGATATTGATGGCCGTCGCACAGTATGGAGAAAGCCCAATACCACTTTGGATCCAATATTTTACGTCCTACAGTTAAACATGGCGGTGGATCAGAGGTGGTTTTTGGATTGCATGGCTTCATCCAGAGTAGGAAATGTAGTTTTTGTAGATGGCATGATGAACCATATGGTTTACTTCGATATACTTCGCAACAATCTAAAGGAAAGTGCTAAAAATTTGGATTCAGATAGAAATTTCATTTTCCAGCAGGACAACGACCCCAAACACACGGCACGTAATGTCTAAATGTGGTGTCTTTTTCATTGCAAGCAGCCATTACATACACCACCACAGTCCCCCTACATCAATATCACTGAAAATCTGTGGACCACTCTCGAAACAGCGGTCCGAAAACATAAAATTAGAAACAAAATCCATTTAAAATAAGTGTTGCAAGAATGGGGTAAAATATCTTCAGATACCACCAAAAAGTAGGTGGAATCGGTACCACGACGTTTAAATATTACAAAAATCTCATTGGTGTATTTTCAATTTTTTGAGGTAAAAATCTGCATATGTTTATTTAAAAGACTCCTGAATTTTTTTCATTTTGGAAGTTTTCAGTAGATAGTTCTTTATTTTTACTTTAAATTAAACCATTTGCTATGTGTAAAAATAAAAATATTTTTTTATTTCTAGGTAATGTGTTATTTATATAGAAAGTTGGATTTATGAAGTCAAAGTAAGGCTTAATTGTTTGAACTACTGTACATCAAAACATAAGAATTAATATGACAAAGAAAAACATTTCTGAAAACATAGAACGGAAAATAAAAATACGATAGTTTTAATGTTCTTACAATACTATTTGGATACGAATAATATTTTTTTTTACTTACTAAAGCTTCTCTCCACGTCCAAGATCGTCCAGGGTTCAGAAATATTACAAATGATTCCAGTGTCTATAATCAGGACCGTTTGTTAGATTTGTGCATAACTCAAACTCAGTGCAATGCTTTTGGACGATTCGGAAAAAATCTAATCAAGAACCAGAAACCTTGAATTGTAAAACTTTTAATAGCTCTTCCCCTTTTCATTTCGTGGCCTTACGTTACATGAATACTTGTAAGTTTTAAATTTCCTTGGCTGTGAACGAAATCCAAAATATCAGCTAGAAAAGACTTTTGACGTTCCTGAAATATTATTGGTTGACTTGGAGCAATCATTGTATAACCTGAAAGTGGCATTTCAGACTAAATTTTATTATTATTATTATTTAATCTCCGATATAATTCCTTCAAATAAAATATTCAGAGCTAGATGCTCAGATAAAATTAGATATTTTAGAATAATTGTAAACACGCAATTAAAAAAGCTCTTGAAGCATTTTTTTTATTTATTTTGACGCATTTCATTTCTTTAAATAATATTATTTAAACGAAAGTGCTCAGTGAAGATCAGGATGAAAAAAATTTAGAATGTAAGACAAAGTATCACTCGCTCTCTTTCAATGATAATTACAGTCGAAACCTGTTAACTCGGGAGTTGGCTTCACTCTCAGTTTTACTGTGGCTCCATTTTTTATGTTCTTTCGCATAACATTAGGATTTCTTGTTAAGGGCAGATATTAATACCATTTTGATTCCTTTATATTTTGCATATAATGGGTTAAACGTGCCATGGAGTTCCAATTTGCAATAGCAAACTTATTCCAAATGAGAGAAATCAGAAACACGAGAAAGAAATAAGCCAAATAATGCTCGCACTCTTCAAAGCAAACAAACAAACAAAAAAGTAGAACAGGGATTAAAATTGTTTGAACCAAAATCAGAACTCGCAAATTCCTTATCGTTAAGTGCAGACGGTGACTTTCGTCACAAATCAGTCGGATTTTTGCTCTTTCTAACTATCGGAAATAAACAAAAGATTGTCTTTCAGACACATCCTTTGAAAGTTTAAAACTATATGCAAGAGAGATTTAACTGTTTTAATACTTTTATCTTTTTTAGATTTCAATGCTTGATTTGGATATGAATCTCCCTTTTCGGAAAGTAAAATATTCTGGTTTGGAATTTTTTGTACGAGATTATTTTCCCGATTATATATAGTTATACTTTCAAACATTAGTTAATTGCCAAATTTTAAGAGTTATGGAGATTTTTTTTTCCTTGCATTCCATTTCCATTATAATTAAAAATAGTGAAAGAACATAAACTTAACAGAGAAAAATCAAATCGATGTTGGAATTTATATTAACGCGCCATTTTCTTACATTAATTCTGTAACTCGAGGCTTAGTAACCATGGATCCCGACAACTATGAAAAAGCAAACGTGATTTGCGTTTCGTCTTTTTAAAAGAAAAAAAATAAACCTAGCAACCTCCACCAATCTCGAGTTGGTATCAGAATAAATGATCACATGGTTTTAAAAAATATGATTAAATCACTCCTGAAACTGATGTATACATTGCGAAAGAAAAGCTACGTTTGAAAGGATTGTATTGAATAAGATTGCCTATTAACGGTGCACTTAGAAGCAACACGAGAATTATTGGCGATGGACCTCGTCATTTTGAAACCCGTTCAAGTGACAACTGAACTGGAACTCCACTCTCCTGACTTGAACACTACACCAACGTGAGGACTTTGAGATCCGATAAAATAAATGTGCATCAGCCCCTCATCAGCACGAGTCTTTAGTGGAATCAGCGTTCGAATCCATGACTCAGTGGAAATTCGACCCATCAGCTATTGCAGTTCTTTGGACAAGCCCTTCATTAAGCTATTCATTTGTTATCGTTAGCAAATAGTCAAGGCAGAGCAGCAAAATGAATCATTGTTGATGAGCTTCTTCATTCTGAATCATCAACAAGAGATCATGATCACCTGTTAAGACTTTCCAAACTTCGATATTTATCGCGGCTTCACATTGGTATATGACATCTGAGCCGGGCGAGAAATGCCTTCTCAGATGTGTATCTCGACACGTGACTGTGGATCAAAATTACGAGGGTTGCTCAAAAAGCATTTGTATTTTCAGACAGATGGCATTATTAAGGTAAATTGTTGTTACCATTGGGAGCTGCCGTGTATTAAAAGGAGCCGAAACAAATTTGACACTGATTCATTAGTTAGTTTGGATGTGGTAGTCATTTGTTGCCATATCAAAATGTGATTGCTGCCGCGTCGAGTTGTCACCATCGGTGAGACTTGGATTCATTGTTATCACCCGAAATAAAGCAAACAATTGGGTTGCTTCCGGGAATTTGCTCCAAAAAAAGCGAGGATGGTCTCATCGGCCGGAAAAGTTATGTCGAAGAGTTCTTGAGTAGTGAAAGGAGTCATGATCATGAAGGAGTAGTTTAGCTTAATTTTTATTAACTTCGCACTAGAAGCAACACGAAGGGTATTGGAGACGGACTTCGTGATTTTGAACCACGGTCAAGTGACGTGGACGACACTTGAGTTGGCACCCCCCTCTCCTAACTTCCACACCACGCCAACTGGAGGACTTTGGGCCTCGACAGATTTAACATGCATGAGCCCCGGCTATACGGCGGGTCTTCAGCGGCCAAAGATCGAACCCACGACTGAAAGTAAACCGTCGGCCACGAATCCGAAGCCATGACCACTAGGCTACCGCAGCTATAGGAGTAAATACAAAATTGCTATGTCGCCTATTTTATATAAATCGATGAGGATAATCAGATTATTCACTTTCATGTTTCGCAGCGTTTGAATTCTCAAATCAATTACTCATACTTAAGTAAAAATTTATAATTAAACTAAATTAGTTTCTGACTTCGCGTTGCATCCCATAATGTAATATATGCACAAATATCAGTTATTAAATAATTATGAAACACTAGAGTTAATTATTTGTCAAGTTAAATTATGCAATTAATCAATTGAACTTAACAATAATTGATTTTCAAAATTTAATTCCTGTCTGACACATATTTAAAAAAAAAAAAGAAAATCTAAGAAAAAGTTTAGAAACCTATACAGTCGCATCCCATGGTTACTAAACGCGAGTTACATATTAATATCAGAAAATTGAGGGATTATATAAATTCTAACATCAGTATGAATTTTCTGCAATACGTTATTACTACTTTGACATCATTTTTAATTATGACGAAAATCACCTATTCAAGGGAAAAAATATTTATAACTCTCATTAACTAATAGTTGAATGCGTAGCAGAATAGTTGAATTGATATAAACGAGAAAATCTCTTAGAAGTCCAAAATGGACCAGTTTGCTTTCTGAGAAATGGCGAATCATACCCAATTCAAACCTAAAACAGATAAGTAAAAAGTATTAAAATGACCGGTCCTCTCTTAACTCCAAACTTTCAAATGATGTCTCTTCAGGCAATCTTTTGTTCATCTCCACCAGTTAGTCGGATTTTTATCCTTTCTCTTGAGTTACGAAAATCATCGTCTGCCCTTTACTATCAGGGCACTTGTGGATTTTGTTCGGTAAAGATTGTTACTCTAACCCCAGCGCTTTTTTTCCCACCATTTTCAGCCAGATGAGGTAGGTTTTGCATCATTTTTAGTGGCTATGGCCACAGACGGCGTTGTTTTCTGACCCTGACACCACTAAAGAGTAGCGGGGTTGATGCACGTCAAATCTGCTGAGCCTTAAAGTCCTCCCGATAGCGTGGTGAGGAAATTTGGAAGGGAAGATACTTGCTCAGACGCCTTTTTCATTCTCAGTGTGACGTAATAAGCAATAGCATCACTTTCTCAGTTTTTAATTGCACAAACACTATTAGACAAGTGAATTTCTCGTGTTTCTAATTTCTCTCATTCGGAGTATAAGCTTTCTGTTGCAAATTGGAACTTAATGGCATGCTCATCCCACGATATATAAAACAGAGAAAAAGAAGATATAAATGTAGTCTCTTATCAAGGAGTCCTAATTTCATTTGAAAAAAAATTAATCTAAATCTCATAAAAATGGAGCCATAGTAAAACTGCGAGTTAGCAGGGATCGAGTGTATACTAGTAATGTTAAATATATGATAAATTTTGAACTTAATGGATTAAAAGTTTTGGTGATTTAATTTTTTTAAAAAAATTTGAAATTTTGAATCTCAACATTTTTATTGAGTTGATTTTGGTTAATTGCATTGTTTGTGATAAGATATCATTCAGAGCGCATACTAAACGCAATTACGTCATTAGTCATATGCTCTAGGATGGAAGTTTTATGCATTGAATCACAGTCATATTTGCAGAATTTTCAGTTTCTCAGTAACACGATTGTTTGCTGATAAAAAAAAAAAACACTCGTTCTTCAAAATCTCTTTCATTATAAAGTTAATTAAATTGCTTTAAAAATACATTTTGAAAAAGAAAAAAAAAAAAGATCAATTATTTTAAACTGTGCCGCCTGCCTTTCATTATACGCGCCATATCTCAATCTGATATATTAGTCTAAAATTACTAAGCCCCAACTGAAGACACGCAAGCACAAAACAGAATTCTTTATTTGCTACAACTATAGAACATCTAATGTCACTCTCTTTACGATCCCAACATAACTCATAATCCTAATTTATGATTTAAATAAGAAATCTATGTTACCGGTCCATTCGTTCTTGATTCCATAACTCTCTTCAACAGTAACTATGTAGCTTAATATTTTTAGCGGAACTCTCTTAAATCCACAAAACGATAGAATTTCAATCTCAATAACAATTCTCTGACAGCAAATCGTTATTCTCTATCTCCTCTTCATTTTGCATGAATTCTACTTCATTTATATAACTTTATATTTAACTCACTTCACTTCTATCTTCATGTAATTTATTTAATCACGTTTTATTTTGGAAGGGAAGGAATTGTAATTTTATGCAATTCAACTTGATAAAAATACCTGAGGATAGTGGAGAGTAAATCGCGAGTAGCCCAACATCACAAAACTAATAAAATTTACAACTTAAAAATATACAATCACAGGACATTCAGAGTTTTGTTAAATAAAATTTTTACACCTGCTTTTCCATCATTCCCAAGAGTTAATACAGAAAATATCAATACACAAACACAGAAATCTTTGTTTAATCTTTAATAAATTTTCAAAATACAAAATTTAACGATTAAAACCAAATAAAATAAATCACATAATTCCTTTTCTACGAAGGAAAATATTGCAAATATATATATATAAGAACCATTGAAGTGCCAAAAAACTGAGATAGATGAAACCTTCTTATGAATCAAATACTTACACTAATACAACAAAGCATGAACACAAGTGAATGCTCATGATACTATAAAAATAGAAAACATGGCGTTTTATTATTGTATCAAATTCCCACAGGATAAATCCTGACAATTGAAAAAATACTGTATGGCATTCTAAATTTGTCTCAAGAAGCTTCAGGAGATATATCTAGGACATAACATGTAACTAAAGAATCTTTACAACTGTAGCACATCAACCAAATACAATCCAAAGTCCTTCATCACTTACCACCAAATCCGGTTGCAACAAACAGAGCATTAATCAAACAAATAGAAAGTGAGATTACATTTTTTTTTAACAATACTTGCTTTCAAATGAGTTATAAAAGTTGTACATAAAACAGAACAATTCAATCTATGAACATATAATTATTGTACATAAATGTGAAAAATGCATAATATGTACTGTATTGTACACTCTGTTGACCTGAAAACAATCTGAAATTATGTAATGTAAAAATAGCAAATAACAAAGGAAATAATGCATACATGCACAGTGGCAGCAATTAGGAATTAGAAGTTGGGAGAGGGGGGGAAATGTACAGATATCTAAAAATAATGGGAGGGTATGGGGGAGTATAAGAGGGAGAGATGCACATATACAAGAAAATTTAGTTACAAATTGGTAAGCATTCGACTTGTTCTGCATAAAAATGCACAGAAAATTAAAAGTTGACAGTTCATAGCAACTTTATTTTGGTTTAGTTTTAATACAAATGATTAAATACTTTTTCATTAATTTTGACTAAAATTTTATTCAGTATAACTCATTAAAGCAACAACATTACACATGTGTAATTCATGTATTACAATTCAATAGAAGTATTTCAAGAAATTAGAAATGATCAGTGATAATTTCATTTCTAAAGTATGGCTAGTTTAAAATAAACACCAGATAATTATAAATTTCCAAAATCCAACAAGTGAAATTACTCAAGGCCTCTTACTATATAATATGTAAGGGGGGAAAAAATACTTGTAGATATCTTTTGCTATATAACACTTAAATAGGTGTTCAAAGCAACACAATTTATATTATAGATAGAAAGATACATAAAGTAAAATAAATCTTAATGACTTGGAGTTAAATGTTTAGAATGTTTTAAAACAGTGATTCTTTGTTTTCTCCTGGCTTAGACATTCTCGCATTCACTTATCTTAGTTACCCTACCTTGCAGCACATGCTACACCTGCTGTGTGAGTCTGCACTACTTTCTGTGGTACTTTACAAATGGTTCACTACAACGTATGAGTCTAACAACCATATCACAATGCAGGGCATTTTATGTTATACAAATTATTTTTAGTCAATTCTATAATCATTAAAGAAACAAAATAATAATAATTAGGCGATAAGACAACAGGATTTGTGTGTTTTGTTTGTAATTCCTAGTTTTAAGTGGCTAGAATGGAATAAAAATTTAAACTTTTCCCAAAATTGAGGCAGGGACAATACTTCTGCAATCGCTGCCACAGTATATACATATGTAAAACAGTTGTTTCTGCGAGAAAAAAATACAATTGAACATAAAATTTTAGTTTTCAACAGTATCTAATGTTCTAAGATCGAGATAGATGTTTCTTTTCTTTTTTTGAGGGAACAATGTGAGCTTTGTTTGGATAAATGTTTCCCTTTTAAAATCAAATATCTCACAATACAAATACAGCATCTTGAAAGATATCTTCAATCTTTTGAAAAAAGCTCGACAATGAAGCCCACTGCTTTGAAACTGGCTAGAGCTGCTTTTAATTGAAGAAAAGAATCAAATAAACTTTTTACTGATAATTTCTTTACAAACTCTTTTTATTTATTTCTTAAGGTAATAGGTCATGGGGAAGGTGTACAAAACTATTAACCATTGTAGTGAATCACTGTCTTCAGAAATTCCCAGTTTCTGAAACAGCGTGATTGTTTCTGGATAAAAGCAATTCCCAGAATTCAATGCAAAATATAAAGTAAATGAAATATAATTATGACCATGATGTATATTTCATCAAGATTATAAAGATTAGCAATTAAAGATATGAAGAATTTAATGAGCACGCGAAATTAAACTTTGAACTAATGAAATTTAGCTACAATTTCAACAAGTAAACCAGCCAAGTAATTTGATTTGTATTATATTATACCTTTTTCAGCTAAAAAAATAAGTCAGATAAGCACTCAATAGTTTTTCAAACATTTTTATCAACTCCAGTCATATTGCTTTGAAATAGTTCTCGTTTTCAAATACTCAGGCTTTCCATATCCTCAAAATAGAGATCAGACACAAAAATGTTAATTTTGCTTCAGTTTCAAAAATGAGGTAGCATTGTATTAGTATCCATACATCAATAAACCCAAATATTCAACATAAGTTCTCTGATTTACATAAATAACTTATTATATATATACAAATAGTATCATTTATCTCAGTCTTTTTTTTTTTTTTTTTGACACATCAGTGCACTGAATATTAGAATTTTAAATAAATGACTAGAGAAATGTCAGCTGCATCTGCATCAAAAGTAAGTGACTTAAGAGCTGAAATATATACATAAAAATATGACAATTTTATAGGAACAATTATTAAATTTAAAAGATTTAAAATTTAAGCTCCAACTAATGATAAATGTAATAATGAGCCTAAAAAACAACTAATAAGACTTTTTCTGGCTTTCCATTTGAGTTCAACAGCATATGCACTGCTCAAGTATAAGTGTGAAGGCTTGAATATATATTTTAATTTAATGTTTTGGTTATTGTAGTTCAATAAATTTTACACTTTTATTTAGAAAAATAATTCATAAAAATAATGTAACCACTCAAATACTAGCAGATTTTAAAACGTTCATAATAACTGTAGAATTTTAATTTGGAAAACTTAGTAAATTAACTAACATTTCATACCTGAAATAGACAACTATATTCAAAAGTAAAATATGAACTCAAAATCCATTAATAATATGAAAAATATTTTTTTATGCAACACTTACTTTATATAAATTAAAGTATACAAATAAGAAAATTTCTCACAAAATCTGTGATCTTAATGTCATTGAATATTAACATACCATTAAAAAAAAACTTGTGAATAATTGTAAATTGACAAAATATTCTTAAGCATAAAATTCATTTAAGCACAGAAAAAAAATTCTTGATATTAAATACATTTTGATTATTATGCATTTCATTTTAAAATAAGCAACTCTACAGTTTCAATAAACACAAGAGAAAAAAAATGATATTTACTTTTTTAGCTACTTTTTTACATCTCCTAGTCAAAATTACTTTTGGAAATATATCATATAAAAAGCATATTTATACATAAAACATACATATACATTTTATTCAAGAACTACACTATAGTTCATATTGTATTAAACTATGTTTGTAATATTCAAGGCATTGCTTAAAAGTATTATACCACTTTAACAAGGCACATGTGTATTTCATTAAAAAATAATTTTAATTATGTTAATTATCATTGTATGTATAATGAAAACTTTTGACCAAGATGTCTATTTAAAAGAATGAATCACAATAGTACATCATGAGCCTCAATAAATAGTTTATTCTAAATAAATAATAGAATTAATAAATATATATATATATATAAATGTTGATACAATAAAATCATTTTCTCTTTAAAAATTAAGTATTTATGTCATCACAAATAAAAGACTACATATATCTATATACATTTCAAATAAAAATGACTTAGCAACAAATATTTAAAAACTTTTTTTTCATAATTTTTGTAAATAATCACATCTTGAGTGGACGGTATGACTAGACTAGAAACTTAAAAGTAACAGATATCACATATCAGTAAATATTGACTTGATAAAGGCGGCTCAGCAAAAGCTTTTCACAAAGATACAGTTTGATATCTTAACATTTAAAATTGTTTTTGCACATACATTTTATAAATTGTTCTTATTTGTTATTGATAGTAGCATCATCTTCATCAAAATTTTCTGGAGGAACTTTTTCCACTTCAATTAATTCTGAAGAGGATATTTCTGATAGGCACATTGGGCAAGTTTTGTCGATAGTCAAGGATCTAAAACAAAACTCATTTAGAAACAAAAAATTAAATGGATACTGAAAAAGAAAAACTGCAATTATTTCAGGAATCTGATCATTATATTTGTCAAAGTATCTAAATACATTTCAGAGATCAGTATAAAATATTCATTTTATTATAATGTAATTACAAATTAAGCACATTATAAAGTTTTTCAACAAATAATACACACTAATGTTCAAAATTATGGAAACTCTTGTGGTTTGATGGCTCAAATAACACTATTCTTTTTTCACAACATTATGTGTTGCAAACGATTAATAAAAATAACTGAATATTTATTTCAGAAGCTTTACCTGAGCATCTGGCTCTCCAGATAAATCATTTTCACTACAATACTAAATAACTGAAAAATAACATAAAACGAGAAATAACAAATATAAAAAGAGAACGTTAGCCCTTTTCGTTTCACATAAACAAACGTGCGCACAAGAAGTTGCCATTCTGAAAAAAAATTACTTAAATTAAATGTTATTAAAGATAAATCATTTGCAACATTCTTCCACCTTTTGATTATATCATATAATCAAAACTTACATAATCAATTTTATGAAGTGCATAAACAGGCCAATGCATAAAACAATAAATTATCAAACTTTAAATTGTTTATAAATTCAGTTTTTCGGGTATTTTGATCTTCCTACCAGATCTAGCAAATTTTGTTTTTGTCTCTGTCTGTGCTGTGTCACTGGTCGTCAAGGTCTTTGGTGAATTCTGTAGAATAAAATTAGGAGTGAACTCTGTAGATGACGAAACTTCTAAAGTGTAGATTTGCTGAACAGGTCGCAACAACATGGAGTTTGTCTTCACTCAAAACAGCCTTATTCCCTTGTCTTTACTTGGCAGAAGCTCAATGATTTTTCCTAAAGGCTAGTGAATTCTCTTGAGGTTGTCACTTCCCACCAGTACTATATCTCCAGCAGAAATTGGCCTAGATGTTTTGAATAATCTTTTTTTGCACTAGCTGACCCAAGTACTCTGACCTGAACCGATCTCTGAGATCTCTTTGGAAAGCTTGTCTGTATTTAATTCTCTTGTTCAGGCTATTATGGTCAGCTACATCAAGGTCGGGAACTGCCGACTCTCTGATGTCTTGAATAAACATGGATGGACTCATAGGAGTAAAGTCTGTATCATTTTCTGAGATGTAGGTTAGTGGTCTAGAATTCATAATAGCCTCAAAATCACAGTCACACAAGATTGTTATCTTCTCTTCATGTGAAAAGTAGGCTTTACCTAATACTCTTTTCAGAAGATCTTTCATTATTCTGATCAGCCTCTCCCACCAACCACCTTTTGAATAAACCTCGCTATTCACCTGACCAACCTTACCATATTTGCATATTTCAAAAAGTATTGACAGAACCATGCAGTAGATGACTCAGCTTTCACAGATACAAAAGCGGGGTAGTACACTTTTCTTTCACTCCTTCAGAATCTCATCTTCATCTTCAAAATCATCGGAAGGTCCTTAGTCTTGAACTGAACTCAACCATTTTGGTCCCTCACACAATCTGATTTTGACTAAATGACAGGCTTTGTATCCTCTGGAAGGTAAATCTGCAGAGTTCTGAGTCCCAGATACATGTCACCAACAAGAAATCTGGTTAATTTTCCTAATTTCTTGCACTCTGTTATTGACGAAAACAGACCACTTTTCTTCTTTAGTTATTCACATAAGAAAAGTGGTAGATTCACTCTAATAAAAGCATTTGATAGTTTTCCAACCAAGGGCATCAACTATGGATTTTGTTTGCCTCACTCCCACTAGTGCAGTGAGTAGTTCTAATCTTGGTAAGGTCACACACTTCAAAGGAGCTACAAAATATACATTTTTATCTCCACCTTCCAGTACAAGATAACAAACAGATGTGTAGGCATCTTTACTTGCATCACAAAAGGTGTATATAAAGAGTTTCTTTGTGGAATTTGGAGTAATGTCTAGCCAACGAGGAACATAAACTTCCTTCAATGCTTTGAGTTCTCGAAACCAATGAAAAAATTTTTCACGAAGAGATCTAGTGATTTCTTTGTTCCATCCTAAAGACATTTTCCAGGTTTTTTGTAACATAAGTTTGAGACAAAACATCACTGGTGAAACAAATTCAAACAGGTCGAAAATTTTGTGAGTAGCAGATAACATTGTACGCTTAGTGATGGTTTCAATATTTGCTTCTTTCTACATTTAAGATTAAGTGTAAGGACATCTTCTGATTTATTCCACTTCAGCCCTAATAAATTAATATTTCTTGAATTTTCCTTTTTTGGCACTGGAGACTCCCAATCTTGAAGCTCAAAACTAGATTTTTCCATAAGCTCATTCAAGACATTAATCAATCTTTCCAATTCCGATTATTGTAAACGCTGGTTACCAGATTATCTACATAGAAGCTATTAGAAAGGTACTTTGTTACAAATGGGTCAACTTCATAACTCTTAGCTATATGATACTTTAATACAGCTTCTAATAAGAAAGGTCTGCTTCGAACTCCAAAGACCCCTCTGGCATGACGATAAACTTTGTGTTCTTGACAATCTTTACTAATCCCCCATAAGAACTTTAAGAAATCTCTATCTGCTTTGCAGATGCTAATTTGAAGAAAGGCTTTTCTGATATTGGCCGTAACACCAATCTTCTTTTCTCTGAATCTTACAGAATATCAGGAATAAGCTCAATTAAGTTGGGACCATTATGTAAAGATTCACTGAGTGATGGATGTCCCTTCATTCAAGCAGATGCATTGAACATAGACCTAATAGATATAGTACTGCTTTCTTTTAAAACAGGTCTTATTTTCCTACATCTGCCGGCTCAGCTTATAGAAGCATGTGTAGAATCCCAAACTTATATGTACTTCTTATTTTCTTGCATATGACTGTAGTGCCTACAGAAGCACATGCTGAATCGCAAACTAACATGTACATCTTACAAATCCTTCAATAAGTGTAGGATTTCTAATGCTATGGATGGCATTGAAGATTATTTGTAATGTAATATTGAGGGAGCAGAAATCAACTCACCCTAGGTACACAATGGAACCAGTATGACAAGATTTTCAGCAATGAAAGTGTGGATGTACATGAGACACTATTTGCCTTAGATGACATATGTGAAGATATTGCAGAATTTTAAATACTTTGATAAGCAATTTGTTGAATTTTACGATGGTTTTAATTCATATAAATTTTAGTTACTTTAAACCCAGATATTCAGGGCTAATTTTTAAGATTCAACTATCTTTTTAATTGCAGATATATGTGGTATATATATACATAATTGTTAATGTTAAATAGACATAACTATTAACATGTATATAAATACATGATAAATTATAAATATATATAAAGTTAATTTTCATAAAAATTTCAAAAACTGATACTTTTGCTTAATTAAATCATTCAAAAGGTGCTTAGTCTATTAATATAATCTAAACATACAATTGCTTACCTTGAAAATTCTGCCAGCATTCCAGGAAACTGACATTTAGGACAGAGTGCAATATCATTATTAATAAGATGATAACCCTAAAGAGAGTAAAAATATAAGTATTTTTTAGTCAAACTAATACAAAGCATTATGATTTAAGACGTTTATGTAACAATAAGAATTTATAAACAAATTTTAATGCAAATAAACTCATGAATAATTAATGCTGGACTTTTAATGTTTCCTACTAATATCAACTTTAAAATAGCAATATTTATGGAATACCTTTTCTGGAACAGATTTAAAATCTTTCATGAGTTTTTTTTAAAAAAACCACATTTCAGTTATTTTCAAACAGAATTACATGAATTTACAAAATTAAATGCAAATCAGAGAAACAACAGTACAATATGATCTCTTTAATCCAGCATTTCATAGTTTGGCATATTCCATAATTTGACTTCATTTGAGCTGTCAGCTTTCCCATTTTTTTTTCAAGTAAATTCAGGCATTTGTTAATCTTAACTACTAGGTCACAACACAGAGTTGCTCGTATTTTCCCAAAGTGTTTATTGTAAATGTCAGTTTTCATTTTAGAACTATATTTTTTGTTTTGTAATGGGTTATATAGCACATTTGCACAATATTAGAATTGTGCACTACGTACAATGTACCACACAATAAAATGAATTCAAAACCCTCAAGTACTAATAAAATTAATAAGCAGGTGATTAAAATAGTTGGTTACAACTTCTTTAAATCACCATTGTATTGCATTAATTTTTCTTTTGTGTTGTGTTTTTTTATCAATATAAGAATATTCAATTAAATTAATGTTTGATTTTTGAGTTTAATTTTGTAGTTGTTGAGAATGTTAAAATACTTTGTTGGAAGTTTATATCATCTACACAGGTTCTGAATGTGTTACACACACATAATATACATTTAAAATTGCTTTAAATTTTAACTACAACGATTTATTTTTCATATCCCAGCTAACTATTTTGACACTCAATAATCTGCCAAAATCACTCTCTGGTACAGCCATGCTCCTGAATATACTGGCTTAAAGAGAGGTTACTGTATTAATACTATTAACGCTGCATGCTTTTGTTTAAAATTCTAAATATTTCATTGAATTATAAAGTGTAAATGATATTTATTTATATTATATAAAAATGTTTATGTTTTTTTACCTTCTCTTCAATTGTATAAAAATTATTTTTTAATGAAATTTGCAATAAAAATGCATGTTAATTTTTAAAGTAATTTAATAACTAAATATCATACACAAATTGTTAATATCGAGAAATGATTATATGTCAAACTTAAATCAATATACATAATTATTTTAATTATACTTTTTCAACATTATTTAAATTTTCTTAAAAAAAAATCACTTTTTTCAATTGTACACATTTTCTTCTACAAAAAGTACTTTGCAAATAAAAACAATTCACAAAAATCTTTTAAAATAAAAATGGGTAGATGGATTTTATTTGTTTATTGCAAAATATTGCAAATATTATACTTACAGTGATACTGCAATATGGCAAATTATACTTGCAATGTTCACAATATAAATTAGTTTGAGGTATCTCCACTTCACAGTAGGGACAAGGTGTACTAATCTCTTCTTCTTCAATTTTCTGATATTTTCTGTAAAATGAAATATTTTAACCAAAAAAAGAAAAATTCTTTACTTTGATACATTTTAATTGAATACTTTTTTGTGAAGTTTTTGATTATGAGTACAACTAGTGACATAACTTACCTCACAATATTTTCTATTTTCCTTTTGTATTTGGGATCCAGTTTTGCTCGATATTCAGGTCTCATAAGCATCACTGCTGATTTATGAGCAGATATGTGTAAGCCAGCCTTTAAGCACTCAAATACAGTTGTTGTCAAAATCTGTACATCATCTAAAAATAAATTTTTAAACCTGGGATTTCACATTTTGAATAATTTTACACAGAAATTTCTGAATTATACTATTCATTATACAATTAATAGCAGAATAGTAGATTAATATATGTTTGTCATTCACACATATAAAATGAAATTTTTATTTAAAAAAGGAGTAACATATTTTTAAAACATTTCATAGATATAATATATTTTAAACACAACAGCTCTATTTACATTAAATCATGACACACACACACACACACATATATATATATATATATATATATGTAATAAATTCCTTAAGCAAAATCTGACAAAACAAGAATCCAAGTAAAAAACTTTCAAATTACAATTGATAGAGTTCAAACTCCTAATTTCAAAATGCCAAATCAACAAAAAGTTATGTGTATTATCAAAGTAATATTATCACGAAGTAATATTTTATTCAGCAAACAAATTCAGAATTATCAGCTTAATAGAAATATTAAAAGTAAAATTTTGCTTTAAATAAACATAATCAATTTTAAATAAGAGTACTAAGATGCAAGTTATAACAACAGGAAAATCGAATCTTAGCAAGAGGTATACATAGAAAAACTAGAGGGTGCAGTTTGCTTCCATTCATGCTTCTTTGCATAAATTTTTTAAAATACATGTAGGCTTAAAAGTAGATTTTATCTGTCCATAAAATCCAGGAACTAAGATTTTCCAATAGGACAATAAACTCCACAATCGGTCTACTTGGATGCAGAGCTATTGCACTCATGGCAATTAAAATATAACTGAATGCAACCTATGGATGTAAGTTTAATTGGATGCAGCACTATTGCGAGTAAAATGGAGAAAGCAAGTCTTGCTACAGTATGAAAACTCAATTCCAAGTGAAAAATAAGCTTTTTTATTAGAATAGGAGAGAGAACAAACTGATCAAACCATTTTCAAGAGCTTACAGCAATAAATGAATTAAAATCAGCGTTTAAAAAAGTAGTCTAAGAAGATTCCTAATAAACATTATACATTGACAAAAAATCATACCAAACACAAAACAGATTTCAAAACAAAATGAATTACTTACGACGAGGAAATTTATTCAAGTTATTAGAAACTCTAATGAGCATTCTGGCACTTTTCATATGATCTCCTCTTTGCATGTGTAACTAAAAAAAAAAAAAAAAAAAAACGATTGCTTGAAGAAAATTACACTAAAATTAGAGTATAATCATTGTAAGAAGTTTTAAAAAATAATTTTGAAGTTACTTTGGCAAGACTGTAGCTATGCAACAGCATGAGACTGTGTGACATACCAATGGGGATCTTCATTCCCTTTTCTTTTAATTTAGCATACATGCCAAGTAGAAGCAACTTTGCTTTCTTATAGGTACCTATAATTATAATATGAATATGTAAAGTATGCTGATTAGAAAAATATTTTTGGTATAATAATAATAATAATAAATGAACTACAATTCTTTATAAATTATTGCAAGAAATATGTCTAACCTTAGCTAAGAAATACTAATTGTTAATAACTTAAAAACATTTCATGAAGTAACTTTTTCAATTATTTTACATTAATCTACTTATAAATTTATAGTCCTCTTTCCTTTCCCAAAATAAATGGCATTATCTTGATAAATTCTGTAAGCTACTGAACAAACTTATGACTGATCTTTTCATTTTTTCTCCCTTTTATCTTCTGCATTCAAATGTACTTCTTTCTTCTACAAATGGTGCCAAAACAAATTTGATTTTGATTCATTTTGATTTGATAGTCATTTGCTGCTGTATCAAGTTATCAATATCGGTGAGACCTGGATTCATCAGTATGCACTGGAAATCAAACCAAAATCAAAATGTTGGATTGCTAACAGGAATCTTTTCTAAAAAAGATGAATATGGTCTCAGCCAGAAAATTTATGAAGAATTTTTTATGTGCAAAAAGCATGATGATCACAAGCACAAGTAACTGAGACTTTGCCAGTTGTCTAGTGAGTCATGATGCTTACTAAAAAGAATTTTCAATGCTATGAGCACCATCTCTTGGAATTTTTAAGAATTTATTGAGCCACACTCAAATCAAACAGATAATATTCCAATGTCCTTCTGTTAACCAACAAGACAATGAAATACATATGAAATAAAAAAAATACTAAAAGGAAATGACTAAAGTAAGACTATATTTAGAGTAATTATTATAAGCAAATAGCTAATTAAATATATCTGGCATATGTTTAATTTATAAAAAAATGTTGATTACATTTTCTTTAATTAAATTAACATTGTACTAAAGAAATATAAAATGTGCGGATAATTTCACATAATGCAGTAAATTTCCAAACTACCATACTACAAATTTAAAATATTCAATAGATCCTATTATTCTTCATAATTATTCCATTGATCTATGACTTTATTTGTATAAAATATAAGGTTAGCTTATATATAATCTACGAAATTTCATGCTAAATATATACAAAAGAATACATTTTTTAATAAACATTTATCAATGATTAATTACACATTCAAAAAACTCATAACTGAATGCAAAAAAATTATGAAGTTATATAGTATGATTTTGAACAGTTAGTGTAATTGAATGAATTGCTTTATCTGGTATACCTAAAATAGGTAATACCAGATGTATTGAGAATGAGTGGTGTGGATGATATTTGTTTTAATTTGGGGGGGGAGGAAACACAATTCCAGTGTAATAAATGATAAAGTATATACATTATAACAATAATGAATAAGTGATTTAATAATAAAAGAATACAAGATTAGATAATAATATTTTTTAAAAATTAATAGAACCTATTAGGTTAATGAAAGTGGATATTCTCTTCAGAATGAAAATATGTAACAAACAAACAGAACAATTTGTCTAAAATCACATAAATATTTTTCTTCAGTGAAAAATATAATGATATTAACCTCTTTGATGAGAAACATGTCTTTGGATGCATTCTTCAGATGTCACTGAATCAAAGAAAGAGTGCATACATGTGTGTAATATAAAGATTTTTCCTTTCTTGGGAATGTATCTAAATGACACAGTTCCTTCAGATACATGCTCTGCATAGTTCTGGTATCTAGTGTTTTATTTTTTTTTCTCAGTATCTCATTAAAGAGGTTATCACAAATTAGATACCTTCCACAATGGAGAATAAATATTGGATTTTACATTTTTATATTTAAACACTTTAAATAGTTAAGAGTGCATCATTTCTTAAAATTAATTTACAAGTCAAAAAGTGATTTAAGTATACAAAAAGTATACCTAGGTACGAACTTTAAGAATATCAAATTTAATGAGAAAAAATAACATAAATTATAGATGAAAAATTATATTTGATCCAAAAGCTATAAAAAATTTAACCCATCATATTAAAGAAATAATTACCGAAATTTTACAGAGAGGTTTAACAAACAAATTCTGATCTATTTGAATAATATCATGCAATTATTTATACCCGAGTTTTGTTCGGCACTTGCCATAATAACTGCAATTCTTGCTGCTTCTTTAATCTGTCCTAATGATATGTAAAGATGATAAATATGTTGCAAATCCTAAAAATAGAATTTATAAATAAAAGAAAATTTTAAAAGTGAAAATATTTTGACAACACTATAAAATGATTTATGATATGCAAAAAACATGCTTTCAGAAAATTTATAATCGAATTCTAATAATGCAAAAGCAACAAATTATTAAAACACATTTATTTTGATAATTAACATTAAATAAATTTTACTTGATATTAAATGTTAAATAACACACAATTTTATCATTTAACCATTTTTGTATCTAAGCTATTTTTAAACGCAATATATTAGTATTTTATAGATGTTTCAATAATGTGTGTCATGATATAAATCAATCAATTATAGCAAAAAAAAAAGAAAATTATGTGTTCCTTCCACACTAAAAATTGCTTGTTTCTGTTGCGTACCCCCCCTCCCCTTTAAAACTTATACCATAAGTACTGAAACACCTGTATATATATATAAAAAAACATTCTTTACTCAATTTAACAAATAATTTCATAAAAAGTTTTGTTCCATATTATCTAATATTGACAATTCTAAATCATTGAAGCATTACAACATTATTTTCTGTATATTCAGATCTTTTAATCTTACCTTCACTGTACCATCAGTTTCTCCCATTATATGACTAACTAACTGCTTAGTAATTTGTTCATCTTTAGCCTGACCAGCTGCTTGAATGGCCAGCTCTATAGCTCGGTCTTCATCTTGACCAGATACATCAAGTAGAAGTTTGACAGCCTGAAATTTTTTAATTCAAAATTAATTTGTTTCAGATGTAATTAAATATCAAATCAACTAATACTTACAAGACATACTTTATTAACATAAATCAATGCAATTAAAGCACTTATAATTTGACATAATAACAAACATTTATGAAATAATTTAGTACATTTTTCTTTCTTTAAATTCAAAAGCATTTACTTTTTAACAATTTAACTAAACAATATTTAAAACCTTTTTATATCGTTGAGCAAAAGTAAAATATTTTCCAGCAAGCAAATAATTCCTTTTTCCCTCATAGTAGACAGCAATGTTAATGAAGTCAGATGGATCTCTATTTTCTCCTATAGCATTAGCATAAACTTCCATGTTATCTGTGTCTTGTGCCATTTGCAGGGCTTCATTAAGACAATTAGATATCACAAGGAATTTGATAGCAGATGCACTGTCATTATGACGCTGGAAAAATCTGAAGAAAAAGTTTTATATTTATATCTAAACTTTTCAACAAGGAAGGGAACATTTATAACATATCAATCATGTAAAATTGCAGTCAAACCAAATAATATATAAAGATTTAATGTAGGACAGTTTTATTTTAGAGAAAAAATGTAACTGAAAAGGAAATAAACATAAAGCTTAAATTTACACAGTATAAAAACAAATTATACAGGGAAAGCAAATTAACATGATTATAAGTTTAATTCATACAAATATTTGATAACTTACTTCTAAAGAAATAGATGATGATTTTTTTTAAAGATGAAACCATTTATTAATATTTAAAATTAATTTCATTTCTCATCTTTCATTTTTGTTATATTAGATTCTATTTGTGCACTCATACAAAATTTCAAGATTGTATCAAAATATAGAGAAAAAAATACTCTTGTGAAATAAAACATATACAACTAAAATTATGCTTTCCATTTACTTTAAATGGATATTAAAAAATACTTGTCACATCAATCCAATACTAAAAAATATTTATTTTACTTGTTTTCATTAACATGAATTTAAATTTGTATACACAATCTGCAGAATCCAACTATTTTTTATTTGTAATTTTTAAAAATCCATGGAAATTTTCCAAGGAAGGATAAATTTATGGATAAAAACATGTTGCTTACGTTGCAACCATTCGAGCCCCTTCCACAGAACTTGAATGTTTCACTATCCTTACAGCTGAATCAGGATCCCCGAGATTATCCAAATAAATTCTGTATAAATAAAAAATAGAAAGCCATGAAAAATGCCATTATTCCAAGAATATTTCAAGATTTAATGAAGTGAAAAATTCACCTGATTGCATCTGCATACTCAAATGCATTCTCATAAGCCTTAGCAGCTTCAGTATGGTTGCCATCACCTTCTTGGGCCTTTGCATATTGTGCAAGTATCTTGGGAGAAGAAATGCCTGGTAATAGTTCCTTAACTTTCTTCCTGAAGTTGAATAAATATAAGTAGAGAAGAATAATTTAATTATAAAATTAAAATAAAATATACATTTTGTACTGCATATTCTCATATGTTTTCGATCAAAAATTTACTCTAAAAGATGTCACAAAAGTTAATTATTATAGTTAACAATAAGAAATTTTATAAAGTTGTAACACTTATGATTATCAAAATCAGTAATTTGTAAATACAATTTATCCTGGCATACATAGTAATTAAGTACTTTCAAAAAATTACTACAATCTTACTGATTCAAGTTAAGTCCTTAACACCATTTAAAATACAAATTAAAGATTTCAAACTTAAAATTTCATACATTTTGAGAGAAAAAATTGTATAAATATAAAAATCCAATACAGAAATGTAGTTTCTATTACCAGTTTTTCAATTTTATATACAATGTAGCAGCATTATCAACAAATCCTCCTTTCTCATATAATATAGCAGCATCAGATGTCACCTACATTACAATGACAGAAAATAGAATATTTTAGCAAATAATATGATTGCACAATGTTTCTTTGATTTCCTTTCATTTCAAATAATATAATGTTAAAATAAAAATACAAAAAATTGGTAATGGACCTAATAATTTTGAATCATTGGACAGTTTGAATGTCCAATAAACTGAGACCTCGATCATCGGGGAATCCCACGACAATACATATCACATGAAAAGATATGAGGTCAAACTGAATCAGGCAAAATAATGAGCTCCTTCTTATTCCACTCTGATGCGTTCAATCTAATTGAAACCTTAAAACCCAATCACAAGTGGCTATAGAATATGTGACTGTGTCACCAATCAACCTCTACACCAAATAGAATTGTATATGTTAATAATAATGGGAAAATGCATGATAAAATAATATAATGAATACATTTTTTCAATCTTTCTTTAACATCAATCTATAAATAACAAATATTGGACAATGTACATATTGAGTACAATTAAATAATTAATATATACCTTCATGTCTTCTAAAATACTTGCACACTCCTGATATAAAACAGGATCATTAATCTCTTCAGCTATTGATATACCTCTGAAATAATATTTGAATTCATATTAGGATATGAAAATTTCAAATTTAAATTACTCTTGCAAAATAATTCAGAGTTATAAAATTACAATATACTCATATCAAATTTAAATATCTTAAGTATTCAGTAATTGAAAACTTAAATATATTGTAATTAAATTATTCATAATATTGGTTAGATTAATTTGATTCAGGACTTATTGAAATTGAGAGATTATGTTACACTATTTGATAATAAAGGGCTAGAACCTGAAATACTCAACAACTTCTATAGTTAAAGGTTACCTTGACTCTGAGAAACATCAAGTCTTATCCATGTTGAAAAATATATGAATATCATGATTTAATAATTAATATTCATACTTAAATATTTAAAATACACCTACCTTTAAAAACTATAGCAATTGTTTTTATGTTGCTATCTGATCATATTATTGTATTTATGTTAATTTATAAGAAAATTAATTAAAATTCAGACTTTAACTATTAGAAAATTTAAATCTAAAGTAATAAAAATGTCCAAGTCAATTTGAAATCCTTTTGTTATTCCAAAACCTATAGCTATATTAACTAAATAAATTGAATCAGTATATCTAGAAAAAAATTTTACACATTCTCAAATTTCTTTCAATCAAATTTATTTTCCAAGTCATGAAATACATTTATTCCTCAACCTTAGAAACAAATTTATTTACATGATCAATTAAATATTTTTGCAGTAGGATTTCTTTTAGCCAAACTATATCGTCTTATTAACTTCATATTGAAAAAGCAAAAATATTAAATCAATGGGTGTGTGCAAAAATAAAATATAAAGGTAATACAAAAATGCAAATAAACAAATTTATCATTAAATATGTATGTAATTATATTAACCATAAATCATAAATTTGATTAAAAGTCAAAATCAGAGTCTTAACAACAAAATGCACATTCAGGCTCAGGACATCAATTTTCAAGAACGTGACTTAGTCTTATTCCAAGATCAACCTATCAAACTCAAAACTAACAAAATTTGTATTGAATGCAGCTTTTATTACAGGCTTTTGTTATTTAGAATCTCATGAAATATTTTATTTTTAAATATAATTAATGAGTTGACCAAAGGTATGATACTATAATCTGATTGAGAAAGAGAGCAATAAAGTTTTTTTAGGTATGACTCTAAAATGCAAAAATGTGTTCTTGATTTTGATTATGCGATTCCAATACAGATTTTAATTTTAATACATTAGATTTTAAAACATTTAAAAAAAATAAGATTTTTTTTTTAGTTTTTTATTCATTTTTACATTTCTGGAAATCTGATGTGAACTACAATTAAACAAGAATATTCTTCTAGTTCAGGGAACCAAAATTAAATATTAGTAACAATTCTTATTTCATTCCTAATGACCAACTGATTTCTAATAGTTACATTTCTAATTCAACTATCTTAATAGCAATGAAACTCTTTAGTTACACTGAAATAAAGAATAACAGTTATAAACTTGCATTATTTTTGCTCATTTACATTCATAACAAAAATAAAATCAAGAGTTACAAGAAAATTTTGGAAAACTAACATTGTACAAAAACATTGAGGCTTTAAAATAATATTTTTAAATAATCTTCCAATTTACCTCCTATAATCACCCGATCGTATGGAAGTCCGAGCAATACCAGCCTTGCATACATGTATTTGTCGTTTTACCTATGTAAAAATTTGAACAAAAAATTAATGTTCCAGCTTTTTTAAAAAAAGAATTCTTGTACAAATAGAAAACTTATAAATATATTTACATACCAAATATTCATCATTTGATTCAACCTGCAAGCCTTTCTCATAATTACTAAGAGCATTAGGAATATCACCGCTACACAAAAATAAAATATATTAAAATTGCAGAAAATAAGCTTACAATTTTATAGTAAAAGATTAATTTCAAACACATACGTGAATTCCAGTTGTTCAGCATATTCCTTTGAAATCAATGGTACTTCCATGGGACTGAGAGTTGTTGCCAGTTTTAGAGCAAAATCCCACTGGAAAAGATTCTTTCTCATTTCTAAGGCAGCTGATGGTTTAGATGAAGACAAATAAAGATTTTGAGCTAGCTCATAATTTTTGAAGAAAAATTCAGCAATGTGACCAGCAAGAAGTTTAGTATCTTCAACTTCCTAAATAGTTTGAGTGAAAAATTCATTAAACATATGTTAGAAATTAAAAGCAATCACATTAAATATACAAGCAGAATAGAATCTTTTATGAAAAGAAAAAAACAGAGAAATTGAGTTCAACTTTTATGAAAGCAATAAATAATGCATTTAATTTAAAGTATATATACATAACAGTTAAAGAAATGCAAAACAATTTGAGCCACTTACCTTTATTTCATCCAGGATTAAAACTTCACTTGCAGAACCTAATTTCTGAAAAATCCTGGAAGCTGCAAAAATATGCATACAATTTATAACATGAAAAGAATTTTTTTAAAATAAAAATATGAATGAAATGTTTATTCAAGCAAACTCTACCTGCTTCTATATCCAAACCGTAAAGAGCAGCTTTGGCAAGCTCTTTCCAATGCTTTTCTGACTTCATCAGTGATGCCAAAACATATGCTTGGTCAAATCTAAAAACAAATAAAAATAAAAAATCAAATGCTTTTATTTTTATTAAGTTTTTTACTCCAAATTTTATAATTTTTTTCTGACCCAAAATCATTGGTTAGAAAGAAAAAATAATTACCTCTGTAACTTCATAGCTGTCTGAAAGTTGCTATCAAGCTATAATAAGAAAAAGTAATGAAATTTTAAAAATAATATGATTAATTTAAAATATTCATGAAACAATGCAAAAAAGTAATCTAATAATGTTCCATTTAACTTGGTCTAAATTTGAAAATTGAGTTTTGATTTCACAAATAAGATTAATTTTATAATAGGAAAATTACACTGTCTATACAAAAACATTTAAAAACACCATTCAAACTCCTCAGTTGTCTTTCAGCATAAATATAAAAAACAAAATATCTTATCATGCTTTAAAGGTTATAGGTATTATTTCTTGATACAAAAAAAATCTCCAAAAGTGTACATAAAATGTGGTAAATTTCTACTAACTATATACCAGACAAAAGACATTTAAAATATAAACTCTTTAAAAGTTGTTACTAACAGGTATATGATAAATAACTTAGTTACAACTATCCAATTAAAAAAAATTTCATTTATACGACACTTTATTAAATGTACAAAAATAAAAATCAAACAAGATCAAATATTCTGATACATAGCTAACAGAAAAGTACTTAAAATTCTTATTAATACTTCATTATATAATAGGTTACAATAAATGACATCTAATTTCTGCAACAATATATATATATCTATTTGACCTTTCTGAATTTTTTTCCATACTCATAAATATTACTCACAAATATTTATTATTGCTGTCTACACTCCTCTCCTTTAAAATGAAAGATTTAAGCATTGTTTATGTAGAGAATTACATATTTATAAAAACTAAAAAGATACTTATTTTAAGTTTTTTTCCCCAACCAAATTATAGATGTTGATTCATTCAATTGTTTTCCTAACCAACTCCCATTCTATAAAAATTTAATGAAGACTTTGCATAGAATGAAGCAATTATCTTACAAGCTATAACATACTCTTTAATTCATGATAAAAATAAATACTTTGAATATTTCTAGTACTCGTGAATTATCAAAATATCAATTGCCTCTAAAACATAAAAACGTTAAAAAATAACATTATATAATTAAAATCTCAATATTATAATGAAATTATCTTAAAACTATGGTATAACATTTTAAAAAATTCTACTCTTACAAATATTATACTGATAAATCCTTATTTTTCCTTAATGTCAAAAACATTAATAAATGAAACAAATTCAATTAGAAAAACTTAGATTAATCACAGACATTCCAAAAAAAAAAAACCCAGATCTATTACCACTAAAATTGTACAGCAATTAAACATCAATTTTAGAGAAAACTAAATTTAATGAAAATACTTGTAATGAGTGAAACATCTTATTTTGATAAGCTATAAAATTAAAGTAAATTTTTTTTTTTTTAAATATTACAGAACTTAAGAGATAACACACTTGATTGGGATCTTGTGCATATCCATACACATCCATCTGATGTCCTGGCACAGGCACAGAAGATGTTTTTCCGGTTGGAGTAAGATAAGTAAGCTCTTCTTCCACCAAAAGTACAGGATATAAATCATTTCGAGCAAAAGAATTAAGATGTTCAACTTTGCTTCCTAAAGGGATGAAACATGAATAAATAAGCCAAAACTTTTATTCTATAATTTTTTTAAAATTAAAATTACTATTCTCTTTAAAAAAAAATTTTTTTTATCAATTACCTTCCAGACTATCACAGATATATATGAAAGAATTTGCTTTTGCATCATCAAAGGCAATGAAAACACCCTGCAAAAAAAAATCTTTACATTAACTTTGAGTTTCATTTTAAAAAAAAAAAAAAAAAAGCTCAATTTCGACGCATCAAACAAGGAATATTTACAAAAAATTACACTCAGAAGTAAACATAAATTAAATTAACTTCAATATATTATTGAAGTTTTTGTTTTATTTTTCAATCATTTAATTAAAAAATTCTCAAGAAAATCTTATAAGGTAATTTAGGATTTTAATAATAGACTCATTACATTATGACTCTCTAGAAATATTACTTTCAAATGGCTCTGTAATAATAATATGTATATCCAAAAGAAAAATAAGAATAGTTCCTAACAGTGTTACCTTGTACACAGTACTATGATTCCATAATATATGTGTAACATTTGAAGAAAAATTAGGAACACTCAATAAACTAGAGTCCATCTGAAAAAGAATATGAAAATTTTAAAAAGCATCTAAAACATATTCATAATAAATAAACGGTTCATAAAAAATAGATCATAATAAATAAATAGTTCATACAAATAAA
>BMAW01076581.1:0-51266 GCA_019974015.1 Nephila pilipes | reverse complement strand
GTTCATAAAAAATAGATCATAATAAATAAATAGTTCATACAAATAAACAGTTCATAAAAAATATATAAAAAACTAAATATTTATACTGGATTGCAAATGAAGGCAGCTCCTTTAGAATCAATCACAAGAATTCTCGTCCCTGAAAAGTCAGGGTGCAGATCCTTAATTCCTGCATTCTGTGGGTGTTGAGTAGACATACAAAATTCCCATTCCAAAAGAGAGAAAAGGTGAATCATTCCAGTCTGCTCTCGACATGCAAAAAAGTAAAAATTTCAAAAATCTCTAAACAGTTTAAAAACCAAATGAATTTACATAAAATGTAATTTAAAAATATCCAAGCTGTTTCATTCATTTTTATGTAATTTAAAAAACAGAACTTTAAAAAAATTAACTATATCAACCTACTTTAAATATCTATTGAGGAATGTTATATTTAAAACACAAGGGGAAAATAATCATTATGTTTTACATTTTTAAATCTGTCTTAGGTGTAATTCTGTAATAATATATTTCTCCAAAATGTGATTATGAACATTTAGAAAAATTAATTCATACTTCAATTCAGATATAATTTAACACAATTTTAAGCAATAAAAAAAATCCAAGTAATAATATTGCCTTACATCAGTACCAAATATTAGAAAATCGTTAGTCAATGCATGACAGGTGATAACTGTGTTTCTTTGATCAGGATCTGGAAATATTCTGGATTCTCTTTCCATGCATGGCATATTTGGTTCATCAATCTGTTCAAAATAAACAGAAAATTACTAATACATGTAAATATTTCAACAAAGATAATATTTTTAAACTATTAAAAATTGTAATAAAATATAATTAAGTAATGCAAAGTATATAAAAACCCATAAATAGAGAATTTTTAAAAATTTATCTATCTACAAAGTAATTACATACCATATGAAGTTGAATTTTTCCATCAATTAAAGCTGAGGCATAATCACTATTCAAATATAAGCTTCTTACTGTACTTAAATATTCACGGTCATACAAAAATTCAGTGCCTGAAAAAATCATTGAATATGAACAAATGCAAAGATATTATTTTATAATTTAAGAAGAAATTTAAATTAAATAATGTTATTTATCCTTCAAATTTAATTTTAATAATGATTATTATTTACCTGTATCATTAAGAGAATAAAACCAAGCTCGATTATTCATTCCCACAGCAAGATGAAAGGAGCCCAGAGCAATAAATTTAGGTTCTATATCTATTTTAAGTTTTGTTACATTGTCCTAAAATTAAAAAAAAAAATTAAGAACATATTTTAAAGAACATTCTAAATATACATCAATTTTCTTCCTATGTATAGGAAACCTGTATTAAGGATCACATATATTCAGATATTATAAGAATATACATTTTAATCATTTTCTTAAACATGGTACATTTAACATTTTCAGTTTTCATACTCATAAAATATCACTTCCATGTATTATTAAAACTTATTTAATTTAAACTAGTCATAAATTATTACAATGAAATATGCTTATAAAGAAATTTGAAGTACAATTAAAATATTAATTGTTCACAAAAAAAACCACTCTTTCCATAAGAAGTTTTTAGAAAAAGTTATTTGTTCACAAGTTTTATTTGATACTATAAAATACAAATATGTAAAAAGAAAAATTAGTTAATAAATTGTATACCCAATGTAATTAAATACTTAACAGTTTTAATGTTTAATGGTCATCTATAATGAACAGCATTCTTCAGTATAGGATTAAAAAATTGAATTAAAATAACAGTTGATTTCATTAAATGATTTAAAATCAGTAAACAAAAACCAGACAATAATGAGACTCCATTTCCTTTTACAAAACATAGTTTCAATAATAAACTAGTAAATTACCTTTTTTCGAGCAGAATAGATGGATACTTCATACAACGAACTGAGATGGGCCAGTCTTTGGCCACAAACTGATCCTAAAACAGGAAGTTTAGTCAAATACACATGTAGATTGCCTTCACTTCCAGCCACAGCCAATAACTGACCATCATCACTCCACTGAATTCCATCAATGTATTGTTCATCATCAACAGTAATCATGTGCAACATTTCTTGCATATTTCTGATATCATAAGTTTTGATTCTACATAACAGAAAAAAACGTTTATAACAATCAGAAAAACAATGGATTGAAAAAAATAGTTTATGAAGATTAAAAATACATTCATTCTACTAACTTATTATCATCCCCACAGCCAATAACTTTCTTTTCTGCAGCACAAAAGGTCATATAAGATAGATTATTCTTAAAACATTGTACATGACACATTTCCTAAAAGAAAGAAATTAAAAATAAACATATTGTTGATTACATACTCGTATAATTAAAAGGATACCCAAAAATAGTATTATAAATAGATACACACAGGATATCTAAAACTTATACATACAGGATATCTAAACAGGATATAACAAAAATTTGAGTGATATTGAGTAATTAATAATTTTATACTTAAATTTTTCCATCGATTAATAACAAAATTTTAAAAAAGCAAGGGTCTTTTTGAAAAAATAAAAAATTTCTTAGCAGGATGTATTCAACATGTTGACTGCCAACTATGAGATAAATTGTAGTTTGTATTCTTGGATAGGATGGAGATTACGAGTTTATCTCTGAGTTTTTTACTAGTCATATTCATACAGTTTTGATTAAATTCAAAGTATATAGAAGAATAAGTGTAAATACAAATAGCTAGCTTCAGGAAACAGAACAAAAAATTAAGATTGATTTACATGAATAGAAAAGTTATTAATAAATGAACAGATAATTAGTTTTTAATAAAATAATGTGATTCAATTAAAAAGGTTTTTCAAGCCAGAATCCTGAAAATTCCCATGGTAGGCAAAATGTTAATTTGATTGTATTTTATATATAGATTTAAAATATTTTAAGAAATAAAATTGTTCAAATAGGAAAAAAGTACAGTATTATACTCTTCAAAAAGTTTTGTATCAAAATATAAATAATGTATGTAAATTAAAAGTATTTAGCTTAACAATCTCACCTGCCCAATTTCCTTCAGTAGTGTAGAAAGAACAATAAAAAACCCAGATGAAAATCCCAAAAGAATATAACCTTCACCATGCCTAAATAAATTATTTACTTTTATTTTAAGAAGGAAATAAAAAATGTAATTCAAAAATAATTTATATATGACAGATATGTTATACTAGACATGCATGTGAAAATACAGAAAGAGTAGAATATGCATAAAACATCTTAAAAACTGTACTAAGTCCAAATTATATGGCGATAAACAGGATCACCAACAGAATTTTAAGGCTACATGATTTTTGTCAATAATACAACAGAAAATGATTTAAATGCAATAAAAGTGATATACAATCTTAATACTAAAAGTTAACTGGATGTAAAGTAGTCTGATAAATAAAACTTCTATTTATTCAAAAGAAAAATGTAAAATAAGAAAAATATGTGCAATATAATTTGAAGGACACAAATGGAAAGAAGTTTAATACTTTGTTGAACCAACATAATTCATGATTACATTAAATAATTGAGTTGCCACTGAGTCAAGTAGTTTGTGAAATAAGTATACAAATATGTTTTTCCACTAATTTAAAATCAAATTTTTCAGTTGAGGAGCACTGTGGTACAGTTGACCATCACCATGAATGACCCAAACTAAATATCCCCATACATTCTCTGTGGGTAGAAACTCCAATGTAGATACATCATTCATTTCTAACTACACTGATGTCAAGTTAAAATGATGTGTAGATGTATAGTCTTGACAAAACAACTAAGGTTGACCACTGATAATTGATGACATAGACAGTAAATGCTTCCCAGCATACCTTGATAATGACTGTAGTTCATTTGACTGTTTACAAAAGCCATATTTACTTGACTATCAAATCAGAAAGCAGTCCATAAAATAAAAGAACTGTCCATGTATTGTCTTCAAAATAAAAAATGTTTGTTGTCCTTTAAATTGTGCCAATAATAATTTACTACAGTTTTACCAATACTAGAGTTTACTATTTATCACTCCAAGACATGTGATTTCAAGACAACACTAAATGAGTCTGTTCTTCTTGTTTGGAAAGGGGTGGTCAGACCACTGTTTCTACCGAATAAAACCAAAATCCGTTTTAAGCCGGCAACGAATTGTTTTCATGTGTCCACCAGAGCACTAACACAAAATCCTTCTGTCTTCTTGAACAGATTTTGATTTCTTTGTTCCAGTTTGTTTTTTGGAACCTTAATTGCAAGGATCTTTAAGATAATCATTCACACACATTTTTGATCGAGCAATTGCATGAGTTATTTTCTTCCTCTCTAATTAGGATAACTTTTTTTGGATTGATCAATAGCTCCACGCTCATGTAATGTAAAACAACTTCTTTTACTCATTTCAGAAAAAAAAATATTTACATAAACTGCCCTTATGATTTTATGTAATTATCTATGAGAAACAAGTTAAATGCTTACCTAAACTAATTTCCAAATATGAAATAAAATGAGGAAATAAAATTTTGCTGTATCCTCGCACAAGCTTATTTAGACTTTGAAGCTGTTCTCGTATAACACACCAAAATTTTGAATTAATATGCACCCAGTCTGCTTCTGATGTCATTACATTTGCATACCAAGAATTTTTTTCCTTCTCCGGTTACGCTTTGAAATAGAATAAAAAATCTCGTGGCTTTAATATTTAGCCAGTGACTGCAAGTGCAAGCATCAGCAAACAACAACAACACACAGAGAAGATTTATATACATCTCTCTTATGCCCCTTGCTCTCTTTATTTATTTGTACTTTTCATAATATTTTTTTAAAAATGTTTGTATTGCTCCCATCCTGATTTTTACTTCTACAACCAAGCCCTTTTCATAATATTATTCAAATGTTAACTTCACTTTTATTTACACTTATAAACACTTTTCCCCCACACCTTTATCATTCACAATAACATGTTTTCAATCTCACAAAGTATCTAATTTTGATTGAAAATACAAAAATAAAGAAATTCACATGATTAACTAACAATATAAAAATACTCACATACTTTTTAACTATATTAACTCCTTTAAATAAAATAGAAATACAAAAACAAAAAGAATAAACTATTTAGTTTAAAAGGTAGATAGAGACAAGCAGCAAGTAAACTATTCTTGGATGAGTCTTACACACATTTGTTGTATTTATAACTTTCAAATACATTTATACAATTAAAATGGAAAAAATAATTAAAATGTAATTTTTCAAATTTTAAAATAAAATTTTAGAATACAGCTTTAAACCAATTAGGAAAATATAGAATCTTATACAGTAGAATACATTTAACTGAAACTAATACTTTAGAAAAATATTATTTTGAAGCACATGTAGCAATATTTTTAAGACAGTCATTTTATTCAATTAAGTTTTGAATACTTTAATCTTGAACAGCAATAAAATAATATTTAGCTAAGTTGAATAATCTCTCAGTTAAAAAAAACATTTTTCACATTTATTGCATAAAATATAAGTACACTTAAACCAATAATTTGTTCTTTAATTATATTACAAAGTATATAATATAAAAATCATCAAAACTGGACCATTGGTTAATACTTAAAATGCCTTTTAAAAATGTATTTTTCTTAAAATACTTAATTTTTTTTCCCTTTCTTATAGCATAACATACATATTTCAAAAATATAAATTCTTATAAAGGAATTTGATTCATATAATATACACAATAAAGCAATTAAATATAATTATTTGAATCAAAAAATAAAAATTATAAAAATGATGCAAAATTATGGAATATACTTTCAAATATAACAGTTAATAAAAAAAAAGTTTCAATAAAAGCTTATATCAAAATACACAAAATGAAATTTTAAATCAAAAAATACATTATTTTACATTATGATATACTTTTAACAATAAATATATGTAACATATTTACCAGTAATAATCTATAACACTTCCATATTTTTCTTGAAAAGATAATACAATGGGGTCTTCAGGATCATGAATATTGAGAAGGAAAAGAGCTTTTCTGTTCAAAATTAAACTTACCTAACAGGATAAATAATTATAATTAATAGGGATTTATTTAATACACCAAATTTCTGACATGTAACCGTTTCATATTTTTAAGAAATACAACATAAAAATTATTTTAAAGAACTTTCATCATTTTTGCCACCATAAATTTAAATATAATCAATAATTTTTTTAAAAAATATTGTTAGAACTTACAGTAGTTTCACCACCTCCTGGTGCATCTTGCTTCATAGAAGAAAATTGTACATGTGAAGGGTCACCTTTCAGAGTTGTCCTGAACATGGTATCTCCATCAGCATTACTGAGGGTGAAAGTCTTATCACTTGCCACTAAAGCAAGGTAATTCTGCTGACTCCATGCTCCATAAGTAATTTGTTTATTATGTTTTCCCAAAATTGATATTTTTCTGCCAAAAAAAATATATGGATAAAATATCAAAGTATCAAAATTAAAATCATTAACATTTTAATATAGTAGGTCCATAATGATATTTTCTTCAAAAAATTCATTACAAATCATTAAAATGAAATTTATTAAGCATTCTAACCAAGCTTTTAAAATTTAACAAATGAAACTATTTGTAATGTAATTAATGAATAAATTTAATTTAAACTCTTAAAAATAAGTTCACATATTTATAATAATCAATTGAATTAAAAACTATATAATAAAATATATAATTTATGTATATTTACATAACAAGTAATAAATTTCAATGCACTCAAAATGATTACCTTTGACACCACATCATAATAAAAATGAAGAGCTCATCAAACAGGAATGTATTTAGAATGGAACTATCCTTCAGAATAATTCCTTTATGAAATTAAATCTACAATATCTAACTCAATTTAATTTTTACCTTAGTGTGTATAACATCTAAATATATTAAGAATTACTTTAGTATTGATTTCCAAAAATTTTAAATCTCACATTTATCAATGACACCCATTATTCTTGTATGTGGAGATCGATGATGTTATTCATATCAATGCAAATCAAAATGTTTACTTTTCTATGTTTATGATACTTATTTTTACAGCTTTATCATATAATTGTACATCCAATGAATTGCAAAGAAAGACGTTTAGTTATATATTTATTTTTATCAACATTGAGAAAAGAACTACTAATGTTAAAGAATTTATGGTACAATCATTTATAGGTTGACATCACAGTAAAAAAACTACAAATTTAAAATATAAATAAATAATTTCAGTGATGCAAACAACCTTAGTAAATCACATTATTTATTGGTTAAAATTTTCAGCAGCACTTATCAAAAATTTATATATATGCAAGAAATTCTCACTTAGATGTTCTATAGCTGTATATGAGCAAGTTGCCCTTAATTGTGCCAACTGCAAGCAAGGGTGCACTTTTTGACCAAACTATCAAAGTCATTGGATCCCTGAAAAAGGAGACAAAAACTGTTCATTAAACAATTAATAATTTTAAGAAATATTTCCAAAAATATTTAAAATACAAAATAATTGTAATTTCGATAATATTTAAAGATTAAAAGATATTACTGTATTACAAAATAAAAATATACATGAATGACTTATTTATACATGTATGCAAATAAATGTAAACAAAGGAAAATGTCCATAAGTTTTAAGATTTCACCAATACTTAAAAATTATTCATCAAAATGTACAATGTATAATAGCTAAAATAAATATATCACAATTTTTAAGAAATTCATTGTAGCACAGTTAAAACTGAACCCATTTGAATGCTTAATTTTATAATTTCTGAATAGATCATTAGTAAGTAGCAAATTTATTTATTTGAATATTGCAAAAAAAAAAAAAAAAATCATTCAATAAAAAAAATTAAGAAGTTGAAAAAATTTAATTTACATATTGTATACATAAATTCAAAATATACCATTTTTTCTTAAATAGTTACAAGTTTTATAATTAAAGAGATGTAATAGTTATTCTTCCCTTTTTTCTTTTCAAAAAGAAAGTGTTCACTTTTATTATCAAATGTGATAACTGCAATTTTCTTTTCCGGATAATTGATGGGGAAAACAATTCCTTTATTACTTTCTGTGTTACATATGATTTCCCATTTTATACATAAAATAAATTCCTTAAAAATAAACAAATTAAACATTAAGAAAATATCTTACTTTTAAAAAAATACCTATTATAACAAAAAAATAGTTAACATTCGTCAATATAAAATATTTTTATATATTGAAAATAGTAATTTTTTATCATATAAACAGTTTTCAGAAAGCAAAAAAACCCTCTTCAACTATTTTAATGCTTTCAGGATAATTACTTAATAGCATAAATTACTATTTATTAGAAAAATTATACATCAGAAAATTTTTTCAGAAGCTTTAAATTTATTAAAACTAATAAGAATAAAGAGCAATTTATCCATCCTATTAAATACCTCAATCCAGAATCAACATGTGAAACAGTTCTTGTGTTTGAATCCCATAATAACAAAGTATTGGAATGTTCACATATGATACTCAGAATTTGACCATCTTTGTCCCAAGAGATTCCAGAGCAAATTCTACAGAATAAATATACATTACATGTAATTGTAACATAACATAAAAATTAAAAGCTTCTGCGTTCTAATTTGTCCTATATATATATATTTTAAATTACATAGCAATTTTTTAAAGAAATACAAAAATTATTTTATGTATTAGTAATTTATTATTTTGATAATTTTTAATTACAAATTAATATAATCACCTTAACTCAAAAAAATTTATAGGGTGGCAATTCTGGAGTATTTTTTTCTTACTTTAAAAGTTTCAATCAAATAAGGGGGGGGGGGGATATTAAGAAAATAAATAAATAACAGTATCTTTAATCAAAGACATAAAATATTCTATTAGGATTAGTTTTTAGTTTTCACAATACAGTTCATTCAATCAGTCCTTAGATGGGATTTTAATGGGCTCAGTTAATTTTAAGCAGATACATAAAAATGTAATCTGTAAGGTGTTTTTTTTTTTTTTTTTTGATTCTATAATATATAAAAAAAAACTTTTAAAATTTAAACATCAGTAAATAACACTAAGTCTTGTAGTGATTTTACAAAGATCTTATACACTTATTAAAAACATTGAGTGAATGTAATATATTTGTCATTCAAATTCAAACACAACTTTAATAACCTTAGAAGCTGATTACACACCTTTCAAAGAGTGTAAAAACATTATCAATAACTAGCTTAAAATCATTAAAACAAAAGCATTCATTATAATGGAAAAAATAAAGGTTGAATAAAATTTAATTTTTTACAAACTCCAGGAGACATATAAAGGCATGTTTTTCTTCCATAAATAATTTTTAAAAAGTCATACTTCAAATTTACTTATGGATCAGCAAATAATCAATATTTTTTTAAAATTGTACTGCTTTATACATCCTTTGTCAAAATTTCATACATTTTTCAGTAGGATTAATAAATTCAGTAAGATTTTCCCCTTAGCTTAACTCTTTTCTCATTAAAAATTAAATAAATTTGAAACATAATTTAACAAACACAATAAAACTGCAAACAAACTCTAGTTTTTTAAAAAAAATTTGCAAAAAAATTTCATGCATCACATATCATTTCCTTGTTTGATTTTTTTTTTTTTTTTTACTTTTTAATTTTCAAGACCCTCTCATTGTTCATAGTAAAAAAAAAAATAAATACAAATTTACCCAGGTAAGGACAATTCATGTTGTTTCTCTCCATGCCTATCATAAATATTTACGACTTGATCTAACCTGAAACAAGCAATTTGGATATTTTATTCAATTATGCTGATGGACAATTTATAAGTTATATAAGAGTAAAAATAAATCATACCCAGTAGAAACTAAAAAATTTCCTGACCCACACTGCCATAAAAAAAGCACAGGACCAGAACTAACTCCTTTTCGTGGTATAGTAAAAACTCTCTAGAGAAAAATAATGATGTTAAATAAACTTAAGACATGTTACAGAGATAATTAAATAAAATAATTTTTCCTAAGATTTTAAATATAAAGGACAAACAAAGATTGACCAATGTAAATTTAATTATGTATTCGAAATTTAAGGCAATTTTAAACTATAGAGACAAGATACCACCAGGTGATGAATTAAAACAGAAACAATGAATAGTTAATATCTTGGGGCATTTTATTCCATTGTACTTATACTTAATTAAAATGGAGAATTCATAAAAATATATCTAATTGTATACCTTCATTTTGTACAAGCTTGAAACGCGATTTCAAATGTTTTGTAGCTTTGATTCTAAAACCAAGCAGTTTTATAAACGATCGTAATTTCTCTATCATGTACTTAATAATAATTTGTTAAAATTCCGAATTTCGGAAGAAATATATCCTATTTTTCCAATTTCCTTACAAAATACTGTAATTTCAAAATCATGGTACATTTTTAATCAATTCTAAAATTATAATATTCGGTTTCAAGAAAAGTAATGTGTGGGGATTCAATGCTGAATATGCATAGGAAAAGATTGTATGTGTAATAAACTATAGAGAAAATATGCATAATCAGTTTAAGATTTCGACTCTTAGTATCATCAGGTTTCCAAATATTAGAGTATACATTTATCGAGTGACGAAGAATAAATTATCATTTTGAACAGCACTTAAGAAAGGAAAAACCAAACAATAAGCAATATTTGTTTACAAGACGGTTAGTAGATGCATACAGCTACAGTTAATTCACACTTGACAGATGAGTGGAACAGTATTTAGAGGTGGCTTATCCAAAATATTCTATTCATATTTACGAAAATAAATATTTGCCATTTAATGCATATTTATTACATCACATAAAAATAAAATAAAGAAGAAGAGAGGGAAATAAAATCTCACTCATGGAAATTCAGTCTATATTGGGTATTGCTGAACAGAGGAGCTCGAGTGAGGTCGAGAAGTTTGACTTGGTTTTTGGAGGTGGAACTGAAGAAATAAGGAGGAGAACTTATCTCTTAACTATATTTTTAGTCATTTTTCCTCTCTCCAGCACTGAGTAAGAAGGAAGTGTTTCGTATTTATCTTTTTTTCTTTGGATTTAGTAAGTCAACCAATTTATCAATTTTTTTTTATTTCGAAAATCTGGAGGCGACTCAATCTGAGTCACTCCACATTCAGAGTGAGGGATTTGAACTATAATCCCACAATGAATGACGTGATGAACTTGGATATCTCTAAATACTTTCGGAGCCCTAAAAGCGAACAAGAGCTCATAATAAGGGCTGGTAGTAGAAAGATAGTTGAATTTACAATTTTTCTGGAAAATAAATAAAAGACATCTCCGATTCCTAAATTAAATCCACAATATCTACATGCAGAGATAAAAGGGAAAATTCCTAAATATGAAAAAATTTCAAATATGTCTTTCACACGAAATGTTAAAATAAAATTAAGTACATCTGATACTGTATGCGCAGCTCAAATCCTCGCAATAGAACAAATATTAAATGTACCTATGAAGTCCACTATCGTTTGGGAACTATTCATTTCTCGATTTCTAATCTATGAAATCCCTACTAATGAACTACTAACAGATTTAGCAACAGAAATCCAGAGTATGAATAATATTCAAATAGTAGAAATACGACGCTTCTTGAAAAGCAATAGCAATCAGGAGTTTTCCCCGATACTAATCACCATCCTTGGCACTGATTTACCTTACAATATCAAACTATGGTTTATTAATCATCGTATCCAAATTTTCATCGATAAACCGAGACAATGCAATAGATGCTTCAGCTTTTATCAGACTTCTACATTTTGTTAAAACCCTATCATCTGTGTTAATTGAGGCATATCACACACTGGCTCTTGCACCACTTCTGTTACATGCACTAACTGCAAACGAGACCATCCCGCTAATTCATCTTTATGTCCTGTTTTCATTAAAGAAAAGCAGATCATGAAATAGAAATGCACGAATCATCTAACCTTAGGAGAAGCAAGGAGGAAACACCAGGAAAAACATCAGATAGCTATTCCAAAATTTTAAAAACAAACCCTCCAGACAGAAATATTCAAAATTTAGAAAAAAGATTAGAAAGCATTATTACTTCTTTTCAAGCTGCCTTAGAAAAACAAACCATAGTTATCACGGAAAATGTCCAGAAAATGATGGAAACCATGTTTGTACAACTGTACAATATGTTTGAAACGGGGGGAAAATCTACATCTTCGAGTCGAAAAAAATCCTCAAATAAATTGAACCAGAACTTTTGCATCCCCATACCGGGTGCATCGAATAACCTGAATGCATCAAATGATATTGATATTGGATTATCCGCTTAAATAAATTTTATAATATTTATTTTTTATGTGGACAAGTTCTCCATGTTAAAAAAAATAATAATAATATTTTTTTTTACGCCTCCAGGGGAGGAGGGAATTTATGCATTTTGCCATTCCCCTTTTTTCTTTATATTAATGTTTTTTCTACAATGGAATTGTAGAAGCGTCAAAAACAAAACTATTTGGTTCCATATTCCTCCCTTTAGCAAAGCTGTCGTTTGGATCTTGCAAGAAACTTTTTTGAAACTTGGCGACAAATTTCACCTTCCAGGGAAAATAATTTTCAGTAAGATAGATTCGACAGACCAGGAGGAGGATTGCTAATAGCAGTTCCTGCAACAATTTCTGCTCGTCAAATCCCTTCTCCAAAAGTACAATCGCCAGATATTGAAATGCTAATTTTACAAATATATATTAAGAATATATCCTTGTACATAATCGGAGGGTACTAAAAAACTACTAACCAAAATATCTCAACTTCTCCTGAGAGGTGGATTTGAGCTGCACAAATGGATATCAAATAGACCAGAACTGTTAAAATATTTATCTGCATCTTCCTATGTGCTTGATAAGGAATTTCAGGATGCTCTAGTGAAAACATTAGGGATGCTATGGAATCCTCTGTGTCTATTACCAATAAAAGATAATCATGTAAATTAAATTGCAATGTGAAGTATATTATATTCTTAGAATGTTTTTTTTTGTTGCTTAAAATATTGTATTTCTTCTTATAGGTGAATATTGTGTTTATTTTGTAATTAATTCATTTATATATTTGTAAACTTTATGTAGCAAATTACATTTTTTTAAGTATATTTTTTGAAATATTGTATATTTCAACGTCGGGCAGAATGTTACGTCATCAGCGCACTGTAACGACATTTGTACAAATTTGTAAAATGTTCAATTGAGAGCTGCACCCCAACAAAAGCGGGTGCACCAATAAACTAGGCTCAGCGTTGTAAAAGATTGATCTTTTTTATCTAACCAGTTCACAGTCCACACAACAATTCGACGAAATAGTTTATATTAATTATTATTATACAAATTATAACTAAGATCATCCCCCCCTTTTTCGTGTTTTATGAACATTGTGAATCGATTGGTGTTATGGGATATAGAGCAACAAATGATATCATCCCAACATTTAGGAACGTTACCAAACTTACTACATCAGAAAGTTTTTAATTCACTTGTTTTACACCCATTTGTTCACAATCGACTGATTCCGCTTCTCTACAACTGCCGGTAGGTTCACAAGACGTCACAACGTTGAATATTAAACCGTATGAAAACTATAATTATATTACACTTGTGCATTTTTCATGAAGTTAATGAAAAATAATCTTAAGAAATGACAGAAAAGTTCCTCTTTTCTCAGCTTAAGAAATTCTCTTCAAATGTGTTAGCAACCCTTTGGTAAAAATATTGGATTTCTGTGGATAAATAATATTTAGTTGGATTTACCACATAAATTCAATAAATATAATCCTCTCCAAAGTTTCACAAATATTCTGGATCACCATGTGAGAGAAGACTCAACGTCTTGTCTTTGCTTCAATAGAAATACCTCTCGAGTTAAAAAAGAACAATAGCTTTTAAGTTTGGTTTATTATACGCGCTCATTTGCAAATATCTAATGGGATTTCAAACCAAGACTAAAGAGCGTTTAGATGCAAGAAAGGCACGATAAGCTGTTTTCGATCTGTTATGTCTCAACTTAGAAAACTTTAAATATGTTGGAGGATCACAGCAAGCGTTACTGGAATCGGAACCTAGTATCAAGTAGGTGTTCTCTGGAGGGAAAATTTCTCTTTCTGAGGTTGGCATCATTGCTAATGAAGATGCTGAGTCACCAGTCAACAATTTCCATTATTATAGATAAAAGTTGTGATGTGGGTGTAACACGAACTACTTCCTTTTCTTATAAAATTAATCCTATCAACTCCATCTTCACGGCTGAAGCGCTAGCGATTTGTCAAGCTCTGGATGAACTTACAGAAATGCATAATAAATTGCTCATTCTATCCGATAGCTATTTAGTTTTATATGCACTACAAAATTTCTCTATCAAATCCCCTAAGGTGATTCATAGATTGGTCAATAAGATCCTTATTCTTTCTCATTATAGTATGCAGTTGGTATTTCTTTGGATTCCGGGTCACTCAAAAATTTATTGGAATGAACAAGCTGACAAAATCGCAAGATCTGTAACGGAATTTGACGTTAATATCGACTGGATAGCTTCAGAAGACATCCATGCATACAATTACCATAACAGACTAGAAAAAACTAAAGGAAATTTTTACTTTTGAAATTTTGAGGAACATTCCTACCATTGATACTATCTCTAATTGGACAAATAACAGAAGAGAGGAAATTCTAGGAATCCGATGTCTCAGCAAAATGATAATTACTCCTGGTCTTTTAAATAAATTTAATTTGCAGGATAATGCTCTGTGTTCTACCTATAGTAGGATTAATGATCTGGATCACATTCTCTTAAATTGCGCAAATTATACTTCCCATAGAAATGAACTCTGGAACTTTCTTCAAATAGATTCCTGCTGCATTATCACTTTCAGAGATCTTTTACAGAAAGCAGCATTAAATAAGAAGAACTTTAGAATTTTTTTACAGAAAATGAAATTCTTTGATATTTATTAATTTGAAACTTTTTTCCAGATAGGGATAATGGCCCTTGTTGCCCTACATCCCTTCTTCATTCATTCAATCAATCAATTCAAATGTTGTGACGTGTTGGGCTGTTCGCGATTTCCTCTTCACTATCCTCCGGACTTTATGACTATTAGAATTGCAAAAAATTAAAATTTCCTCCAAACCAAAATAAAACATAATCAGGTAAATAAGATAAAGATTAGAAGTGCAGTGAAGGGATTTAGAGATAATAATATATAAATAAATTAGATTGTGAAAGGAAAATGAAGTGAGGTAGAGGATAACGACTTGCTGATAACGATTTATAATTTGGATGAAAGCGAATTAATTAGTTTTGCTTTGTTTCGAGAATTCTAGTAAAAGTATCACGAAGATAGTTAACTACGAAGTTACAGTGAAAATTCTGGAATTCTGAACGAGTGAATTGGTTAGCTAAGATTTCATATTTAAATCATAATTTAAAGTTGAGTTGAAATTCGAGAGATAGTGATTTTGGCTATCCATCAGTTAATATTAATAAGTCCTTTGTTTTGTTCTTACGCATCTTCAATTGGAGCTCAGTATTAATAGTTTGATATATATTTAATTAAGATACGACGTAACAGTAGAGTTATGAAGAGCAGTCGTTGCAAAATTACAGCTTGTTTTAGACAAAGTGGTGTCTATATTGTGGAACTTAGGAATGTCATCCACAGAACAGCGTGTCAATTTCAAATTTTGTGCTTTGACATTGAAATCTCCATCTGAGTTCCTTCAGATTCAACAGAAAGCGTACAAAAAGGATGCACTGAAAAAAAAAAGGTGATGTAAGAATTTCAAAAGCGGTTTCGTCAAAAAATGATTGATTGAAAATGATTTGCCTCCTTGCAAATGGGCAATGGCAAGAATTTTGGAGATTATTTATGGAAATAACGGTAAGGTCAGAGTGGTTAAACTAAAAACTGCCACTGGAGTTCTCACTCGTTCTATTTCAAAAATGTGTCTCTTACCAATAAAAGATAATCATGTAAATTAAATTGCAATGTAATGCATATTATATTCTTATAATGCTTTTTTGTTGCTTAAAATATTATATTTCTTCTTATAGGTGAATATTGTGTTTATTTGTAAGTATTTCAATTATTGTTTTATTATAATTATAATAAGCACTGAAATGATCTTCGCAATAGGTGCTTTTCCTTTTCCACCACAGAAGAATTTTGAACTCGTACGACAAATTGTAGCCAAATTATGACAAAATGTCAGCAAAGAACTTTTCTAGAAGATCATTAGAATGCTACGAGATGTAATAAGGAAAAAATAACCTGAAAAATTAGGAGGAAACGATTGGTTTTCGTTGCATGACGATGCCCCTGTGCTTTATTTCTTGATAGTAAGAAAGTACGTTGCGATCATTGTTTCCAATCACTGAAAAGAAATTGAAGCGATCCGGTTTTGTTTATTCGGGAGATGTGAAGGGAAATGCGACGAAGTGGCAGAAAGAACTTTCCAAACATGGTTTCCAAGAATGGTTTGAATAGTTTTATGAACAGTGAAACAAGTATGTGTAAATGCAGGAAGACAGTACTTTGAAAGAAAAATGGTAAAATTATTATAAATAACTTTAATAAATTGTCACTGACCAATTCTGGAAACTTTTCGATCCTCGCAGAAAATGTCTTTCCTTGCGATCATAAATACTAATTTCGGATTCTTCAAACATGACAATTATACAATAAGTTACAAAAGAATTAAAATCCCAAATCAATTTTAAAAATTTTATTATATTTATAGAACTAAATATAACATTAGTACAAGAGCTCTGATATCCAAGAGCAAAACTATACATATATCAGCATAAAACTAGCTTTATCTAATTCGGAAATTTTTTATTGCTACATTAATTTTATTCCAGACAGTCATATCCACATAAAGCATGGCATCACAATTTTTTTTTTGATACTGATAACACATCTAACATATATTTAACTTACACACAAAGTGAGACGAAGTGTTAAAAGTACCAGATTTAAAAATTTTCGCTTCTGATTAATCAGATGGACCCATGCTACCCAACGAGATCAATTAATATGAATTCTAATCGCATTGTTTAAATAATTTGAAATCAGAATCTGAATAAGTAGACTTCAAATATTTCAACTAAGTTTATTTCAACAGTAAAATATTTATTCATTAACCATCGAATTTTATTTGACCATTAACTAATATTATCTTCAACATTATAGCATTCATGGAAAAGAAATATTCTTTTTCCTCTCAAAAATCTGATTAAGACAATTTTAATCTATTTAACAATATTAACAAGAAAATATTTAATACTATTATCAATAAAGGTTTATTATTATTTTTTACCAAAAATGTATATATATTTTTAAAAGTCTGGAAAGAAAAATTTAACCATTAAAATATGTTTGATTTTTTGTACATTTTTAAATAAATATATAATTTATTTTTGGATTTCATTTATAAAGTTATGTGCTTCTCGAAAATAATTAGGCGTGAAATAAAATCGGCTAATTTCTGTTTATCTAAGCATTATTATAATGAATGAAAAAGTATCTTCAGAATCGAAATCAGTTAAATTTAGTAGATATAAAAAAAAATTCTTAATTATGTACATTTTTTAAGCTTTTCATATGTGAAGAATTGAAATAAAAATCATTGTCATTTTATATACAACTTTGGTAATTTCCTTCAATTTGGTACGTTTGTAAATTGATTACTCAGGTATAATTTCCAACATAAAATATGTCGATTAAAATATTTATTAATCACTTTTAGGAAATTATGAATAATAAACATTTTAAAAGACTGACATATTTTTAATCTGAGAAAGAATGGAATTTTCAAAGAGATATCACCACACATTTCTAATTTTTTTTTTTTTTTTTTTTTTTTTTTTTTTTTCTAATTTCATGAGGTTTACCCCTTAGTTTTGTGTAATGTAAAATAAACATTACACTATATAATATATACTATTTCCCATTTCATTATTTCTTTCTTACTTATTATAATAAAATTTTAACAACTCGCATGGAAAATAAAAATAAGATTTTACTGTCCTCTATATGTATAACAGAATCAAGTAGATTATGAACTATCCGTTATTAATGTACTTCATAATATTTTTAAAATTATTTCATCATAACTATTAAAACGTCTTTCTGTGTCATTTTGGATCAGGAAATAATTTTAAAAGATGTCATTTTAATATAAAAAATAATCCTTTACATGATTCATTGGGATTTTGAAACGAATTGTTTCTTAGAATTAAAATTTATTGATGTAATATATAATATCATATATATTTAATAATATCATATAATCATATATATATATATATATATATATATATATGATATTATTTCCGCTTCATCTATTATTTTGATTTTTAGCACAAAAAGTTTGTAAACGGGAACACAAATATTTTTTATATTTACACAAAATATTTAATTTTTATTTTTCAGAATAAGTTTACTATAAAAGCATTACTAGACATTTTTTTAAATTTATTTTCAATGATTATTTCTTTTGAAGCATTTTTATAAAACTAAGTTATTCAATCATTTAGAAAATGATTGACTGAATATTTAGTACTATTAACTTCTAAAAATCATTTAAAATTGAGAACGTGTAATATGTGTGACGCTTTCTGCAGTTCTCGTTTGTCTCATTACCCTAGATTTACTCTGCATCTAATACTTCTAAACTCTTTATTTCTCGATACCTATGGTTTATTTCATATTACCTACCCCATCATCATTAAATAATTTTTAACAAGTGACTTGTAGCCTTTATCCATCTAGAATAAATGCATAAATATCACAAAAACAAATTAAGTCTGACATATTTTGCGAGCTCTTTCCCTGTCTTGCTTCTTTGTCTTTCAAATATCTACCACGATTTAATGAAAATCAACACTCTCAACTAAAATTTCAAAATGTAACTTATTTTGGTAACCTCATAACTTAGTACAGGGATTAAAATTTGATAGTTCCCAGGGAGAAACTCTTGTTTACTTCTATGTCTAACATGCACCATATTTGGAGAAATTTTCAGGTTTTCTTCACATAATTATAAGAAACAGAACCATAATTCAGCACATTTTTTTTCAAACGGAACATTTTTTCATTGTTGATTTAATATTTACCCTACAAACAGGGTTTCTCCACTTACTTCCCTTCAACTAATCTTTAAGGCTTTAATATGACGTTATTTGAATTAAGAACATAATCTTGTGAAAGAACTGTGTCATGTGTAACTCTGCATTACTATAAAGAAGTGTTTTGAATCAGGTAGAGGTATTGAAGAAACAAGGAGATGGAGGAAGTAGCGAGTTGTTGAGTGCAAAATATAAGTGCGAGAGTGCGCGAAGATATCTTCTAAGAATAATTGCCTGATTCGTATCCAGTTTTTCCTGTTGTTAAGGTAAGTACAATTCTCAGTTATAATCTTTGGCTTAGGAGGTGATTTAGTTACCACTCCAACTTCATAATGCAATTTTGGATACGAATAAAGTTTAGATCAAATTTAAGTTACATTATCTTGGCTGATTATTGATTGTATCTCGATGATTCATAACAAAGAGGGAGCATTAAGAAGAGAGAAGCTTATCTTAGTATACTATTTTGATTTCTATCTGAATCAGTTTCACTTTTCCATTCAATGTTTAATTTCCTCACTGTAATGCTGAAAATGTATGTTTTTAACACATACTTAAGAAAAACTTGCATTTAAATGAAATATTCCTAAATTCTTATTTCGAATTAATTAATTTTGAAGACGTAATATATTAAAAAGACATGAGATTTGACGTCACAAATTTATGAGAAAATTGAGAAATTTTTCTATCCGAAGGACCTTTCCTTTTCCCTCTAATCTTCTACATGTATGTATAGGAATCATGACCCGGATGACCATTATGATCTTTTCTGTTCTTAGAGGATAAACCTTTTTAGTTAATGTTGTGCTCCCTGGATATCTTAGTGATCTTTCTCTATTTTCGTCTCTTCTTTTCAACTATTTACTTCTTTTTTCTTCCATCTTCCTAAAGTCAAGGTTACAGTTACACAAGGTATAACTCATCATAGCTGGTTATGAGGCCAAACTTTCCTTCACATTCAATCTCTTTAACACTAAATGAAAAAAGTTTTTGATCCAATCGAAGGGCAAATACTTGTACCAATTTACTTGGTAGCCGAAAGGTGGTCGCAATCTCGAGACATGTGTTGTTTCAATTAAGCCCTGATGCCAATATACCCGTCATGTAGAGGGTATGATGCAAGTTAAATCTATCATGGTTCAATGTCCTCATGTTGGGATGGTGTGGAGGCTTGGAGAGGAGGTGTCGTCCTGGTCCCTGGATCAAGTCTCAAAATGACGAAGTCCGTCGCTAATAACTCCCGTGTTGCCTCTAATTCCGACATTTATACTCGTATAAACAGTCAATCAATCTACCAAGTTACATCTTTACCTCGTCTTTACATTAATAACTCGGAGTGATCCTAGATAAAACACTCACTTTCCAGCAACACCTAACATAGGTTAAGGAATATTTCCGAGTATAGCCTGTAAACTCTCTGCCCTAATTTCTCAGAAATCCAAATTAAATAGAGCAAACAAAATGCTTATATCTACTCTGATTCTCAGACATATCATTACATATGCCTGTCTTTCTGGGACTTCGCAGCAAAAACAAATACAAATATAATTGAAAAAGCTCAAAATTCTATCATCAGACAAATTACCGGGGCAAGCCGGGATATGCGAAATGCTGAGTTGCGAGCTGCTCTAAATTACCCCTCTATAAAACAACTCATTGCATTAATTTCTTAAAAACTCTGTAATAATATTGATAACTCTGGTAAAAAAAAAATCCCTCAATAAAATTGAAAAATAATCACTAAATCATCATACCTGAAGACTAAGAAATATCTTACTTGGTTAACACCCAACTTTAGTTTTTATTAACGTCGCACTAGAAGCAACACGAGGGCTATTCTCATAAATGGGATACTGTTCTATAAGTGAATTGTTTTAATGAGTTAATAGTGATATGTTTAACACTGATTAAAGCAACTCACACAAATGACAGCAACTTGGTTAACACTTTCCAACAAGCCTATAAAAATTCAGCCTTTTCCTCAACAATGATGAACCTCCAAAACAATTCAAAAGACCCGTATTTAACTAACATGCCTCCCAAAATTCTTTTCTTTGAATTTTCTCAAGCATTTGTAATTTATTGAAGTAAAATCTAAATACCACTATTTTTTTTTCTAACTTTGGAGCAAGTGTAAAAACCAACGAAAAAGTTCACTAAGTACATTCCGATAGATGGTCAGAGCCCAAACGGGCTTAGAACTCCTGCAAACTTCGTTCCATTTGTCTTTACATTGTTCTCATAAATGGGGTTAGTTTAGTTTTTATTAACGTCGCACTAGAAGCAACACGAGGGGATAAATGGGATGATACTGTTCTATAAGTGAATTGTTTTACTGAGTTAATAGTGATATGTTTAACACTGATTAAAGCAACTCACACAAATGACAGCAATTTTTTTAAAAGTAATAGTGCAGTAAATTTCAGATTTATTAAAGACATTTGTTCAAAATTCTACATATACATAGATGTAAGACAAAGTTCAGAGGCCATCAAGACTTGAGGGCGTATAAGAGCAAAATGAGGATGGGTATTCCTCCCAGTCTCAGGACATCAGCAGCGGACTTGTATCCCTCTTTCCCGCAGTCGGGTGCTCTGTTGCAACAATACTTGCATTCGCGCGTCTGGATCCCATAGCCCTTCTCAGTGCAGGTCTCCTGGCAGTCGGTCTCGCAGGTCCTCTGAAGCTGCACGAACACTCCGTTGATCCTTGTGATGACGCCCTGTCAGGGGAAGAGTAAGAGAAAAGAGATTAGTAGTAGAGGAAAAAACACGGCGATACATAAAATACATAGATGTGAACTTTATAATAGATCTGCAAAAAATGGCATAATAGCCCTTGTTTATTTTTAGTTACATGGTGTTTTCAAGAAGTTCTAGGGTATCCATTCGTCATGAAATACAAATGGCTCTATCTCTACGATACCGACGGTATGATGTAGAAAATACCTTCAGCTACTCGAATCCATTCATTTCCAACCAGTTTCGACTCGGCAGCATTCCTTTGATGAAAGTATGTATCAGCGCGTCATTAACATTGAAAAGAATTCGGAGGCAACGAATGAACATCGAACTTTATTATGTATTAGGAAACTCCGCCACAGAAACATATTAAAGGACTAAATCTGCGTATGTTGAAGCGCTATATGCTATAAGTCTTTCCGGCGTTGCTTTTATTGTTTTTTTTTTTTTTTTTTTTTAAAGCTAGAGGAGACTCAGTCGAAGACGATGAGAGATCAGATCGCCCAATTTCGATATCAAATGATGAAAATGTTGAGATTGTGCAACAGATTTTCGTCATAGTGGTATTACTGTGAATGGCGTATTGCGCAAAGATATTTTGGATTGGCCTTTGAAACGAATGTGGCATTTGAGGCTCGGTTTGTTTGACGGTGGAAATTGTCGCCAACAGCAATCCATTGTCTCACAAGTCCATTCTTATGCAAAATATTTTGGCGAGAAGGCAAGTTGTGTTCATTAAAACTACTCAATAGATCTGACTTCCTCCCACTTCCCACGGACTATGTCTTATTTCTCAATTTGAGATTGAAGATGAAAGGTCAGAGGAGATGGTAGCGGCAATAGCATCAGAAGTCTTTTATGTTGGAGTGGAGGCGCTCTAGGTGATGTTTTCGGATCTCTCGTTCTAAGTGTGGTATTGAATTGTAAGGAGATCGTGTGAAAGCTTAATATCAAATATAAGAATATTTTGTAAGTTATATGGTCTGTGCGATCAGTTCGAGAATTTTTTGAATCACAGCTGATGCTGATGATTGGATTTGATTTGGTTTCGTCACACTAGAATCAGCACGAAAGTTATTGGTGACGGACATCGTCATTTTGAACCTTGGTCAAGGGAGGAGGATGACACCTGAATTGGAACTCCTCTCTTAACTTCCCCACCACGCCAACGTATGAGGATTCTAGAGTAAGTTATTGGTGCAAAAAAAAACCTTCCGTAACTCTCAAAATTTATTCACAGTAAATATTTCAAAACTAAAGAGTATTTAGGTACATTATTACACTATCTCTGCTTTCCCCACCTTTCACCTTCGGCTTGCCACTGAACTCTCGGTGTTCAAGCAGCGCCCTCTGATTGAAGAAAGTGGAAGAAACATCAGAAAAATTTCATTTGTAATATCATAGTACTCTATAATTTTATTTAAAAAATATGTTGTCGTGCTATAGAAAGTAGTGAAATGTATCCTTTTATGCATAAAATAGCTTTATTTTAATACTTTTATTGATTAATTTACCAGCGTATACATTGAATGATAGAATTGTCCGAACTTCATCTTGCTATCTCGGAGACGATATTGTCGCCACCTTCTTATTACAATCAAAACATGCAAGCTGCTCATGTCCAAAATAATACCAACTTTATAACAACAAACAAATAAAACTAATGATTAAGCCACAAAATTCAATTTATTAAATTAAATTAAAATTAAAGCAATCGATAAATTATTATAATATACAATAATATTCTGTTGAAATATTGAAAATTGAAGCTAACGATAAATTACTGAACAAAATATAGCAGAGAAATGCAATTATTGTTGTCGCAAAATGAAAATAAAAATAAAACACCTAAATTGGCACCCCTCTTCTCAAGCATGTTCCAATTCAGAACATGCTCGAAACACGCATAATCTTCTAATGATAATTTTCTTGCTAAACATCAAACAAATAATAATCAAACTTTTATTATCAATATCTTAAAAATATGATATAAATAAATAAAATTTAATATAGCTGTATTAAAGAAAAAAATATTTTTTTGATATCCAATTTTGAAATGGTATTTTACAAGTAATTAAACTTGGCGAATAAAAATCATGTATATATGAAGAAACCCATTTCGATACTTTCAACTGAATTTGTAGAAAGTAGAACAAAATACCTATTATTTCATACAAAGCTAATTTCCAGATTGGACGCGCAATTTGAGAGATAAGCTAAATTTAATCCAGTCCAGCTAAAACACAATAACACGTTATTGCTATTTTTATATATATTTTTATAAGGCTTAAGATTCTACATAGACATAATTTGATCTCGAAGAATCACATTCACGAACAAGATAACTAAAAAAAAAAAAAAAAAAACTCACACCAATAAGAAAAAAATTCTCAATCATCTTACTTTGCAGAACTTAGAGCTACATAATTCTACATAAGCATAATTCGATCTCGAGGAAGAACATTCATGAACAAGATAACTAAAAAAACACACACACGAATAAAAAAAAATCTCAATCATCTTACTTTGCAGAACTTAGAGCCTCCACTACATTCTGTCATCTTGCTATTTTTTTCAGTGGGAAATAAACAAGAGTGATTTTGTTTGAAGGGCTCTTTCCTGAAATCTATGCTGCAAGTGTAGCAATTGACTAGAAAACGGAAAAAATATTTCACTTAGAAAAATATTTTACAGTTGAATCTCATCCGAGTGCATTACATGTCGTGTCAATTATAACACCAGAAGGAATTCGTGTCACTCACCCGAAATATCTGCGCTGTGTTTTAAATTAACAGAAACGGCGAAGTTAAACAATGCAATGTATCTGCGTACCATAAGTGTTACGTTGTCATCTTTTTAAACTTATTCAGCAGAAATTATGTAACAGCAAATCACACGTATCCGGGGTAATGCAATGACATTGTGTTGCATCAAATAAATATCGAATTAAGACAAAATTAAACACCAAATTTTGAAATGAATTGATGGGCAGATGTATGAGAGAGGGAAAGTAACAAAGATTTTCTCCCCTTTTTAGAACAAATGATTGGTTTAACAAACACAGAACTTCGAAGTAACCTCTGAAGACAGACCTCGTAATTCAGAGTCAAGAACAAGTGACGAGGTCGACTCCTGTACCCGCTCCTCACTCACCAAACTTTCTGTCCACGCGAACACGAGGACTACCCCAACATTTAAGAGGCATCAAACCATATACACGACACAGTTTTTTAGGGGCATCAGAGCTCGAACACCCGACACGACTGAAACAACGTCAGTCATGAGCTTTTGACTATGAGCACTCACTTACTATGACCATCCCAATTTTTGGAAGATAATCTGTCGTGGAGGGCAATGCATTTTATTCTTAGACAATAATGACCATTCTATGAAATCAACTGAATGGAATTATAGCATCAACCACAAATGAAATGCTTAAAAAGGACGAAAAAGGAAAACGCATTGAATGATCGAACAGTCACATACGAAAATTGCGCTATTGTCTAGAAGTCGTAATATTGCGCTGGATGACGTCCTTCCAGCATCATTCCAGTCCTTTTACGTCGACTGCATGGTTTCCTATAAAAAGAATATCTAGAGGCCGTAAAACGGAATAGAGATTTCGACGCCGTAAAACGAAATAGAGATATCGACCGAAGCAACAAATGAAATTGATGATCTAGATATAGCAATATATAAGGATAAGAGAAAGATCGCTAAGATATCCAGGGAGCACAACATTAACTAAAAAAGTTTATCCTCTAAGAACAGAAAAGATCATAATGGTCATCGGGGTCATGATTCCTAAACATACCTATAGAAGATTAGAGGGAAAAGGAAAGGTCCTTCGGATAGAAAAATTTCTCAGTTTTCTCATAAATTTGTGACGACAAATCTCATGCATTTTTAATATATTACGTCTTCAAAATTAATTAAATGGATTTCTAATGAAATTTTTTTTATAATTCTTTAAAGCAATTATTTATTAAATTTCACATATTTTGGGTCTTTTTTTTTTAACAGAAAACTTTCAAAGTGCTTTAAAATGATTTAGGAGACTGTCTTAAAATGCTTATTTTTAATCCACAAACATCTGTTTCAGGTATTAACACTCACATCATAAACTTTCAAAAATCAAAACTTTAGTATAATTATAGTTATGTTTATTAAACTTCTGAGTTTTGAAAATATGGTATTTCTTCGTACTTCACAATGCACAAACAGCTTCACGACTATTAACAAAATGTATTAGAATTTCATCTTTCTCGCCAACCCAAATCACATTTGCACTTATTTTACCCTGAAAATCTTCCCTGAAATAAAAAAAAGTGAAGAAGAAAAAACGTTCAGTATAAAATTTTGACCGCTATGAAGACCACCATTAATATGTCGCCACCGCCAATTCACGCACCATTCGCATTCAACGCTTTTTAGGACTTCTTGTTTGGGTAGACAACGTTACCGCAACATGACGTTTAAACGTGAAAACATTTAAAAGAAAAACATATCATATCCATGTAATAGAATTCGCTTATATATTCTAGGGGCTTGTTCACAAATTTTAATTTCTAGTACTTTCCTGGTGTTATAATTTTAAGGACTCGTAATGCATTTTGTTTTCATTTTTCTGTCATATAAAAATATGAGAAGAAGACCCGTATTTAGCTTTCAGCAAATTTGTATCATCTTAAAAGAAATATCACATCAAAAGTTAGAGATATAATTCTATTAATTTTAAATTGCAAGTACATCATTTTAAGGAATAAATTATCGAATTTAAAGTGAGTACATTCGAATGCAAATTAAAAGAAAAGCAACTTATTTTTGCTCAGACTAAATCATAAAATGTCAGTTTAGATTAAATAAAAAAATTACTTTAATTTTGAAATTCCTTTTCGTTTTTGCTAATTTTACCTGTTTTAGCGTTACATACGTTAAAATCAAGGACGAAATTTTTATCTTAGAAATGGTAGATGTGAAACTTAAATATGTGCGGCTTAGTTATTTCTAGACGTCTATAGGTTTTAATTTCATTTACTTTTTTCTGACTAGATCATGGTACAATTGGCATTATTTAAAAAAAAAATTACTCTTTAATCATTCATTTCGATCAGCTTTTGAAACATTTCTCTAATTAACAACAATAAAATTTTCAATTAATCCTCGTATATTTTGGCTCTGTTTTGATTAATATTATTTTCAATTCTCGTACGGCATTTTCGTTCAATTAAAATTTCTCATAATTTAAAACATTCTCGAGCACAAAATTCAAGTATTAAATTGTTATTAATCATCATTCTTGATCATAATAGTAGAAAGAAATATTTTATATCCTGAGAAGAACTTTTGTTCTAAATATATTGGATTTAAACCTTAAGGGATTTATCTGATTCAAATTAGTTATTTTTATAAAATATTTCAAATAGAAACTTATCTATAAGAACTGCATTTTGTTACACAGTTAGTTCTTAATTTTCCTTTTGTGATACTGGAATTGGAACAAACTCTACCTTTTCAAATATATTATCAACGTTAATATTATTATATTTTAAACGAATTATATTGAAAATCAGAACATCCCAATGAATCGCCGTAATATATTCCGAATAACTTTTAAACTGAAATGTTTTTTTGGAGTCTAGTTACTTTATTGTGCAATAAGTGCAAATTTTCTTTTAAAACAGATTGCGAAATTAAATGAGTTCAAATCACATTTGTTCTTCTGCATTGTTCTTATCATCATATGGTTAACTATTGTTTATTCGAATGTTCTGTACAGCACTGTCTCAATCAGCTCTATTATAAACATTGTATCATGAAATCTTTCTCAGTTAATTATTATTGGATTATTTCACTTAGAAAGCTATTTCACACAACATAACTCTGTTTACATTAATACTTATTCTTTTGAAAGTATGGGGAAGTCTTACAGAGCTATTTTTTCTTAAGAAATGTTTTTTTACGAGGCATCCAGAGGAATTTTGATTATTTTCTTGCAGTTTGCTCCTCCTTTTTAACGGAATAACAAAAGAAATCATCTAAGGGACATTTTAAAGTTTTAAAAAATAAGTTTGTAATCATTTTTCAAGCTCTCAAGGCAAAACAAATGAAAAAAAACTTTAAAAAAAGAATTCCCGGAGAATAAAAAGTGAAATTGTATGTTCAGGGAACTTTTTAGTACGTAAGTATGAATTTTTTCCCTTTTACTTTTAGAAATGAATGTTAAAGATTTAAATGCATTTTTCTTAGGGTTTTCTTTCTTCATTCGCATGCCACATATTTCGAAGAGTATACTTTGATTCGTAACATTTTGTGATTATAGAAAATATGTTATACTCTTTAAACTAAATTTAAAGTTAGTGCATATTTTCGTTTTTTATTTAAAAAATTATTTAATTTTTTTTGCAAATATTTTTAAAAATTTTATATTTATCTCATTTCACTTTAAAGGAGGTATATTTGACTTTACATATCATTTTATTACAATGAATTAGAACTATTTTCGTGGAAGAAATCCTGCGTGCCATAAATATCTTACTCAAAATTTCTTGAAGAAAATATTTTTATATTCGTGAGCTTATAATTTAAAAATTATAAGTATATATATTTTCAGATATTTTACATATTTTAATAAATTCCTTTCTTTGTGAAGCTACTGTATCGATACACAAAGTACATAAATTTAATTTAAAAGAATTAGAGTTAGTCGAAAATTGTTTACTTTTCACAGTTCCGAGATAAAATTAACGTCCCTGAGTTCCCTTTACGTTGAAACGAATTATTATCCTTAATGGTGTTATAAAGTCTATATCACGTTTTATTAAAAAAGTCTTAAGAAAATCATCAACGTAATTACAAATGTTAGCGAATGTAATAATAAAATCATAACATTCCACGTCGGTCAGCGGAAAAGGTCATATCGAACAAGTGCATATACGAGTAAATGAAATTGATATGAATATTAAACTTTAATTTGCTTTTATTCATTAATAACGACTTTTTCAAGGTATTTTTCATAGTTTCATTGGATAAAGATTAATTTTCATCTCATTTTTGTATTGAATAACTGATATATATATATAAATAAATGCAATAGGTTAGTCTTAAAAATAATTTAGTATATTAAATCAAAAATTATATACTAGCTCATTTCTTAGCTTAGTTCTTACAAAACTACCGATTCCTAAAAGTTTAAATTTTGTGATGTATAATAACTCGTCTGAAAAACTGTATTGTATTTTGGAAAACTATTTTTCACTGTTTTATGTTAAATAAAGTTGTTTATTCCGACATTTTGCAACTTTTTACAACTTTGGTATAAAAGAAATTTCTCGCTGTCTCTAACAGGAAGGGATAGCTCCTTCAAATTATCGACATGATGAGGTTTCGGAGCGTACCTTCCGAATAACGGGAAAAGTATTATCAGAGATAGTTTATGAGAACCATAAAATAAGGTGTTTTGGGACATACGGTACTTGAAGAATTCTCAATAAAACAGATATATGAAAAGGCCTTAGTCAGTGCCTCTTCTACAAGCTAATTTGTATTCATATTCGAAATTTTTACGGTATTTTATTTAATTAAGAATTAATCTATCAGAATTTTACTTCATGCCATCAAATTTGTTAATGTTTCTTCTTAACGTAGCTTATTTCTTACTACATAAAAACAATTCTAGAAAGTTTTATAATGATTCTGTGAAAAAAAATGAATTGTTCGTCAACTTAAATCAAAATTATTTTTTTCTACTTTTTATCTGTCGCGAGAAATAATTATTCCTCTTAATAAAGTAAGATAACTATAACGTTAAATTTAAAGTTATTATATTATGTAAATATTAGAAAAAAATGGAAGAACGTCGTTGATATTCTGTTCCTTCATTTTTGCTCCTATATAATAAATAACATTAATCATAATCCGTTACGTGATTTTTTTTGTTTCGCTGAGTAACTTTTTGTTTTCTCCGGTAATATCACATATCTCAAAAGCTCAGAAACAATGCAATTAATTTCAACAAGTAAATCTTAAATTATCTCACGTAAATCAGAATGAAAAATAATCCACACCAAGGAAAGGCTAAATCCTTATTTACTACATTACCTTTTCAGTTTAACGTTCATAAACACTTTAAAACAAGTCTCGTTTACCTGCCGCTGCCAATTTCGAAGCATCGTGGAATACCACCAGTGGAATCCATAAATAGAACAGAGTGGTCGACATGTCGTCACGTCAGGGGATTTGCGGCCACTTGTGAGCGCCTGGGAGTTGTCCCAACAAGTGATCCCCGTGCCGAAGAAGGTGTCAAAAAATATGGGTGTGTCATGTTTCTTGGAAAACGAGCACGCGGAACACTCAAGCACCCCCCACCAAAGATTCCTTTCGATATTGATCCGATCGGCCGATCTTATTTTTAACTGGCCTCTTCGTTTTGTTTGTAGAACAAACACTTCGGCCTTTTTAATGTCGTTTGGAATTTATAGCCCATCGGTGAAAGGAAATCCTTTTAAAAGCAGCAAACTGGAAAAGTACCGTGATGGATGCACGCACGTCGTTACAGGCGTCCTATTTATCTGATTTAAGATTGGAAAAAGACTGATCGATATTCCAAAACATTTTTTCTTTTTAGAGTTACTGAAAAATAAAGTTGTTTACTAGAGCTATTGTAATCTCGTAAAGAGAACTGAACATTTTGTTTTAATTAGAAAAAATAGATTTTAAATCAATTATCATTTACCTCACAAAAGATGGGCGTCATGAAATTGTTGATAATGTATCCATTCGTGAAAATTAATATTTCTTTTTTTTTTTCATTTAATGCTACACTAAAGACTCTAGGCTAATATCATGAACTCTAATGAAACGGCTGAATGACAAGGACAGCATTCATTGAAGTTTATGCGACACGTAATCTTAGAACTTCAAGACACTTCTAAGTTTAATATTCAGGAGTCTGCGTTATTCCACTTGACAATCTTTGATAAAATAATCTCGAGAAAGTGAACTACTCCACAACCAGAGCGTTTTGTCTAGAAACTAGAGACGAAGCTACACAGATACGAATATACTTTTTTCGAAGAGTTTCTGTGGAGAACAGACTCATTTTCCCATAATGCGATGAAAAATTTCCCATACTATTAATCAAAAAGTGTTGAAAAATTGCGAAATCCCATCGTCTCTTCTTTTTAAAGAATATCAGACGAAAAAGACCCTGAATATTCTTCAGACAGTTTCAGCTAAAACTCTGACAACGCCCTAACCCATTCCGCTAATTAAGCAGCTTAAAACTGTAAAAATCGATGGGAACATGTATTCTGCATGTGAAGAAGATGAACCTCCAGACGTGGCAACAAAACACAGAAGTTTTTTGTTATTTACGACCGCGAAACTGCACGCAATGCCTGTTACTCACTGATACTTGCCAAACAATGGTCCAGTAGCTTGGCAACGCTGCCACTTCGCCTGTAAGATGGCAGCAACTGCACGTAGTAATACTAACATGAAGACAATCCTGTAAATTTATTTCACTATAAAATGTTTCACAGCAATGATTTTAAATGTCGAATGATTTTAAATGTTTTTAATATCGAAGCCGGGAAAAAAATATTTTGACCACAAAACATAAAACAAACATTTTCTCTAATCAAATTTCGAATTTTTCACAATCACAAAAAAATTTAAAAATCACACAAAATCGGAGCATTAATAGCAGTGTAGATCAGAACAAAATTAAAATCAATGACCTGTTCTAAGATCCTATATTGTTGCACAATTCTATAAATTATATACTTTCTTAAAGCTAATGTCAAAGTGTCCGAACCAAATTTTTAACACATTTCTCCACATACACTCAGGCAGAAAATTGTTCCGATATATAAATAAATTCTTGATATTATAACATGTGTACTCATTTATTATACAGTATTCTTATAATTTATAAGTATTCCAAAAACACGCAATTTTTACTTGAACACGTAATTCTCGAGTCCCATTTAGCATAACAGTATAGAAGATGAAACAGAACACACTCTACACCGGAAAAAAAGGATTGACTCAAATACAAATAAGTAGTATTACGAAATATACTTTTTATCCAAATGATGGCATAGCGAAATTAGAAAATAATATTAATGTTTGATCATTTATTTATCGATTGAAATGCTCCGATTTTGAGAGGTATTCGTGAAAAAAGCTTTAAAAGATACAACTTGTATGTTCCCTAATTAATAAGTTTTATATAATATGCTGTGTCTTACGTTGTTGGAGTCGATAAGAGGATAGGTTAATACTGAAGGATTTTATTGGTCACTAAAGGGACCACAAAATGTCGTTTCCGACCACTTTTCAAAATAAAGTGTGAAATGGGCGTGACTTGTTTAATCTAGTTTGATTCTTTTTTCAACCGATTCATAATAGTTAAGTTTTAGTTTTAGTTGCAGTCGGTTCATTGAAATATTAATACTAATAATAGATTAATACGTAAAAATTAATTTTATTTTCTTTTTATAAAAATAATAATTACATTGAGCTTAAAATATATTAAATTTAATGTTTTATCGTTTGGTTTAATTCTAATACTTTTTTTTTGAATAATTTTAATTTAATAGAATATATATAACGAATATTCCGGAGCACAATGTGCTCTTTTCATTTCAAATTATATATATATATATATAGTTATATATTAAATTTTAGGTATATTCGCTATATAACGCGCATCCTTCTCTTGAGGAAGAAACCAGAAATGTGTTCGTGCTCATGTCAGGTGCTCTTACATTTTGAAGTCCTTCGTTCAAAGGATTTTCCCAAGCTTTTGAAAAATGTTACACTGCATTAACCAGCCATAATAAAAACAATATGAATGGGGGTGAAATATTTGACAGAGTAAATAACTCTGCAAAACAGGGAGGTTTATATTCAATCGGTTGCGCACAAGAAAGTTATTCTAAACTTTCGAGAAAACGGGATGCAATTATGGGGAAGAGTAGAACATTTCTGCCTCGAATGAAGTCTTGAAATTAGGAATCAGGTATTTCTTTTTTCCAATCATTTGAAGCCTTGATTTTGAAGCGAGCACCGAAGATTTTAGTAATTCGCCTATGCTTTAGTCGAAATACAATTGATTTAGCGTTCCTTTTATTAGTAAATGTGTGTTTTGACAAAAGAAACAAACATAGAACTGGTTTCAAATGCAAAGTCACTCACTTTGCGAAAGAAAACAGAAATAGTGTTGCAATAAGGATGATTGGTTTTGATTAATGCCCCATACTTAACCCTTTCTGGCAGGGTGGGTCAAAATCTCTCCCACCTGATTAGCATTTATTTACTCATTTAGCAATTTCTATTAGCAATATTCCATTCCCTTAAAAATAATCTATGTCAGTTGTTATTTCCACGCATTTGATGTCTCTACTATACCAGGTATTAGATTTATTTGCAAAATTTTTTTTAAATAGGCGTCACAAATGTAATATCCCAATATCTCGCATATTTGAATGTTTTAACGACTTTGATAAATAACTTAGGACATGTATGATATTTTTATAATTTTAAAAGGTATTTTATTTCCAAAAAACTTAATTGAATTCAGTGTTTTTTTAATATTAATTTCGTGTTTCAAATAGATGGGTTATAATTCGTCCCACCACACATATGAAAATTCTGTCTGATAGATGGCAGCACAATTATTCTCTTTTTCTTTTTTGAATGTACTTTTCTTCAGATTTGCGCGCCATTTTACATCCGTTGTGAGTGTACTATTATATTAAAATGACGAGGAAAAAATTAACAATTGAAGAAGCCGCAGTACTTTTTTGCAGAATTGTCATCTGATTCGATTCAGATGCTTCAGGCGTCGCTTCTGATTTAGATGAGGGGGAGTTTATTGAACCTCCAGAAAGAATAACTGAATTCGAAGATATTGTTTAGGAAGAAAACGATATTTATAACAATGACGTTGAGGCTGCATGACCCTCAAATTCTTCTGTTCCATGCTGGAGCAAACAAGAAGTGGATATTGCGCTGCCAGAATTCAAAGAGGATTGTGGGCAGACAGGTGAGATTTGGGATTCGAATGATTCTTCTCCTGTAAAGTTATTTCTCAGCATTTTCACATTGCAATGTATAGAGCACATTATTTCTCAATGAAATGTATGTGTAACACAAAAAAAAAACCGTGTGTTTTCTCCTCTTGATATTAACGATATTTTACGATTTCTCGCCGTAAATTTGATAATGGGCATAAAAAACGCTACCTAGTAATCAGTACGACTGGAGAAGAACTCCATTGTTACACGATAATTACATTGCAAACATAAATGTCTGTCAACAGGTTTAATTGGATATTGGGAAATTTTCATCTGAATGATAACATTTTACAACCAAAAAGAGGGGAAGATAATGTTGATAAATTATACAAAAAATACGCCCTCTTTTAGGTTATCTCTCAGAAAGGTATAGGGCAATTTTTAATCCGAACGCAACATAATCAATCGATTAATCGATGATTCTCTTCAAAGGGATAAGCAGCCTAAAGCTGTACGTGCCAAAGAAACCAATCAAAAGAGGAAACAAAGTATGGATGCGGTGCAATGTCACCGGATTTGCGTGTCAAATCCAAATTTATGCTGGAAAACTCTGTGACTCTGTCGAAAATATTCTAGGAGAGCGAGTAGTGAAAACTTTATGCCAGCCTTTTTATAGAAAAAAAATCATAGAATTTTTATGGACAATTACTTCAGTAGTTATAATTTATTTCGTTTCCTAAAGGTACAGAAACTCTATACATATGGCACAGTGAATATGAAAAGATAGAATCTGCCCAAAAATTTAAAAGAAGACAAATTAATGTCGAGAGGCGATATAAACTTTTCTGTTGGCAATGATTCAATTTATATTCCATAAAATGGAAGGATAAGAGATCCGTTTGTATTCTGTCTTGCATCGAAAAGGCAGCAGAAATGAATCACGTTGACAGAAAAGAACGAGATGGTGCTATAAGCAAAGTTCTGTGCCCAAACAGCATTATTTCGTATAATAAAAATATGGGCTATGTTCACCTCTTTAACCAACTCAAAGGAATATAAGAAATAGACCGAAAAAGTAAGAAATGGCGGCAGAGGATTTTCTTTTCACTTCTTAGATACGAGCATAGTAAATGCATTTATTTTATTTGAATTTGTTCGGAAAACCGATCATGAAATAAAAACTATGAAAGATTTTTTGTCTTTCAGTTATAGAAGGATTAATATCGCTTGCAGGGGAAAAAAAGAGACCGAAAGAAAGCTGAAATCTCCAGTTGCAATAAAAAGTAAAAAACCATTCGTATACCCAGGAAAGAAAATGAATAATTCGAGATAAAAAAAAACGTTTTTATAGGGTGGCAAAGTAAAAAAAATAATTATTGAAATAATGTTTAAACTTGTCGCAAATGTCTAAATATTGCATTGTTAGGCGAATAAGAACGATTCCCAAAGTTTCAGAGATCTAGCTGCATGGGAAGTTGGTTAAATTAACGATCGAAAATTTGATGACACACACACATACACACACACCAAGTGAAATATTTAAAAACTTTTTAAAAAACTTTGTAAAAAAACTTCATCAATCTCTCTGCGTAATTCAATTTATCTTCCATAGATGACTCCACGTTACTACACAAAACTACGTTATTACAAAATATTGAAATATTAGTTAAAACTTGTCGCAAATGTCTAAATATTGCATTATTAGGCGAGTAAGAACGATTCACAAAGTTTCAGAGCTCTAGTTGCATGGGAAGTTGGTTAAATTAACAATTGAAAATTTGATGACACACTCACACACACACCAAATGAAATACAGAAAAACGTTTTAAAAATGTAAGTGATCCACCAAAGAGAGCGAGCAGAAGAAGATGTGCATATTGCAGCTCATCCAAAGAAGAGTGACGAACATTTTGGATGTACGAAACTTGTGAAGTTCCTTTAAGTTTACAAAAGAAGGAATCAACCCGTTTTTCAAAATTTCATGATAAATAACTTTTTTTATTTTTATTCTTACTAATATATTTTTGAAATAAGTACTGATTTTAATATTGTATTTCAAATCATGTTTGTGTTTGTTCTGAAAAATGTATGTTTGTAAAATTTTGACCTTCAAAATGTAAGAAAATATTTTCTTTTGTGCCTAAAATTTAAAAAATCATCAAATATATTGTACGAAATACATTTTAATGTATTTATTAGTAATATTTGAGAATGCATATCTCATTTTATTTATTTATTCATCATCCGATTTATTTTCACTGTAACACACTAATATGCTATAGCACATGTTCTAGTTGCAAGGTGGCACTTACGGTATCCCACCTTCCCCCTTGAAAAATAAAAACGCAAATTTTTTTCAAGTTTGAAAGGCACTTAAATAAGTCCATGTGACTAACTCCATGGCACTTTTTTAAAAGATTAAAAAATATTTTAAATATGCGTGTCGTAAAGGGTTTGAATGATTACTGGTTTTGCTTTATGTAGAAATGCCATAACAATTTTGGATTTAGTACGTCAATTGATTGGTTAATTTGTCTTTGCCTCTCAGACTTTTTGTTGCTTTCTACAGTCGACATAACTGACCACTTATACGTTTCTGTTAATTTCGTCCAAGGCATAGCTTATGTTTTCCTGAACAAAGAACATTTACTTTGATGGGTTCCTTTTTTGACTGTGCAAAACAAGCTTTGGCAGAAAAGGAAAGCAAAGAAAAGCACATGATGCTTTCCCAGTTTAAAAGCCTTTTACAATTAACCTTCGACCCAAAACAACATAATTATTTATGAAACAAGATATATTCAACTTTTCTATAAACCGTGAGGCATGTCCTTTAGGGTCATATTTCAGCATAATTCACTGATTAGTACCATTGCTTGGGAAAAACAGCCAGAGCAGCAAACCATAGCAAATAAGAAAATTAGGTTTATCAGTTGACAATTCTGAACAATTATTTTCAAAAAAATTTCTTCGAACAATTCTTTTTTTTCTTTAAAAGTAAAGAAAGAAAGGTTTTCAAAGAATTCTTTTAAATTTTAACAATTGCTTTCAAAGTAATTTTTCCCCAACGTACAGATAGGTTCCAACTTTTCGGCATTTGCTGACTCAATTTTTCAAAGATAAGATGTTCCAGCATTTCTTTTATTGGTACCTCAAGCGGTGAAGCGATTACAGTAAAATTTACACTTCTTAGATCGTTTAGATCTTGCTCTAGGTAAAATTAATTAATATTTTCAGTTTAAAAAGACAAGTATTTCTGAAATATACCAAAATAAGAAATTAAATATGAAGCAAAAACAAAAGTCGACGTAATATATAAAAAAAAAAAAGGAGGGGGAATCACACACACAAATTTAGGTAGTTTTTGCCATTTTAAAATATATTTATGAATTAATTTTTTTTGAAAAAAATCACACAATGCCTCATTTCGAGTTTGTTTAAATAAATATTAAATATTTTTCAAATATATTTAATAAAATTCCAAAAAAGAGTAAAACTGTATTCAAATGCATAGATATCCGATTTCGATATCCAATTTTCGGATTAATCTTTTTTTTTTTTTTTTTTTTTAATCTCATTTGACGTAAAAACTGACATAACTTCATAAACAATAAGAGCAAATAAAAATAAGGTATATTTAGAAATCAGAGAGTTCAAGTACTTCAAGTACTTAGAATGTAGAACTAAAGCATTCTCCATTTTTGTTAGAACTGGCAGTTTTGCACCCAGTTAAATACCATAAACAAATGTGTGTACAAAAATTTATAACTTATATATTATTCATCATATTGAATTAACCGTGTAACCATTATCAAATTTTTAAAGGCTTCTCTTTGGTAAAAAGGTAAATATTTTAACACACTCATTTGAAAGCGATTGCAGGGATCAAAAATGCATGCATAACACAAAAACAGAATTATTCAAAATTTCTTATTTTCAAAAATAAACGCCTAGGAATGATAAGTAATACGTGAATACAAAAGTAAACTGTAGAAATTTCATATTGAGAAAAATAGGTGGTCTATACGTATGTTTTTCATGAAGCTATTTCACGAAAGCTGTTTTAGAAGCTTTCACTGAGTTACCTCACAGTTGATTCGGCAACAGTGGACTGGATGATTCGTTGAATCTAACTTCACAGTAATGCTCTCCTACTTAGAGGAATATACAAAATTAAAACCCATGGTAATTTTTATTCATGGAATAACATTAAACCAGACACGTAATTCAAAAGTCATTTAAAAATGTAGGATATCTAACAATCTTGATGGAAGGAAAGCTAAGTGTTTGCTTATGGATCAGAGTAACAGTGATGGTGACGCTGAAACAGAATTTGTTGATGTACCTGAAGAGATAAAAGAAAATGAATATGATGAACTTTTCTTGTTATCCGATAAGAAAATTTATAAGTTCAAAAGGTATATAATTTCTTTTAAATAAAAAGCATGTAGACACAAGTAGAATTTTTTTTTTATGCTCATGTTCTCGTTATTTTTAAATCTATAATTTTTCAGTTTCATAGGAAGGGAAAGCGCTGTAGTACATCAATTCCAAATTTTACGAATGATACGCCTAGTAGCTTTATCGGTTGAAGTTGACTTGATTGAAGTAGAGGAGATTTCCCTCTTTGACATTTTCTACAGTGGTCTGGTCGAAGTTGTTCCGGTGCGACCAAGAGCCATTGCTGTCCCATAGGATCATAGTTTCTTTTGTACAATACACTGTCTCTCATTTTATAGCTTCGATATTCGTTATCTTTCTGAAGCATTTTAATTATGAATTTCATCTGGTTATCTTTCTCTTGCTCTTTTCAGTAGTCTGTCATAGACGCTAGAAAAGGAATTTCATTAAAGTCTTCGCTTTCTGCTTTGGAGAGAGGTTTTCCTGACGGGGTATCGGAATGTTTATTGTCACTCTTATAGGCGATGGTTATGTCGTACTCTTACAACCTCAGGGCACATCTGGCAAATCTTCCATATGGATCATTTACATTGGTGAGCTAATACAAAGAATGGTAGTCTGTTACGATTGCAAAGAGTTTTTCAAATTTATTAGATCTAAATTTATTGATTCTCCAGATGACAGCAAGACACTCCTTATTGGTTGTTGAGTAACTCCTTTCGGCTGCTGTTAAAGACCTGGATACATAGGCTATTAGTCTTTCTCTGCCATCCTGGACTTGCGATAGTACTGCACCTAAGCCATATCCACTAGCGTCTGAATGAATCTTTATTTCTGTGTTTGGAAGGTAATGTCCTAAAACAGGGTATCCAGTGAGTAATTTCTTGAGGGTTGAGAAAGATTCTTTTTGAGAACTATTCCATGAAAACTTTGCATTTTTTTTTTTCAGAAAGTCGCGCAGCGATTTTGCGAAGTAGTTGATAAATTGCTGATAATACGAGCACAAACCCAAAAAGCAACGGATATCTGAAATAGTTTCCGGAACAGGAAACCCTGTCACAGCTGTTAACTTTTCAGGATCTATATAGATTCTTCGCTCATCAACTAAATGATGCAATATCGTCAGTTTCTTTCTTCTGAATGAGCATTTGCTTGATTTCAACGAGAGTATTGCCTCTTTGATACATTTTAAAATAATGTCCAATGATGTCATCTAGATAGCAAAGACTTTACTTGATTATATTTTACTTGAATCCTCGAATTATCCGTTCCATCCGTTTGAACGTAACTAGTTCATTACATAACCCAGATGACATGAATTCATAAAACCCTTCAGGAGTCACAATAGTCGTCTTTTCTCGGTCTCTTTCATCGACTTCTATCTGCCAATAGCTTAACTTAAAACACATCATTTAGAAAATTCTTGCATCAGCTAGGAATCCAAAGCCTTATCAATAAGTGGTAGCGAAAAAACATCTTTTGTTCAATTTTTTATAATCAACTCAAAAGTGAAATTCTCTATTTTTCTTCTTCATGAGAACTACGGGAGATGACTATGGAATATCTGACGATCATGTGACGCCTTTCTTTATCATTCGTTGTACTTCATCTTATATTACTCGTCTCTTATTGGTTGAGTTATGGTATGGTCTTTATTTGATCGGAGCACTACGCCCGAGGGGATCTCATGTTTAACCGTTGTGTGCACATGGCCTTCCTGTTGAAGTCGAATACGTCACTAAATTCTTTAAGCAAAATCAGTTGTTTGCTTTTCTGAGTAATTGTGAGTCCAGTATCTATCATGCCCTTCAATTTTTCTCGAGGTACTTGCTTTCTGAGCTGATGTTCCCGATGATCTTCTCGGCTCTTGTCATTCAGCGAACAAATAGCGTAATTCATTATCGTTGATAAGCTGGCTATTTTCATTCCCTACGGCATCATTTGAGTTCTCTGTGACCAATTTGTTACCCACACTTTGCAACAGTCATTTTCAATGTCATTTATCGAGGCTTTTACAATTAGCTCTTGTTCGTACTTTCCGATTCTGTTGCCAGTCATCACAGCCTTATCTACCTCTTTAATTTCCGTACTACAACAAATATTTGTTCCACTGAATAATCATTGATTGGGTAATTTCGTGTGGCAAACATGGAGCAATTCGATATACTCGATTCTGTGTTCTCTGGAAGGGTTTCGACGAGTCGTAGTTCTTCATTTCCACATTCTAAAAGACAGCTATAGTATCATTTGTTGATCCAAGTATCATTTGATGGCTGCATTTGGAAAATATAAGAAATTCAAACGGCCTTTGACCTCATTCAGGTCTACTTTCAATACACAGCGTCCGGAAGCGGCTACAGGTTTCCTGCATGCAGTTTTTAGAATACCCATATATTTAAAAAACATTGGAACATTTTACTTTCGACGCAGTTCTTCAGATCTTACGAAATAATCGGTATTTGGATCAACTAACGCTTTTATACATCGTCCATTCGCTGTGACATAGGTCATGTTATTTTCCATGCTAGTTGAATTATGCGTCATTGAAATTTTTTCAGTTACAGCCACATCTCCAAAAAAGGGCGCTTGGCTTATTTTTCCTCATGGGGTAAGTGCGGAGAATAGTTGGGATGGTTAGCAAGCGACAATGACTGCGGACGACAGAAAGAGCGGTGGGGATATGGAGAGTGGTTTCAGTAATTGGATGCAGTAGGCCATGTAATGTCTTCGTCAAAGCTTTCCTGGGATTCATTATCCATATCTTGAGCGTTGTTCACTCCAGGGGCTGTTGCTTCAGCAAATACTCGGTGTCTCTCTCTACAAAAATGCAATACTTGCCCAGGACGTCTACAGTTAGCAGAGAGGCACATTCTCGGCCGTTTACCACATATCTGTTTTACGCTGTACGACAGTGAAGTTTCTGACTGGCTGCCTAGGATGTTGCCCAACTGAAAATTGGTATTGCAGAGTGGTGTTATGACTGCTTGGATAGGAGCGAGAGCCTCTACGATATGTTTCTGTACTATAGGTGCAATGTCACCTGGAGATGCGGATTCGTCATTGGTATACTGATTGCCAGTAGGATGTTTTGAAGCTCTTACTTAACAATGCTGCGTACCAGGAATTGTAGATCAATCATGTTTGTATCGGCTGATACATTAAAAACATTGGACTTTGAAACTTAAGCCTGGTGATGTGTGTCCTTTTAAGGTTTTCAATCTATCGGTAACATTTTACAAATTCATCAACAGTTTTACAAACCTTAACCAGCAGGGTCTAATATAAATCTTCTGCAATCCCCTTAATCATATGTGCCACTTTCTCTTCTTGTATGAAAGGATTAACTTTTTGGAACAAAGTGAATATTTACTGGATGTACGACTCGATTGTCTCGTCAATTTATTGCACACATGTAAGCAAACATTTTTCAGTTTGGATTCTTAGATCATCTGTACAGCAAAACGTATTGTTTCGATAGTTTCCGAATCTAGATGAATTTGTGAAAGGGTCCTCATTATTGTCCAACCATAGTCTAGGTGTTCCAGGAAGGTAGAAATTGACGTTCTTTTGGCATATTCGTTCACCCCAGCAGTTTTAGGAGGCGATCTGTTCTTAGTCCTTGAGTCATTTACTAGCATCTTTCTTGCTGGTGCACCGAAAGAGAAAGAGATACATGAATTTCTAGGTAGCTGCTATGTCAGTAAACGGCACTAGAGAAATATTGGTTAGAAACTGTAAAATTTGACTTGGTGAAATCAGAAATTGTTAGGCCAGTCATCGTTTTAAAGCTTCTACTTGGATATGGTATTTGGCCAAAATCAGGAGAGAGACCTTCAAGGAGTAGAGTTCTACGTAGCTGCTCTATTGCAAAGAACATTACCCCGCACCTTCCCCAAAAATGTCACTTAGAATATATGGGTGAGCCAAATAAAAAGTACGGAATTGAATCTCAACACGAGATTTTTATTAATCAAAATAATTTAGATTAAATTAATTATAAATTGTATAAATAGAATTAAAATTAATTATAAATTTCGGATTCTAAACGCAATAACAGGAAGATGAAAACTCCACATTACTGCTTAGCAGAGGTATATATACGAAATTTTCGAGGATAAATGTGGACTCACAGATGGATTTTATCTATTAACCATGGTCGAATGTAACTAGAAGTTCGAAGTTTAATAGGATGCAGAGAATGAATGAATGCTCTTATAGTTACTATTGCCAGAAAATGAGTCACGTACAATATCAACAGATTATCTTTTTTCGGAGAGCAATGTACATATTTCATTTTATAGAAATACATTATGCCACTTCTTAGAGTGTAATGTAACTTTAACTATACTTACGATAAACAAAATAAAAATTGTTCAATGCAGAGTTTTACAAAGAACAGATTTAGCCACCCAAGGTGATAAATTTTTTTAATAATTTATATATATATATATATATATATAACAATCTAAGAATATCCAAAACCAAAGCAAAATAATTAAGAGAAAATAGCTAAATATTTAAGGAAGTCATTAATAATCAAATTAATATTTATGCAAATCAAATAAATATTTACCTAAATAAGTAAACAATCTAAAATTCAAATCTCTAAAACCCGAAAATTCGAACCAAACAATTTAAAATAAACCAAAGTGATAAAAAAGCAAAATTTAAAGAAAATGGAAATAATGTAGTTAATACTGTCTCATACTTTGGTAGGTAATAATGTGTGTTTATACCGGTAATTACTGATCTAACCAACACACTTCAGAAAATTTTATGATAGAAAGATAGTAACAAACCATAAGTTAGCTAATTCAGAAATTTTACATCAGGAAAAAGAAGGTAAACGTAGAAAAAATCTTGAATGTCTCTAAAAACCCCAGTTTATATTTAATTAATCATCTATAATATTGTAACATCAATTGAAAACCTTAATTAAAAGAATAATATTAATTTAATCACAAGAAATAATCACGAATATAAGTAATCTAAAACATAATGTAATATAAATTAACCAATGACGCGTAATTATAAATAAAATGCTGAAAATTTTTAAAAAAACACAGAAATTATAGCAAATAAAAATTAATTATCAAAAAAAACTTAAACAAATTGCAATAAATTAAAACAAATATTACTATTAAAAGCATTTACAAACAAACACAGAAAACACTCCACAATATCATACAAATTTCGAGCGTACGTTTTCTCTACTCCATGAAAGAATTCATCACCAATGTGAAAACTGATTTATTGATTTAAATAAAACGACACAGGTAAAGTGATTAATTTTAAGAAACCAAAAAAATATAATTTATTTAAATTTATTGAACAAAAGACGTAGAAAATATATTGAAAAACAGTATTTGGTAAATGTAATAAGCCAAATATTAACTTAAATAACTTTTTTAAAAAATGAAAAACAAATCGAAAAAAAGTTTAAAATGTGTCACCATTTAGAATGAAAAACCTATTTATAAAAAAAAAACATTTAAAAATAAGTAAATATTCAGTAAAAATATCAAAATTTAAAAATATAAAGAGACAAAAAGAGAAATGTAGAAAAATATAGGTCCAAGAATAAAAATAATAATAGAAAAATTTAAAGAAAATAACATTAAAAATAATAACAATAATAAAATACAGAAAAAAATATATATTTATCGTATTTATAACTTTAATATATTTAATTTCTTATAAAAAATTCATAGGATAATCAGTTTTTGAACAGATAGTATAGAATTAATATGAATTATTTTGAAAATTGATATTCGAATTAAGTTATTTGATATTTCTCTCTCAGTAAAAATAGTGATACAATATGTCTAAAAATTTTCTCATTGTACAGATTACATGAAGAGATGGCCGCAGTAGCCTAGTGGTCAAGATCGTGGACTCGCGATCGGCAGTTTTCGTTCAGTCGCGGGTTCGATCCTTGGCCGCCAAAGATTCGCCGTGTAGCCGGGGCTGATGCACGTTAAATCTGTTCGGGGTCCAAAGTCCTCCCGTTGGCGTGGTGTGGAAGTTAGGAGAGGGGGTGCCAGCTCAGGTGTCGTCCTCGTCACTTGACCGTGGTTCAAAATTACGAGGTCCGTCGCCAATAGTCCTCGTGCTGCTTCTAGTGCGACGTTAATAAAAACTAAACTACCTTTCAAGATTTACAGTTACAAAAGCATCGCCAACTACTGAAGCCATTAACTTCATTGTTAATACTGAGTGCTCCCAGGGAAATGATAATGGAGGACCTTCGTTCTTATCAAATATTGTGAAAGATATTAATCCGTTGTTCCGGACCTCGCACTTTCTGACGATTGCCTATCATCTTCAGGCCAACGGCTTAACCGAAAGATTTATCAGGACATTAGCAGACATGCTGTCCACGTACGTAAATGTCGAACAAAGAAATTAGGACAAAATTGTTCCCTTTGTGACCTTCCCTTATAATTCAGAAAGACGGGATTCAGTAATTTCTGTTTTGTTCATGGAAGAGAAATCCAGGCTCCTCTCGATGTGATTCTTCTGAACAGTACTGAAACCCACTCCAACATCTTATCACCAGGGTTGAAGAAGCTAGGCAATTGACAAAATTCCACATTTTCGAAGTTTAGGCAGATGATAGGCATCGATATGGACCAGTCATCTATAACATAGAGGATTTAGTTTAGATGTTTACACAAGTACGAAAAGTTAGACTGTCTGAGAAGCTCTTATTTTGGACCGTATCGAATAAGTCGACGATTATCAGATGTGACGTACGAAATAGAAAGTATGGAAGCAAACCGTAGGTGACGAAGTTCAAAAGATGTCCTGGTGTTAAAACTCTATTTTGATTCACGTAATCAAATTGTGTAGAAGGGAATACCTAACTTTTCAAGTAAACCTGTTACAAAGAAACAAACCAAGTTATAGCAGGGCGAAGATTCTTTCTAAAAAGTAGGAAATGGAGTGATATTCGTTTTCTGACAATGGCGCAAGAGCTATAAACCGAAATTCATTCCCTCGATGCATCCAAACAAAACTCCCATCTGCAGGTTGCATTCGACTGAGGTCGAATGATGAAATCCATCTGAGAGTCAGTATTTATTTTCGAAAACTTATACAACGAAGCAAGAACATCCTCTTCTTTATCCTCTTCTCGAAGTGCATCCTCATCTCTCGCTAAGCAAAAAAGTCAAGATAAGTTTTCATCATGTTGTGGCGCTTTGAATTTTAAATTTATAATTAATTGATGTTAATTCTATTTATGCTAAATTTACAATTAATTTATTTTGAATTTTTTTTTTATTAATAAAAATCTCGAGTTGTGATTCCATTCCGTATTCTTCATCTAGCTTACCCATATTATGCTACAAATAATATTAAATTTCATTACATTTTTATTCCCAATTGTTACTAAATAGTTCCTTTTCGATTGCAGTCTTTAATTATTTTCCAAGTACCAGATGATTAAATGGGTAAAATGTAGTGATATAATTAAGTATCGATGCTTTATAATTTTTGAATCTGGTTCTTTAGATTTATATTTTCATTTTACGACAACCATAACTACATTTAGCTTAAGATATATTTAATTTTAGAATTTATTGTTTCCTTTAATTTAGTATCTGAACGAAATATTATTGTCTATTTTATTAATTTATCGTTTGCTTTGATTATGGTACTTAATTTAATAATTTGATTTTTATTTCATAATCTCTTGCTTTATTTATTTTTGCTGTTTGTTGTTGCTATAAGTTGGAATCGTTTTTATTCTTAAGCTTATATACTTTGATTACTAAGCAAAGAAGCGATGGAATAAGGAATACAGTAATTTTTTATAAATTTTCATTTTATTTTAGAAATATTCAAATAGTCATTTAAAATAGAATGTTTTTTTTACTTGTATGGTATTAACATATCTATTGAGCCTTTTTAGACTTCAATAGGAGTACAAAGTCTTATACAGAACGTTAATCTTTGGCATATATATGAAGTGATGTTTTTAGATGTTTTGATATACTCAGAAATAAAATAAAAAATAATTGTTGTTGGTTTCAGAATGCTTTAGAGCAGTGGTTATCTATATTTTTCACAGAGGTCTTCCGACGGTTTGTGAGTATCTACAAAAAGAACACCCGAGGAAAAAAATTCCTCGTTTATACTAATTAGAGTTCAGTCTTCATAAACAGAAAAATTTTGAGAATCTCTGCATTAGGCTGTAACTCAAGCAGTGAAGGAATGTGTTTAAAGAGAATTTTTAATGCCCCTTCTTGAAATAAGTGCAGATTAGGGATTTGAAAAAGAAAAAGCGTGCAACATTTCCCGGCGTAAAAAAAGGAGTTTCGTTCGATCAACTCGGCAGTAGTCTTGAAACTATTGGTACAAAACTTAATTTCGAGTAATAAAATATAACATCCAGTTACCTGAAAGTAAATAACTTGGAAAATTATTTTGAAAAATATAACTAAATACTACTTTTCCAATTCCTGCAGGAACATTTAAAGAAATGGCCTATTTATTTTTGATAGAGTCTAATTTCTTTTTCAAAACAGATTAGTCCTCATATTTTACTTGAAACTTTAAATCGTGTGATGATAATGCATGTTTTATCAATAAAGCTACATTATTGATAAATCTTTAATATAACAAATTTAAAATTTTGAACAATTTGGGAAATTTAAAATTCAAGTATTGAGTATTATAAATAAGGATTTAATTCAACAGATAAAAATATTACCGACGTTCATTTTTAATTTTTAAAAATTTGTTCGGTCATTGAAAAAAAAAGTTATGTTACACATTTTCAACTCTTGTGTTTTACACTTTAAACTAATGATTACGCGATTAGATGGTAATATCGTTGTTTATATAATAGTTTAATATAATAATAAATAATATAATATTTATTGGTAATATAATAGTTTATTTTTATGGTAACATTGTCTGCTTTTATTGTTTTAGTTGTTAACATTGGTAACATTTTTGTACTTTGCATTGAATGCTTTGCTTGTGAAAATAAAAATGTATTAAGAATTTGAAGAGGATATTTTATTTTCTTGATAATAATTGATTCAGTGGAGGCTGAGCTCAGAAGTACGTTTACTTTACGCTAATTAATATTCGTTTTGAATAATTCTGCTTTTTCAAGAATTTAGAGGGAAAAAAACATGAACACATATTAAAATAAAATTAGCATTGCCAGTTTCAATTTTTTTTACTTTATATATTTATCTATTATTTTATAATTAAAGGGAGAAAAAAAAAAGAAACAAGTTTTGAAAGAAATATCAATGAAGATATTTTAATATAAGTATTTACAAAAAAAATTTTTAAAAAAATTAAAATCTAATTTTAAATTTTACAATTCTACTTGAGCTTCGAAATCTGTTAATTGCGATAACGATTTAAATTCATAAAAAAAAAAAATCTCAATAAATACTGTATTATATGAAAATTCATGGCATTAATAAATTTAAGAAAAATTCTTGAAATTTCAATTAGAATAATAATTAATATTGCTTTCTGGTTACTGAGATATATAAAAGTAATGAAATGTCTGACATTTGTATTATAAGGGTTCGTAAATCTCGATTCAAATATAACGAACTTTATTCTTACCTGACAATATTTTGAGACTGAACTACAAGTTGTTCTTTCGTTTTCCTTAACTGGAAACAGACAAGAGTTGTTTTGTTCAAAAGGCTGACTACGGAAATCTACATTGCAAGTGTAACAGTCGACTGAAATACAAAAAAGAAATTGTTACGAAACATAGTACAGCTGAAACATTGAAAGCACAAAACAAGAAGCAATTTCTTAAATGTTAAGTAGATAACATATTTAATAAAGATCTGTAAGATAGGTCAAAATAAGAAATAAGAGATGTTTCTGTTGAGTCGTGGGTTAACGTTCGCTACTAAAACTATTTTCATCGTGTTGAGGGATAATGCACGCTAATTATGTTGTGGCTCAAAAGCCCTTACGTTGGGATTATATGGATGTTTAGACACTGGGATATCAGATCCTGCGTTGTCCTCGTCGTTTGACCTTGTTTCAACATTATAATGTCAGTCGCCGAAAACTTTTGTACCGCTTCTCAGTGCCAAGTTAATAATAAATCAATCAATCGAAATTTGAACATTTTCTGCTTTGAGCATTATTTCAAATTTTTCCCCTGATAATCAAAGTTTATAAGCTTATAAATTACAATAAGGGTCCAATCTTGTTTTCCCCAACGATTAACGCTTCGGGGACTTTAAATGAATTTGATTGAATTAAAATCTCTCCCAGCGGATGAAACGTGACTTATGTAGATTAGATTATAATGACTGAAGTGCAATGAATAAATTCGATAAATTACATTTATAAGCAGCGCAGATTTAATACTGAACTGGGAAGTCAGAGCAGCGGAAAGTTTAGCTGAAATTATAAAAGAAAGAATGTAGACGGTATTGCCAAGCAAGAGTAGTTACTGGATTACTTGCAGTGTGGTGAGCATGGCATTAGTTATTATTATTTTTACAATTATTATTCCTATTTTGTTGAAAAAGGCAACACACGGTAAAGGCGAAGGAAAGACGAATGACTCAGCGCAGCTTGTGCGATTAAATTCTATTGATGTTTAAATTTTGCACTTAACGATTGATTCGTTTGGAATGCCGGCATAATGCGTATTTTTCTTCCTTAAAATTGATAACGTAGATATTACTCCTCCTTTCTACGTGCATTGTACGTTATGTTCACGTACATAGATGAGTAAAGTGTTTTAGTGTGGAAAACTTAGAATATTTATTCGAACTTGTTGCACTTACTCTATAAGAAATAAGCTTAACGATCTGACACAAGACCAATTAATATCAGCCACGATAGATCTATTTAGGGTCAGTAATCGAATCTTTATCCATAAATCTTTTACTGGTTATTCCGAACCGATGAGTAACAAATTATTAAAATTAAACGTTAGATTCTGACGCGGATAGGTTGTATCCACAGGTGCAGTAGGTTAAAAGTGTTGATCGCTCGTAGATCTCAATAAAATAACTTCACTATGATCATGGTGTGACATTCTGTGCATTATTTGTGTCTATTACATATAAGACTAGCTGGTATACCCATTATTTGCTCGGATGAATTAAAGAATATAATGATTTGTCATGAATCATACATTTTTTTAAAGAGGACCAATTTTTAAATTATATTTTGAGTAGTTTTAAGCGTATTGCAAGCGATTAATAGAATTTACCCACCCTCTTTTTAAAAGAAGGCCGAATGTTCTTTACATTCCGTATATTGTACGAGTACAATTTCATTTGCATCGATAGATTTCTGGATGAAACAATTTGAAAAAAAAATTGAAAAATCCTAAGTTGGCACTATTCAATGCTATTTAAAAAAAAAAATTGCGAAAAATTGGCTGTGATTTATCCACTCGTTCGGGCAGGAATCGTAATTTTTCAATAATTTGTTCGAGACCCACTCCGTTAAATGTACAAATTTCGCTTCAACATTACTTACTAAGAAAAATTTTACAAACATGGAAGAAAGTAATTTTAAAAAATAAAGATAATTTATTTCAAGAAAATATATATTCAAAAGACGAGTTTTTAAGTAAATCGATACTGCTACCAGCTATAGGTGGTGAAAAAGTTGGTTCTAAAAAATTAGCAAAAATAAATTTGAAAATTTTTTTCGGAGGAAATGATGAACTTTTTTTCCCAGAGCAAGATGATCAACGGCGTGTATTTGCATAACAGAAAATTATTTGAGTTTATATGCAGGATTAATAATAGAAAATGAATGGAATAATAACGGGGAATTACAGCTAACAATACACAAGTTGTCTGACAGATATAATTGTTAATACAAAGCTTTATTTTTCTATATCATTTGTTAATCGTAAAATATTTTTAAAATTAACGAATGATGTAGATTTCTTCGGGCGTTGTTAAATATGAAACATTTATTCTCACTGAGTGAATTAATTGCTGCACGCAATTATTTCAAGTTTTACTTTAGAATTTTATTAGATGTTAAATTTATTTAATTTCCAAAACCCTTTGTTCCTTTTCCGAAATAAATAGCTGAAACTTTTTTGAACTCTATCGTAATCAACTAGGCTCTTTTTTTTTTGTTTGAATTGTTTAAAATGAAACCTTACCCAATGAGCGAAACATGATTCCTGTAGATTAGTTTCAAGTTATGAAGTACAATGAAAATATTGTATAAACTATATTTATAAGCTGGGAAGAATTGAATACGAGGGTTGGAAGTTATTGAGAAATACCGTGAATTGGAGTGATCCGAGTGAGACATCGAAACCAACCGCATGTAGCCGAAGGAGTGATCGAAACGATCAAAGTGATCCTAGAAGGGATAGGAAAAGTATTCAGTACTCGAATCTGCAAATATGTATTGGTGAGGAATCGAATCTGGTCGTTTTGATTTGATAAATAAGCTTAGTTTCTAGCGGGTATTCGTTCCGACGCATTTAGGTAGTAACCACAAGGTAAGGAAAATTGATATTGGTCTTTAAATAATCTGTAAAAAGCGAATAACAAATTGGTTAGCATCATTTTGGACTCTTTTTTTTCTCTCTTCATCACACTATTAATTTTCTTCTTCTTTTTTATTAAGAGAAAAGCAAAGGTAATCACCAGTGGGCGAACGAAGCTCACTTATCGAGCATACATACAGGTATAAATTATTCGGTGCAATAATACAGGATTATTCTAAACAATTCATCAGTTTTTACAATTCCACATTTTCAAAAATAAACAACACAGAATGATAGGTAATACAAAAAAAAAACTGTTGGAGTTTTGTATTGTGAACAATAGAAGGCTCTCGAGTGTTTTTCGTAGAACTATGTCACACGAAAGCTGTTTTCAGAAGCTTTCATGGAGCTACCTCGCAGTGGGAT
>BMAW01076576.1:9797-35506 GCA_019974015.1 Nephila pilipes | reverse complement strand
AAGTCGGGAAATTTTTATCAAATAATGTAATTCGTATTTTATAGATTCTTAAAGTAAAAGCTTGAAAGAAACTATAAAATCGAGACAAAAAAAAATGTTTTATCAAATTTGCAGCAATATATGTGACTATGTTATTAAATCATTTTGATCTTGGATACATTTCAATGAAAATAACGAAGTTGTGTATTTGATAAACGAAAGAAAACAGTTTCGTTTTCCAAAAGGCAATTTTTTTTTTTTTTATTGAAATTGAAGCAAAGATGAAAAATTTGTCTTGAAATAACTGCCTATATGGTTTTAATGAAAGTTTATTTTGCCATATTTAGAAGCAACACTAGGGCTTCGGTGACGGACTTTTTATTTTGAGCCTCCGTCAAGTGACGAAGACGACACTTATCTGGTACCCCACTTTCCGAAATTCCACACCGATTTAACAGGCATCAACCCCGCTACACGATGAGACTTTAGTGGCATCAGGATTCGAACACACAATTGGACTGAAATAACTCTGGCATGAGTTCAAGTCCATGACCATTCGGTTTCTGTGGCCGCATGTTTTTTTTAATCAATTACAAGATAGTGAATGAGAAAGTTAAGGCATATGACGCGAGGGCGAAATCTGTCAATGCTGCGCCATCTGTTATCGAGACACAAAAATCTGGTAGAAAAAGATAAAAAGTAGCTTACAAGAAGGGTCGAAAATAGAGAAGGATCACTAGGGTATCCAAGGGGAGCATCTCCATGATCATCACAGATAGTAATCCCCACGGAAAAGAAAAAGATCACTAGGGTATTTCGGGGTCTTCATACTCGTATTTACCTAAAGCAATTAAGCTTCCGAGGGCTAAAGCGCTATGGAAGAATTTTACTTATCAATAGAATAAGTAATGTGAAATGATTATACGGCATTTTCCATTTAATGTGCGAACATGAACAATATAATAATTATATTTTATTACTTATTTTAAAATTAAAAATATTTACACATAATTTTACCTCACTATAAACATTTTTATACTGATTCACAGAGCGAAGATTTTAAATTCAGATTCGTGCAATTATTTTACATGTTGACTTGGTTCTTTGAACATTAATTGTTTTAAAAAAAGGAATGCATTTCTTTTTCTTTGAAGAAAGATAAAATCATTTTTATCAATTGATTGATTGATTGATTATTTGCGTCGCATTTAGAAGCGACACTAGAGTTTATATATATATATATATATATTGTTCAAATCAAAGAAAGATATTTTTTCGAGAATGAAGTACGGTAACAACAACATTGTTTTCTGTTTCTCCTCAGAATACGAAATGCTTCATTCTCACAGAAATGAAAGTTATTTTGCAATAAGCATTGGTGCAAAATCGATAAAACGAAATCATCAAAACATCTTTTAAAAATAAATCTCATTGTGAAATATTTCGAACAATAAATGCTTAGGAAGATCTGAAATTTGAAATAAAGCATTGTCAATGCATTTACTCATTTAGTTTTTGAATTCTATTTTGTCTATTATTTTGAAGTATGGCAACAACCTGCATTATTTTCTATATTTTGTCAGAATTCGAAAATCTTTCTTTCTCATTCAAATAGAAGTCAACGTGCGATAAATATTTGCAATGTTAATAAAATAAAAATCGTTAAAATATCTTAGCAAAACAAATCGTATTACGAAACATTTAGAACAATAAACTGCTTAGAAATTCGTCTAAAATTTGAAACAAAGCATTGACAACACATACACATATTCATTTTTTTTATTCTATTTTCTTACATTTCTTTTCAATTGTTTTTGCAGTTAAAATTGTTATTGTTTTGCATAAAGGAAGAATTATCTTCCGCGTTATGGAATTTTGTTTCAAATAAAAATCGCGTTATAAAATTTATCGATTGTAAAATCAATTTACGAATGTAATTTTTTAAAATAAATCTTTTATTTAAGTAACACTTCCCCCCACCCATCCGCACACTAAACCCCATTTTTTTTGTTTACAATTTTTTTTCGTTCAATAAGATTCTTTACAGTCACGTGATTTCATTATTTTTTTTTTCCTTCTCGAATTGCAAAATATTTTATCTGCAGAAGAAATCGAGTTTATTTGTTTCTATTTGACTTATTAACAAATGCAAAATAACTTTGATATCAAATGTTAAAAGAATATGAAAGCTAAATATGTCCCCAATACACAGATAACAGTACTCTAGAACTTAACGATTGTTTCAGCATTCTCCAAACACGTGACCTATTACGCATTACGCATACGGGAGTGATAATGCGGTGCTCTCAAATGATAATGTACTGAATAGTAAGTAATCATAGTCTGCACATTCAGTGCCTTGAACTCAAATAGCTGGGATAGAATTTATCCAGTTGTTCATCTGGGAAACAGGTGTTTTATCAGAGTAGTCAGTTTGCTGCTAGTAGGCCAAGGTTATAGTTCTACGTGGACTTCTCTTGACGGGAAAAACTGGATTCTAGGCTGGTCGAAAATTAAAATTTATTAGCTTCCCAACAATGTAGGAAGTCAGTTTGAGAAGAAACTGTTAGTAAGAGGTGGGAGGGAAGAATTCCAGTCTATTTTTCGCTGTTATCGTGACTATTCCCTGATTAGTTGCAGTAGCGGTGATTTGGGGAGGCGATGGGGGGGGGGAGCCCCCATTTTAAATATTAAAACTTTTATTCCATTTTAGCCGCCTAAAACTTAGAATTATGAACAAAACATTTATATAAAGCCTGTTGTATTCCACTAAATTATTTGTCTTTTTGTTACTTTAAATATTAAAAAAAATTAACTACTTAGCTGTAATATAGGCATAAAATCCAATGCCGTGAATAAAGCGTGACAAAACTCACTAGTTGGATTTCATAATTTCATAATAATAGTAACAAATGTTCACTAGTAATAAACAAAACCACAGTAAAGCTCCTATTACGCGTCAACTTTTACTTCTCTATTCAAATTCTTTCAGAAAGCATCAAAAACTTACCGTTTTGTAGACACGTTTATATTCCCTCTGCATTTTTTTTTTGTTGTCCATACATTCTTTGCTCTCCTTTCCACACTTCTTGTTCCTAACTATTTAGTTGGATCACTTTCACTACTCAAGAGTTCTTTTCCTGGAATTTCGGAACTGTCTTTTCCGTTTTGCTTCCCTTTTTCGCATACATTATATGTTAGATAACACCTTTAAGCAGAAAAATATTCCTATATTATTTAAATTTACGATCTGATTGTAAATGATCAATAGACTAGAGTGGACCGAAAAAAAAAACATACTTTTTTTTTTTTTAATTTTTTTATGACGATTTTCTGAAATTAAAGTAGCCATTCGCCCAGCTCAGTAAAAGTGACAAAAAAATTTCAAATAAAAAAAAAAATCTTCAGTTCGCGTAATGCACTGAGTTTTGAAAAATGCAGAAATTTCCGCTATTTTTTTGACATTTTTTTTTATTTCAATTAAACTTACAAATGTAACACTGTAGCACAACAACAACGTCTAAATGGGAAGTTTGGGGTATGAGGAGGGGGAATTAAAATGTGTGTAAATACAAAATATTTATTATTCGCTCAAGAAGCCCACAAATAACGTTTTTTGTCGTAAAATTAGCGTTATTTTGCAGTTATATATAACTTTAACTTTTCACCTTTAATAAACAAACCTCAGTAAACAGTAAACATCTGGGCGCGACAACATTGGGGTCATGGTCGCGAACTTGCGGTTGGCGTTGTTTTCGTCGAGTTGTAAGTTCGAGCCCTGACGCTGCGATAAGACCCACCACACACATAGCGGCGATGATGCATGTTAAATCTGTCGAGGCTCCTACCCCTTCTGGTAACGTGGTGTGGAACTTTAGAGAGGGGGGTACCAGCTCAGGTGTTGTCCTCGTCACTTGACCGAGGTTCAAAATTTCGAGGTCCGTTGCCAATAGCCCTCGTGTTGCTTCTAGTGCGACGTTAAAACAAACTAAATAAAACTATATAATGTATTTGTTTCTTTTCTTCCTAAGTATCGTGGATGGGCTGAGAATTGAAGATGATGGCGACCCCAATGGCGTAGAGATGGAAATAGCGAGTCCTCCCAACCTTGTGATTCCCCCCCCCCTTTCCCAAAGATGAAACAACACCTTAAAAAACATCATTCTCGCTCTAACAACAAAGTGAAAGTTATAGAAGTCTTGTGCTGCCACCAGCCACCGGAATTCTTCTCCGACGGATTTGCCGGACTAGTTCCACGTTGGAGCAACGGCGTGGAAACGAATGGGAGCTATGTCGAAAAGCGAGTGATATAAATCTTAGAGAATGCGTGTCGCTTTCAGATACAACATGAATTATGAAAATTGGATTACAAATGAAAAAAGTCATGGTGATGGAGTATCCGGCCATACAGATATTATTTTAGGCTTTCTACTTCAATGATATAATGTAGGCTACCAATGCAAAGCAGTACAGTTCCATTTGGTTTAAATAATTTGCTAGGCTTTACACTTTGCGTGTACTGTTTTAAATTTAATACAGTGCATTGTTTTTGCTGTTATTGTTAATTTTTCTCCAGTATTACGGAGTTTTCGGTTATACGACGGCGTTCTGGTCCGATATCTGCCGGATTGCCGATAAAGTACTGTATCTTTTCTCCTTCCCCCTCTTTTTTTTTGCGGAGATTTCGTTATTTGTTAACGTCGCATTGAGAAGCAACAGGTTGGCTCTTGGCAACGGAGCTCTTAATTTTAAACCTCGGTCAAGTCACGAAGACGACACGTGAAATGCTGTACCTCATCTCCAAACTTCCACACTTCAGGGTGGTGACCGGGTGTGAAAGTATAGTCCCACTGCAGCTCATACAGATAGTAAAGAGCGACTGAAAGCAGTACCCATTGTCTGGGGGTATAGATGGGTACTCTGCCCTTGGGCATTACATCAGTGGGCAAGTCCTCCAAATTGAGGGACTTCAGAGCTTGCCTTCTTCAGGTACGGGCATCATGATCCCCAGGTACCCTAGTGTTCTTTTTCTTCCCTTTAGGGTTTACTGTCTTTGGTAAACTTGGGTGATGCGCCTCTGGGATACCCCAGAATTCCTACTGCATTTTCGACCCTTCCGATCAATCAATTTATATCTTTTTTCAATTTTTTCACGCGTCCTTGTTTGGCACAGCATTGATACATCTGGCTCTTGCGCCATTAAGAATACTATCACTCATTCCAAACTTCCACATCACGCCAACAGAAAGACTTGGAGCCTCGATAGATTTAATGTGCATAAGACCTGCTGCATGACGGGTTTTTGTGGCATTGGGGCTAAAACCCACGACTCGACGGAAACAACACAAGCCGAGAGTCTACCAACATGCCTACTAGGCTGCCGTGGTCACTTATTTTTACAGAGAGAAATCCAGATAACGAGGACTGATTTTTACATTATATTTACTTGTGTCCTAGAATGTGAATTTCTTTAATTTGATTTTTTAAGAGTGTTTACATTGATTTGAATAATATAAGTCCCCCCCCCCTTGGTCGCGGTCCATTTGAAATATCTGAAAACACTTTAAGTACTTTTGCTCAAAAATACAAGTAGTATCTAAAACTTTCTACAATGGTATTTTTAAAATTTAATTTTAGTCAAAATGAAATTTCAGCTCGCGCTACTTCCGCGGGGATTTCAAAGAAAGTAAACAAGACTCCTGAAAAACAATTTCTTTGGGATCGCGCGACCTTGCAAAGCGGTGTGGTAAACTGCCAAACTTCTCCACCGCCAAGTTTAAAGACTTTAACTGTAACACATCCCCTGACAGGGTCACATCTTTCACTCGATAAATAGAGTCATATTGTTTCACACGCAACTTTCTTGGAGATATACATGAAATACCATTCTCTTTAAAAACAATTTCTTTAAGATCCTATGCAGGGTTTAAACGCTAAGCATGAATTTTTTCTGCCAAAGTTGTGATGTTGCGCTATTCGCAATTTTCTATTCACTTATTTTTTGCTAATTTCGATTGCATAAAATAACTCCTTGCCAACCTAAATGAAACGTGATTAGGCAAGTAAGAAGATGATAAGAAGTGTAATGAACTGAATTAGTGATAGGGATATAAAGCGAAATAGAATTGAAAAGAAACAGAAGGGATATTGTGGATAACGAAAAGAGGATAGATATTTGTAAATTAGATTGAATCACCGTAATTAATTGTTTATAATGAAATTAAGTAGAAGCGACCCCAAGTGAGGGAAGGCCGTTACAAAAGTGCTTTTAATTATCAAAGAGGAAATCGAACGTATAACCCTAATAGTGTTACGTGGTTCATGGATTGTACGAGAAGTCTACACAATCGAAAAGTAGGCCTTTCCGAGTGTGTATCCAAATATTATTGTGGGATTCTGTAGTTAATACCATAATTTTCCCCTTTGAACAAGAAGAAATTAAAACACACATATAAATACACGTTAGCTTTGTTTAGTTTACTTTTTATAAACGTCGCAGTAGAAGCAATACGAGGGCTATTGGCGACAGATTTCGTAATTTTGAACCATGGTCAAGTGACGAGGACGACACCTGAGCTGGCACCCCCTCTCCTAACTTCCACACCACGCCAACTGGAAGACTTTGCCGAATGTATCTACTTTCATAATTTGAAGTGTAGGTGGTAGAATGTAAAGAAATGAGGTATAGTATTCCTTTTATTCGAAGGAGAGAGATATTTGAAAGGAGAAAAAAATGTCGTACACCTCCGGTATTAATTACAAATACTCGTGATTAAGAATGAAATATTTTTTTGCCGTTGCATACCTACGTCCCACCTTCAGACACTGATCATTGCTGTGTAAAACTTGCTTTTATCAGTTTCAACGGCGGCGCGAGTAGCAAATGACTCATTGTGAAAAAGGTAAAATCGAAGCTTTACGTACCACTGAGAAAAACTACAGTTACAGAACAAACCATCTAAACAGATCTAAGGGATGTATTCTGTTTTTTTTCTTATAAAAGCCAATCTCATGGCTTAAAAACAATCAAAAATCATCCAATGAAATTCAATCCAAGGGACGAAAAGCATATTTCAAGGATTGCATAAGTTATGCGAAGTTCGCCAATGAAGTAAGGCAATGACAATTTAATGCGAATAAAGAAACGATAATATTCGGGCAATACATCTCTCTCTCTCTCTCTCGTAATAGTAATTTCAAATAAGCGAAAGTGATGTCGATTCCAAAATTAACAATTAGGAGATGGGGTGCCAGCTCAGGTATTGTCCTCGTCTCTTGACCGAGGTTCAAAATTACGAGGTCCGTTGCCAATAGCCCTCGTGTTGCTTCTAGTTTAGTTTAGTTTTTATTAACGTCACACTAGAAGCAACACGAGGGCTATTGGCGACGGACCTCGTAATTTTGAATCACGGTCAAGTGACGAGGACGACACCTGAGCTGGCACCCCTCTCTCCTAACATCCACACCTCGTCAACGGGAAGACTTTGGGCTCCTAACAGATTAACGTGCATCAGCCCCGGCTACACGGCGAGTATTTGGCGGTCAAGGATCGAGCCCGCGACTGAACGAAAACCGCCGGCCGCTAGTCCACGACCTTGACCACTAGGCTACCGCGGCCCCTCGTGTTGCTTCTAATGCGACGTTAATAAAAACTAAACTAAACTAAACCAAAATTAACAATAGTTACAGTTGAAAAGTTATAGGAAAGCGTTCGCTAGAAGAAACATGAACAAGGAAGAGAATTTAATTATTTTAATAAATAATTTATTTTTTTACTTGACAATTGTAATGATATGTAGACAGTAATATGTCTATATTTTTTTACAGATCATACTCAGTGACGAAAAAAAAAAACTCTGATTGGATGGTCCAGATTAATTTTAAGCATCACTGGAGAGATTTACGGAAAGAAGAAAAATATATTTCCAAGTGGAATTTTGGAGATGAACGTGTTACAGTTTGGGCCGCTTTCTGTAGTCGCAAAATACGAGGGTGGTTCAAAAAGTTCCTGTAATTGAAGACAGATGATATCATTAAGACAAATTGTTGTTACCATTGGGAGACGAAACAAATATGACGTTGATTCATTAGTTATTTTTGATTTGTAAGTCATTTGCTGCCGGAGCAAAATTTGATCGCGGCCGCGTCGAGTTGTCGTCGTCCTTGAGACCTGGATTCCTCATTATGCATCGCAAATCAAACAAAAATCAAAACTTTGAACCTCAAAACGTTAAATTCCAATAGATCTTTTCCACACAAAAAAAGCGATGATCGGGTCTGATGGTTGGAAAAGTTATGACGAAGAATTTTTGAGGTGCGAAAGGCGTCATGATCGTGAATACGAGTCACTGAGACTAAGACAGCTGTCTAGTGATTCATGATGCTGAAGTAAGCAAACCATTTTAAATGTTACGAGCGCAAATTCTTCGAATTTCTAAGGACATATTGAATGATCCTCATACTCCCAATAGCTTTCATAACTTCAAAAATGAAAAGCAACGAATTCCTTAAGAAACTAAAACAGATTTATTGCCATTTATGAGGCGTGAAAATAACTTCTCAACTAAGCAATGCTAGCAGACATACTAATTCTACTACGCGCCAATGACTATCTATCAAGAAACTGACAGTATTGGATTGGCCGACTTCCTCGCCTGTAGTAGAGAACCTTTGGGAAATACCGGTGCATCAAATTCTTTAATGTACGTGACAGTTTCAAATTAAGATGAGCATAACAATGAAATTATGAGTGTTTGGTCAAATAGTTATCAAACTGCTGTAAACAAACTTGCGCAGAGCACGAAGAACTACGTTTTTCAATTAATTAATGGAAGTGTACCATATTTTTTCAATTAATTGAAGCGAACCATATTTTTTCAATTAAATGATAAAAGTAAACATCACTATTAGTGAACATCTTTTTTTTATGGTTCACAAAAATTCACTAGTTTTCTTCTGTCTAGGTTTAATTGTGCCACTCCAACGGCACGTACTTTTTGACATGTTTGTACTCCTCAAATAAAATATGCATGTTCATACTTCTTTCAGTTATATTTATGTATTAATTGAACGTTATACAATATCCAGTCACAAAATCGATGAGTAAATATTTTGTTTTTGTTACTTTTGTAAAACTTTATTACTTCGATGGTGGTATATGTATGACACGTACTTTATATATATATATATATATATATATATATATTTGAAAGATTGTTCTAGAGACTTCTGCTTTTGTTCAGGGACATCTAGTTTTGAAGCCAAGTTAGCCGATATGGTGAGACTTGGTGGAAATATTTATCACAAAGGTCACCTCTACCTATTCAACATGATTGCCAGATGAATTCCCACTTGACTGAAAAACTAACTTTCCAGCCACAATAGTTAGTCTGCAAGAAAGAAACGAAGTCCAAACTTTTTGCATAGCAATAGACACAATAAATAATGCTAAACTGGGAAAAACATAAATTTCCATTAAATACGCCAACTTATTGCGAGAAAGGAATTCATAATTAGTTGTTGATTCTGATAACATGTCATTATCCATTGCCATTCGTCAAGGGGCCGCGGTAGCCTAGTGGTCAAGTTCGTGGACTAGCGGCCGGCGGTGTTCGCTCAGTCGCGGGTTCGATCCTTGGCCGCCAAAGACCTACCGTGTAGACGGGGCTGATGCACGATAAATCTGTTCGGGGTCCAAAGTCCTCTCGATGGCGCGGTGTGGAAGTTAGGAGAGGGGGGTGCCTGCTCAGGTATCCTCGTCAATTGACTGTGGTTCAAAATTACGAGGTCCGTCGCCAATAGCCTTCGTGTTGCTTCTAGTGCGACGTTAATAAAAACTAAACTAAAACTGCCATATATCAAGATGTGCAGCCACAGTAGTGGAGTGGTCAAGGTCAGCGATGCTTCAGTCGAGTTCGAGTCCCGTTGTGTATTAGAGTTGAAGCACTGCAAATCTGTTGGGGATCAAAATCCTCACTTTGGCGTGGTGCGGGAGACGGGGTGATACATCAGATGTTGTCCTTGTTGCTTGACCGTGTCTCTAAATTATGAGGTATGTCACCTGTAGTCTTTATATTGCTTCTGAGTGCGACGTTAATTCACAGTGAATCCATCAATTCCTTTGGAAGTCATATACTTACCTTTAGGCACACCTAGCATAAAATTTATTGCATTTAAACCTTAAAAATTTTACAGAGTGCTTAACTTAAAATTCTATGCGCTGAACGTAACTATAATTTGAAAAATAAACTTTAGAATTTTATGATTTAAATTTCCCACAATTTTTATACATATATTACGCCATACCTAAAATTTCCCAGCACTTACTAGCAAAAAAAAATATTTACACTTATGTTGTTTTATAATATGCAAAATGTCAACATTATAACGAAAGTGTACCAGAAACCTAAAAAAACATGTTTTGAGAAAAACGCAAATGAAGATGTTTTCCTTCGTACGGCGCGTGGTACCTTTGTTTACAGTTTTAAAATTCAATTTTTGAAAAAAAAAAAAAAAAAAAAAATATCAAATTCTCATAAATAATACATATACTGGTTCGGAGAAACGCCTTACATTTTTTTTTAACCACAATATCAAAAAATGCAAAATTTGCAGCATTTTAACGACTGAGTTACCGAAATTATTTTAACTGAATGTGATTGATTGTTTATTTATTGTCGCACTGGAAAGCATTGCGGGGACTATTGGCGACGGATCTAGTCATTTTGAACCTCAGTTAAGTGACTAAAATTACCCATGAGTTGGCTCCTCCCTCTCCAAACTTCCACACCATACCAACGAGAGAATTTGAAACCTTGGCAGATTTAACATGCATCAGCCCTCTTTAATGGCGCATGTCACGTGACTGCAACATCATCAGACCCGCTTATGGGCAGAAGGGCTCGAATGTGATTGTTTATTAACGTCGCAATGAGAAGCAACGCGAGGGCTATTGGCGACGGAAATCGAAATTTTGAGCCACGGTCAAGTGACGAGGACGACACCGGAGCTGGCACCTCTCCAAACATCCACACCTCGCCACGAAAGAACTAGAGACCTCGACCAGATGTAACAAGCATCACCTCGCGACACGGCGAGTTTTTAGCGGCATCGAGGTTTGAACCCACAACTCGACAAAAACAACGATAATCCCAAGTCCGCGACCTTGACCACTAGGCTACCGCAGCCACACAACTATTTAGAAGGGAAATTAAAATATGCAACATTCTTTTTATTCGAAACCAAAAGGAATAAAATCAAGGGAGTGGGACCGGATTAGAGTGAAAATTCTTTTGTCGGTCGAATGAATGAATATATATTCAACTTACTACAAACTCTTACAATTACTCTTTACAAGAGATTAATTTTTTAAAAAAAGTACTTCTTTTGTCACATGCTACTTAACTTTCGATTCTCACGAACATAAGAATGGAATTCCAGGGAACCAATAATCGCACCACCGAAAATCGAAACAATTATTTCGCCTTCGCGTTTAAAAAACGATACTAAGTCTTACCGCAGCGATCCCAGAGAACCGGGATCAGATCTCGCTCGTTTCAAAATAACAGTCATTAAAAGCTGTAAAACTGACATTCGAAGAAGTGATAAAAATCAAACGATCCCTATCATCATATGATATAAAAAGTCATTGACTTTAATAAGTGGGAGGGGGTGATAAAAACCGGTCCCTAGCGCTCTCTTCCTGGGAAGGTGGAATACATAACTCGTTCGATTTCATTCTGCTTTATTTGTTTTTCATAACAAAACGGGTCAGGTCAATTCGAAACGAAACATGTAGACCAAGAACTTCCTTTTGTTCTGTCGCTTGGTCGATCATCCCAGACACCCCAGGCAAGGGTGGAGTAAGGACTTTTTTTTTTTGTTGATATTCCGATGATAATGCGAATCCGCGGGCAATTGTCTGTAACAAAAATCTCCATAACGGAGAGGAACTGTTCTTTTGAGGGAAGTAGAATCGTTTTCACGTAGGATTGTCTTCGACGTATCCCAAAATGGAATGCTTTTTCAGAAGCAGAAATGTTCCAAAATTAAAATATATAAGTTCGTATGTTGAGCCGTATAATTGTATCGCCGAAGTAACCTTGTGGTCACGGACTTGGTACCAGTGATGTTGTTTTCGTCGAGTCACAGGCTCGAACCATGATGCCACTAAAGACCCGTCGTGTAGCGGGACTGATGCTCATTAAATCTATTTCAGGTCCCAAGTCCTTCCGTGTGGTGACCGGATGTGGCAGAATAGTCCCAGTGTAGCTCATGCATGTCGTAAGAGGTGACTAAAATGGGTATCCAGAGTCTGGGGATATAGCCGGGCACCCTTCCTCTGAGGATTATATCAGGGGACTTCAGGGGATTACCTTCTTTAGGTGAGTAAGGGCATCATGACCCCGAGGCAACCCAGTTTTCTTTCCTACCGAGTTTACTGTCTTTGGTTTACGCTCTCCCGGAATACCCTAGCGATCCTTCTCTATTTTCGACCCTCCTTCTTGTCAACAAATTTTTATCTTTTTTATATTTTTTTCACACGTATAAACCACAGTTACATCTTGTTTGTCCAGTATTGCCACATCTGGCTCTTGCGCCAATTAACTTCATTATCACATCACACCTCCCGTTGGCGTGGTATGGAAGCTTGGAGAGGGAGGCTCCAGTCAAGGTATCGTCCTCGTCAACTGAACGAGGTTCAAAATTAGGAGGTCCATCGCCAATTACCCTCGCGTTGCTTTTTAGTACGACGTTAATAAAACAAAATCAATTAATCATTGCATCAGATTTCGGTTATTTCTATTCCGAATATTTTAATCTGTTTGGTCCTTGCCTCCATGTTGATTTCACTAATTGTTTAGCATCACAAACTCTGGAAAGTAGGTCTGCCGGTCTCGTGTTGTTTCTCAGTGTGACATTAGTAAACAATCACATCACATAACGTTGAGATGGTGTGGAGTTTGGAACGTAGGATGTCAGCTCAGGTATCGTTCTTGTCACTTGACCGAGATTTAAAACTACGAGGTCTGTCGCTAGTAGCTCACGTGTTACTTCTTGTATGACTTTAATAAAACAATCAATCAATCACAGATGCATGATATTTTTCCCCACAAATTTACGTTTATTTGGCGCAGATTTATTAAATGTGCGTCCTTGAGTCGATAAAATCAATCAATCAATTACTCTAATGTGAAACTGATTTTCAATTTTTCTTAGATAAGGCCCAGAATAAACATAGATGGGAAGAAAAATAAATCTCTTTTTTTTCATATGATTGAATGATTTTAAAAGATGTTGCCTTCACAATAATTAACTCTTAACATTTTTTGGAGCATCATTTCTACTTCGGAAAAAAAAATACTACCGAGTTTCCATACTTTTTCGAACGTTACACAAGGGAAGACAGATTTAAAACGAAAGTTCCTTTTTGTTCGTGCGCTTGTGTTTTTACTGCATAAGACTGCGTCATAGAAGCTTGTTGATTCTTTGGACCAGACGCGGGAATCGCTTACGTAATTTAACCGCGCAAAAATTTGGCGATCTAATAATACACCCGATAACAGTCGAGGTCGCCAGCTGAGGTCTGACGCTTTACTTTCGTTCCACGTAAATCACCCGTGACCTACTTTCTTCGGGATTTTTCTTCTTCTTTTTCTCCTTCTTAATTCTCTCTTTCTCTTTCTTACTCCTTTAGGCTCGAAAGATTTGTCGCCAAATGTGCGAGAGGTTGAAAATCGTGTCGTCCGATTTTTCGGCTATGATTTCTTAAAAAAAAAATTTATATTCGATTGATGAAGGAGCTGAGCAGAGACAGGTACGGAGAGGAACCTAAGCCTTGTTTTCGTTCTCGATTCCAAAAAGACTTCGCCAGAGAGGCATTTTTTTTGTTTATTTATTTAATGGAATGTGGTTTTCCAGAGAGGTTAATAGAGCATTCGCACATCCGTATTGCCAATCAAATAAATAAATGAATGAAAAGCCGTTTAGTAAATAAATAAAGCAAAGGATTCTACTGTTTACACCAGACGAAAGAGGTCGGAAACCTCTTTTTGCAGACGGGCTTTCGGGAAGTGTTCGAAAGTTACCCGATATGGTCATTTTATTATTCAAGATATTTTAAAGTTTATGTCGCAACTGTTACGCAAACACTGGAAGCTTTTTTTATTATTTTGGGAAATTTAAGGCGTCTCGGTTTAGTTTAGTTTAGTTTTTATTAACGTCGCATTAGAAGCAACACGAGGGCTATTGGCGACGGACCTCGTAATTTTGAACCATGGTCAAGTGACGAGGACGACACCTGAGCTGGCACCCCCCTCTCCTAACATCCACACCACGCCAACGGGAGGACTTTGGGCCCCGAACAGATTTAACGTGCATCAGCCCCGGCTACACGGCGGGTCTTTGGTGGCCAAGGATCGAACCCGCGACTGAACGAAAACCGCCAGCCGCTATCCACGACCTTGACCACTAGGCTACCGCGGCCCCTTAAGGCGTCTCGGAGTTCTTAATAATTTTCCGTAGCCGCGGTTGTGGTCGCGGACTTGCGGCCGGTGGTTTTCGTAGAGTCGAGGGATCGAACCTTGATGCCACCTAAAACCCACCGTATAGCCGGGGCTGATGCATGTTAAATCTGTCAGGCCTCTAAATCTTCCCATTGGCGTGGTGTGGAAGTTAGGAGAGGAGGTGCCAGCTCAGGTGTCGTCCTCGTTACTTGACCGATGTTCAAAATTACGAGATCCTTCCCCAATATCCTTCGCGTTGTTTCCAGTGCAACTTTAATGAAACAAAACCAAACAAAAACTTAACAATTATCTGTACACGCGAGGAAAAAAAAACATTTTTCACACCAATTTTTCTTGAAACAAAGCAAAAGTGTGAAACTTTTATCTCGTGATACTCGTATATATTTATATTATTTCTTATGTTTCATACAATTTTTTAAAAAATATTTTTTAAAAGTCATAAAAATATGTATAAAATGGACATTTAAAAAAAAAAAAAAGCAAAAATCTATATTTACTGCAAGCAGGCTTATGAAGTTCGAAATTCATCGAAATTTACGGTAGTAATCTCTTCGAATAGAAAAATCTTCAGTTTTGAAGTTATAAGAAATCTAGGAAAATAAAAATGTTTTTTTTTTTTTTAAAAAAAAAATTTAAATTTTTAAATTTTTATAAAAAAAAAAAAAAAAAAAAAAAAAAATCAAATTCAATCTTTTTCTACTGGTAGTTTGTCTAAAAATTGATGACAAGTCAGCAAGGAAGCTTACAAGGAACTTATATCATTTGAAAACTTATATTTTAAACGCATGTATGACTTTTCATACTATTGTAAAGAATAGTTTCTCAGAAATTACTGCGCTAAAGGTAAACTACTTTATTTTGAGAAAAGTAGAGCTAACTTTGGATTGTGATTGCTTATAAATATCACTCTGAGAAGCAACACGAGGACTTTTGGCAGAAGAACCCCAACTGGAACCGAGCTTACCCAAAGGGTCTAGATCTACAAACCGACCTCCCCCCCGTTAATCAATCACCGTGCATTCAGCATTTTATTGGCAAAAAGAGAAATTTTTTGACAGCAATAAATGGTAGGATATAACAGTGCATATTGGAGCAAAAAACAAAAGACATGAAATAATTTCGGAATTCCAAACAAAAAAAAAAATGTGTTTACAGAGTGTGACGTCATCGTTCTAATACTTCAATTTTTAATTTTTTGGATGCATATCAATCTGTATTCCATTGACGTCACGATTTCCCTGCTAATAACGGATGTTGTCAGTATGACTCACGCACAGAGTCAGTCGACCGGCCACAGCACTTGTAACAAGAAATGAGCACAAAATGGAAAGGTGAAATATTCAGAAATGAGCTCTAGACAAAAAATATATACACATAAACAAACACAAGGTCTACAATTGTAGGCAATCAAAAGGGAATAATTCGAAATAAAAACCAACGTTTTTATATGGTGGCAAAGTTTATTAAAAAAAAATTATTAAAATATTAGTTAAAACTGGTCGCAAATATCTAAATATTGCATTGTTAGGCAAATAAGAACGGTTCCCAAAATTTCAGAGCTCTAGCTTGATGGGAAGTTGGTTAAATTAACGATAGACAATTTGATGACACACTGATACACATACATACAGACACACACCAAGTGAAATACATAACAACGTTAAAACTAACTAAAATTAATTTATCCGGTTAATTAAATGGTTTCAATGCAGTTTAGTCAAACCACTCTTGGAGACAGGAATTATTTGGCGGTATTTTGCCAAATATTGCTAAATTGGTCCGCGAAACGGACTTAACATTCAGCCAAAAAAAAAAAAAAAAAAAATTCGCCAAGTGATTGGGCTAAAATGCATTATTTAAAAAAATATATGAGTTAAAACTTGTCGCAAACGTCTAAATATTGCATTGTTAGGCGAGTACGAACGATTCCCGAAATTTCAAAGCTCTAGCTTGATGGGAAGTTGGTTAAATTAACGATCGAAAATTTGATGACACACACACACACACATACCAAGTGAAATTCAGAAAAACGTTGTAAAATTTGAAAATTTAGAAATACAATCTAGTATTTGAACGATTATGGCAACTGATGATAGACCTCGTAATTTTAAATCTCGGGCAAGTGACAGGATGACACCTGAGCTTGCAACTTCCTTTCAAAGCATCCACACCACACTAACGAGAAGATTTGAAACTTTGCCCTATATTTAAAGTGTTTTAGCTCAGTTAAACGGCGAGTCGAAAGAGGCTTTGGTTTAGTTTGGTTTTGTTAACATCGCACTAGAAGCAATACGAGGGCTACTGACGACTGACTTCGTACAAGTGACGATGACGGCATCTGAGCTAGCACCCCCTCTCCTAACTTTCACACCACGCAAACGGAGTCAAAAGAGGCATCAGGGCTCCAACCCATGACTGAAACAACGGCCGCGAGTCCATTAATATGACCACTAGGCTTTTATTATTATTATTATTATTATTAGCATCGCTCTAGAATCATCACGAGGGCTATTGGCAACGGACTTCGTAATTTTGAGCCTCTGTCAAGTGACGAGAACGACACCTGATCTTGTATCTCCTTCTCCTATCTTCCGAACCATGCCAATGGGAGGACTTTGGGCTCCGGCAGATTTAACGCGCACCAGCCGCGGCTACTCGGTGGGTCTTTAATAGCATCAAGGCTCGAATTCACGACTCGACGAAAACCGCCAACCGCGAGTCTATGACCATTAGGCCACCACCGCCACAACTCAATTTGGAAAATAACAAACTAGGATGTTCAACAAGGTTTAATTTTTTGTTCGATAATTCTGGAAGCTTTCGAAGTATCGGTAAGCCTTTAACACCAAAAAGTTCAAAAAAGATAGGGATGTAACACATATCTTATCAAAAAAAAAAAAAAAAAAAACGGAAATTTTTGAGGAGGCTTAGGCACCTTAATGTTTTTGTTTTTATTTCGGCATTTCTGAAACATAAAAATATTACAACTTATACACGTTAATATTTATCTTTATATGCTTCTCGTTAGATATATTCGCAACAGCAATTGATATTTTCGTATAAATACAAATAGTACAGAAAGTTCAAGAACCACTTTTTAGATATGTTTGTTTGACGCTATGGGGGCCGCGATAGTCTAGTGGTCAAGGTCGTGGACTCGCGGCCGGCGGTTTTCGTTCAGTCGCGGCTTCGATCCTTGGCCGCCAAAGACCCGCCGTGTAGCCGGGGCTGATGCACGTTAAATCTGTTCGGGGCCCAAAGTCCTCCCGTTGGCGTGGTGTGGATGTTAGGAGAGGGGGGTGACAGCTCAGGTATTGCCCTCGTTACTTGACTGAGGTTCAAAATTACGAGGTCTGTCGCCAATAGCCCTCGTGTTGCTTCTAGTGCGACGTTAATAAAAACTATACTTAAACTAAATTGTTTTATACTATTTTTTTTTTGGTTCCCTATTTCTATTCGGTACTGAATTCGTCGAGGCAGTCTGGGCGTAATGTTAAGGAGTACGACCCGAAATTTAAACACCTATAAAAGAGCCCTCAAACAGTAATTTTAAATTGGGACATGGCTATCTTTTGCAAAACAACATATTTTATATAATACTTCTCATTTCCATCTACATCATTCTTTTTTTCCTGAAACAAAAGTTTTCCGTCTTAAGTCTACTATATTACTATGCTAATTGACCATCGGTTGCCCTAACGGTTAAGAAGTAGATTTTAGCTTGAGTTTAGAACAGGACTGGCCAACCCGTGTGGTGTCTACCCATGCCCCTCGCAAATTTTGGTCGATTGAATATAAATTTAAACTTTATTGTGCTTAAAAGTACCAAATAACAATCCACCCTGAGTCGTTCCTATCATATCCTATTACTCTGGGGATATTTCAGTACATTCATTCACCTATTGTAACAAATTTTTTTTCTATATTATTTTTCAGAAACAATTTCATCTCATTTAAAAAATTCCCGCGGGCTGTTTATCGTGAGTGGGTGATATAGATCTCGTACCTAATTAGCAAACCTATTGAAGAGCTGGGGTGTGCTTTGCAAGATGCGGGGAGGGAATGCGGAGCGCGGATTAGGTGAAATAGAAGCAGCCAGTCTTGTCGCTGCAGCAAGCGTAATATATTTAACCCAGAAGTGGGTATGATTCCAGACAGACTGATAACACGGTGTTTTTTGATCGTTAATTATATAGCACCAACATTGTGTTGTATCTTCAGGATAGTTTTTGAAATTATCTTTCGCACGGATACATTTTATTCAACAAAATGTAATTTTTCTTAATTTATTGCAGAATGTTCTTGTTTTCTTTTATGTGACTCGGGAGTATTAGTCACTTCCAGTGACTCAAAAGGTGAAAGTAGTAGTAGCTTTTTAGTGAAAGTAGTAGTAGTAGAATTTTAATTGATGTAAAAAATCCGAAATTAAAATGGTGATAAGCCAAATTCATCATAGACATGCTCGCTCGCACGCATGCACACACACACACACACACACATTAAAAAAGAATTGCAAAGACGAATATATATCACTATTATATGTTTATTTAAGACGTGATTTTTATTTTAAATTCCTACTATTAGCTTACACTCTCCCTATATACGTCTTGTTCAAATTTTCAATCGTTATTAAAATACTTTTTATTCATCCACTCAAGTTCAAATACATTTTGTTAAACTTGTAGTGGATGACATTTGATGTTAATACAGTTTTTTCAAATATTTATTCATTAATTAAATTTAATTGGTGAAAATATAGTTTAACCCAACTACTTGGCGCGATTTCAAATATTGCCAAACTTGGTGATTTCTTTTGGCTGAACGTTAAATCCACGATGCGGATCAGGGTAGCCACATTTGGCAAAATACCGCCAAATAATTCCTGTCACCAAGGGGGGGATGGGCTAAACTGCATTCCAACCATTTAATTGAACGGATGAATTAAGAAACAAGCCAATGCTTCTACTATCTCATTTGTCTTGCAATGACAAAGTTGGTGGAGCGTCGGCGTAGAATCTTCTTGTCTTCGGAACGAAGCATAAAATTTTTTTATTTGGTTTTCAAATAATTAATTTTAGTTTTATATGGGAGAAAAAGATTTTTCTTATGTAAGATATTTATTTAGCAGGATATAAATTTAGGAATAAATATTGTCACTGACGAAGCGAGTAGATAGCTGGAAAAAAAATTTCTTTTGCCACTTAATAATGTGATTCTGTCATGTATATACATATTTATATGAATTGTAATTATCTAATAAAAAGTAACTAGAATAAAAAAAAAAATGTTGACTTAAGTAGGAATTGACTTAATTTTTTTTATATTACTTGTTTGTTTTTGCTAATTACAATAATTACTTCAGAAAAATTTCAAAAAATTGCGATTTACTTTTCGATGCTTGATGCAGCGTGTGCATTTAAGCGTCCTGCACACATGCTTGACTAAAAAGTTCCGTTTAGGTAAGATACTCTGTAGTTCCTCGAATTAAATAACAAAAATTAACCATTCGCATTATTAAGAATTAGTTTGAGAAGATTGTCGAAATTCTTACATTTTCTACAATAATGTTTACGATAAAATGAACTTTACTTCATACTAACAACGATAGGGATATTGTAAAATTTTCAATTGAAGGCAATAAAAATTTAAGAGCCTCCCTCATTTGCGAGACCTCGATTCATAGTATCCGTCGCACCCCTCTCCCCCAGATGGCCGGCTTTGTTGGACAAGCCCTGGTTTTGAGAAAGGATCGGTGTGGGGGTAAAGGAAAGAAAAGAAGGAACATGAATACGATGACCACACAAAATCCGAAATTTCAGATATTTCATTCAGGTTGCGGTTACTCTCTTCTGAAACAGCGCCAAAAGTTAAGACGCCTTTTCAGAGACACCTTTTCAGTCTGGATGGTAGGAACGCATTGTTTGGACCCACTGGACCAGGGTTCGAAGCAACGACTATCAACTCTCTCCCCTTCTCGGGGTCGAAAACCAACCAGCCGCCGAAAGGTCACAAGATCAAACTAGATGATCTTTTCCACTCCTGCCTTTTATTACTATCATGCCTTCTCTCCACGTTTCTTTTGAGAGAAGTGACTTTCTCAGGGTACATTTCAAGAAGAATATTTGTGTTAGGAGTGTAGAGAAAAGTGCGTCTACCAGGATTAGTGCTGAGCCCCGCCCCTTCTCAGACGCAGTCCGGCTCAAATGATATGCATCACCACCCCGCTTCTTTACTTCATTAGTTCCAGAACGAAAACTTATTGTAGGATGCTTTTTGAATGTTATAGAACAATATTCTCCTTTAACGCAGCAGATATAGGACTAGAATATCACTGGATTACTGGAAAATCATTACTAATAACGCCTTGATGCAATAGAAGTTTTGTATTATTGTATAAAATTTAGTACACTACGTTCAAATAAAGTGTCAAGTTTTGTTTATATTAACGTCGCACTAGAAGCAACACGAGGGCTATTGGCAACGGACCTCGTAATTTTGAACCACGGTCAAGTGAGGAGGACGACACCTGAGCTGGCATCCCCCTCTCCTAACATCCACACCACGCCAACGGGAGGACTTTGGGCCCGAACAGATTTAACGTGCATCAGCCCCGGCTACACTGCGGGTCTTTGGCGGCCAAGAATCGAACTCGCGACTGAACGAAAACTGCCGGTCGCGAGTCCACGACCTTGACCACTAGGCTACCGCGGCCCAAATAAAGTGTCAAAGACACGGAATAACTATAACTACCAAAAAATGTATATAACTAAAAAAAAATCTATATATATAATATAACTATAACTATAACTAAAAAAAAATTCTGCCATAAAAAGTCTGCTCACTTTAACACGCTAAAGTCAGGGTTAAGTGAACCGAAGTTACAATATTAATATAAATTGAGCGAAAAATAAATTTAAAAAAAAAATTGGCTTTGTTAATTTTATTTTAACAAGTTCTAACATCCCCTCTTTTTTGGTTAGGTTCTCCAAAAAAGAAGAATTATTCAAAATAAATATTAATTATCTTAAAATAAACGTACTTTCCAACCCTCGGTGCTACAGAAGCAGTTACTATCAAGAAAAGAAAATACATTATTCAAATTCCTAATTCATTTTTATTTTCACAAGCAAAACATTCTCAAGTACAAGAACGTTGCCAACGCCAACAACTAAAAGAATAAAAACAAACGATTCTGTTATAAAAATCAATTGTTAAATGAAATATTAAAATAAGAGCAAACGATAAATTATTAAAGTAGACAATAATATTTTGTTCGGGTGGTAAATTATAAAAGCAGACGATAAAATATTAAATTAGCATGTAAATATACCTTGAGTAAACTGAATGCAATTAATATAATCGTAATGTCTGTCTTGTAAACCTAATACCATGTGTCCTTCATTTTAAACTCATGCATTTTTGTTGAGACCATTTTCTCGAATCAACAACACGGTAGCACATGTTATAAAATCAAACAGACATTTGTCATGATTGGTGTTTTTCGTTGTCCTGGCCTTTTCTTTATCATTATCAACTTTATCAACAAACTGACGGAGTTCCTCATTTTTAACCATCCAGGTGATGTAGATTGAGATAGATTAAGTTCTTTGTCAATTTCTGCTTCTTTCGAATGCGTTCGATAACGTAGAGTTTTTCCTTTTGATCGTATAAGACTTTTTTTAAACACTCTTTTGGCGTTATTTTTAATTATTGCGGAAATCCTTCGTACAAAGGGGAAAAAAAATCTTTATAACTCTTAAAATATGACAAGATGGTTGAGCATACAGAAAAATCTGGAAAATAATCCTATCCACCCCACCAAAAAAAAAAAAAAAAAAAATTCCAAACTGGAACATTTCACGTTCCGAGAAATGGTGATTCATATACATAAAGTAGAGAGAGAAAAAAAAAGGGTGGTGGTGGTGGTAGTATTAACGTCTGCTGTCAACAGGAAGACATTAAACTGCCTTTCATGAAATAAAAAAAAGGGAAAAAGAGTGACGTCATAATATCTGGAGATTGTTATATCGATTGTCTGTCAACGTCACACCGAGAAGCAATACGAGGGATATTGTCGACGGACCTCGTCATTTTGAGCCTCGGTCAAGTGTCGATATCTGAGCTGGCACCTCCCTCTCCAAACTTCCTCACCACACCAACGTGAGGACTTCAGACTTCGACTAGGTTTAAAATGCACTACACAACTAGTCTTTAATGGTATCAGGTCTCAAACACACGACTCATAAAAAACAAAGCCAGTAGCGAAATAATATCCCAAACGATTGTTTATCGAAGGAACCACAGTAAAACCGCGTGCAAAACAAACGCAATCAATTTGAGCTTCTCAATCGCTCGTTAATGGGATCCGAGTGAATAATTTTATGCGAGAATTTCCATATCAGGTCTTACTTTACATGTCAGTTAAAAATTATTTCAAAAAATTTTCAGCTGTGTTCGAGGAATAGGAATAAAGGAAAATTATCTTTTGTCAGGGAGTCGCATTTGTCAGGTTGGTTCCATTAAAGGGTCCCGTGACTCTTAAAATTCAAAATTTTAGATTTTTTTGAAAAAGAAAAAATATATGTTAGAGCTCCATTTTTTTTTCCTAATCATTTTGATGCCCTTAAGTTGAGCGATATCACCTTAACTAGAGATTAAAATCGAGGGGGAAGGGAAACCCTAAATCTTATTTAACTAGTTTCTTAGTTATTTTTTAAATTTAGCTTCATTTTTTTCCAAAACAAAAAAAATTTAGTTTGATTACGGAATTTTTCTAAAACCTTTAATCATTTCAGGCACCCGTCTATCGGTCATTCTGATTTTGTGGACATAATGTTAACCCTGTAGAATTTAGACTTTATATAACTCTCACATCTTTACTATTTGATCTATTTCAAGGGCATTCGTCTTTTTACACTTTGGGGAACCCTTTGAGGTTACTCTATTCTCGAAGGAACCTCTTGATCAAAAACAAGAAAAAAATAAGATATCCAAGCTTCATCATACTCATATTTACAAAATTAGCATCCCAATAGAAACGTCTTAATAAGATAATAAATAGCGAGGTAGCTAATAGGTATTGTTTCTTGGTTTTCTAAAATACATTTTATGATTAATAAACAAAAGATATTTTTAAATCATAACAAATAAATAAAAAGAAGAAAAAAAATGGCTGTGATTGTTTCTTATTGCAAAGTATTTTTACGTCTGGAATAATTGTTGAAATCTACAACCTAATGTCTTCTTCAGCATCCAATCTGTTCTTGTATTTTTTTTCTTTTTTGGCGCGTACAAAGAGAATGATCCGATGTTTCACAGCTCTTTTGGCAATTTCAGGGTATTTTTTTCTAATGTCAACCCAAAAATTTATAATATCAACTTGACTAAAACTAAATTTCAATTGAGTGTCGCTCGATATGTCAATTTGTTGTTCTCTTTCTTTTATTGGGAGTTCGGAGGTGTCACAGTCTTGAAAAGGATTTTAGATCTAAGGTAATTTTTTCTTTTTGAACTAGGAAACATTCAAGAAATGTTTTTTGCAGATCTGATAAATGTTGGATCAAACCAATTTTTACATTCTACGCGATTAGCGTCACACTCTACTAAAATATTATGCAAATTAGAAAAGTATTCGATATTATCTTTCAAAATACAATCTGCCAAAATTTCAATTTTAAAAGAATGCTGTCGATTTTACTTTAAACCTTGAAAATTGTGAAATAAGTGGGTGATTCTTCACCTGAGCCAAAGAATGGAGACTAATATGTGACCTAATGCGTCTCGATTAATGTATTTAAGGCACGTGACTTTTACGAAATTTAAGATCTTATTTTAACTATAAAATATTTATTTATATTTATTTTTAAAAGCAAACTTCCTTTCAGAATTTGATCTTTTATAAAATTGAAATTTTACTAAATTTTGGCCCTTTGATCAAGGCCCTTTGGCCCTTTGATTACAAATGATGATCTATTTGGTTTCACAAAGTCGTAGATTGAAGTAACCCAAAGATAGAGAAGATAGAGTTCATTTTTCTGAGAGCTTCAATGACGACCTTCAAATGGTCAAGAAACGCTGGGAGAAAAGTATAACTCTGGATGGTAAGTATGTAGTGAAGTAAGAAAAATAATAAATAAAAAATTAAGTTTCTTTCTGGTTTATTTTTAGTAATAATCGTAACTTTACGAAATACTGCTGGTTATTTTAGTTCAGGGCTTCCTAAAACCGAACAAATCAACATTAATTGCTATAATTTACAATATAATGTACTTAAAGATTAATTAATATGCAGAATAAATTTTATCCAGATATCTGGGTTATTTCTTTGTAACATTTAAAACTTTACGATACACCCTTACGTAAATTTTCAGTTGCCTGACAGCTAAGATAATATTAAAAAATAAGTCTAAAATTTCACAGATCACAGCAATACAATGAGCCAATAATTTATTTCTGTTAAATGGCCTCTACTTTCATAATTAAAAATTAAAATTCTCATGAATGAAATAATATGATTCCACCAATGTTTACACACAATACCAATTGTTGTAGCGCATTATTTCTCTGTGGAACTTACAAAAACACTCGCTTCTTTTTTTCTTTTTTTTTTTTTTCGTTCTCTTCCGCGTAGCAGAAATGTATTATCACGAACGTCTGTGTTAGAACAATATTTTAAAGGACCGTGGTAATTATTGTGTAGTCTACACCTGTTTTCTTTTCCGATGGAGATAAGATTCGGAGAGGACTCAAATCGTAATTCGAAATGGGGCCACTCTCTGTCTCCGATAAATAACTCACGTTTTTTCCTCCCTTTTTTTATTGAGGAGAAATCTGCGACTTCTATCATCTCGACCTTGGACCGAAACATTGTTTCCCCCTTATCTTTTGGGAGAAAGTGAATGTGCGTAGTCAAGAAGTCGATAACCGGAGAAAAAAGGAGTCGATAGGTCTGGGAGGCAAAATCATTCCCTCCGTGGCCTTCGGAAAAAGGTTAAAATTTTTGCTCTTAATTTGCAGCTGATTTTATAAGTTATGTTTTTTCGGATGTTAATGAACTGGATGCAAAATGGAAATACAGGGTGTTTGCAAAAGAATATCCCAACTTTGAAAAATATACAGTTGCAATATTGAAGAAGTTGGATAAATCACTTAAAAAATAATAATTTAAATATTATAAAATTATTAATGTTAAATGTTGCCACCACC
>BMAW01076574.1:0-26961 GCA_019974015.1 Nephila pilipes | reverse complement strand
AAACGACTTTACTCCAACCTCGATAACTCAGCTGTTTCTGGTCCGATCGACTTAAAATTTTGACACGTTTCAAGCAAAGGTTAGTACTCTAGAAAGATCTGGTTACTGGTTTACTACGAGTGCCATCTCTGGGTTAGTCTCGGGAGTTATTGATTGTTGTGTTAAGCACAAAATACCTGCTTCAGCGGGTGTGTTTACAGTCTGTTGAATATCGTCCTGTCCCAAAGGTTCACATTCACTTCGTCTCACATCTGAAATGTATCCCTGCACAAATAAATGAGTTCCATTACCGAAATCTACTTTCTTTCTACAGTCAGCAGTTCATGATTTGTACTTTTTTTCCCATGCTAAGCGTTTTTTCGTCATGCAAGAAGCTCAAAAGAAATTTTTTTCGTTGGTAACCATGCCTTACGGCCAGCGTTTAGAAGCCTACGCCGTACTATTGTATTACTCACATCAAAAGAATATGTCAATAAATCCCTTTGAAGATCTAAGTTTGTTTGCCTTGTGAGTTAATTTTCTATTTCTTATTAGAATTTTATCAGTTTTCGCTGTCGTTTTCCGCTTGCTCCCACATCTTCTTTTTCTTTTTAGAGAGGCTGATCCACATTCTTTGAATGAATTTAGGATTCTTGAAACACTTTATTTGCCTACACCAACTGCAGAACCTATTTCTCTAAACTATCATAGACGTTTTCTCTTTAAGAGCTATAATTGTAGCACTCTTCCTTAGATGTATATCCATTTTTGAATACGTGGAAGAAAGAGAGAGCAAACACACCACCTAACTAACTCAATCGAAGGCTCACAACTGAAGAATAGCTAACTACTTATACACTAAAACCAGTTAGGTCGCTCAGTCATACCTACTCTAAGCAGATAAATCCGGTTTGAAGTAGTTTCAGACACACTGGTGCAAATTACTTTGCACGGTATAGTGTATATACACTCATTGACAAAATAATTAGCGCACCAAGAAAGAGTCATCAAAATGAAACGTACTTTGATATAAGTAAATGATTAGAAAATCAAAGAAAAAGGATCATTTATTTCAGTGAAAAATGCAAAAGAACGCAGGATTTAATACCCTGTTGAACCCCCTGTAGAGCGAATGCAGGATACTATACGAATGGGCATTGAGGCATACAAGTTTTGTATGATGTCTTGAGACATTTCGTTCCATATTTGCTGTAACCTTGCCTCTAGTTCGTTCAAACTCGTGGAATACTCAACTCGCCATCCCAAATGATTCCAGATATGCTTGATCGGAGACAAATCTGGGAATCGGGCAAGCCAAGGAAGGATAGTAACAGTGCGGAGACAGTCTTGTGACACCCTTGCCGTGTGAGGCCGAGCATTGTCTTGTTGAAAAATGGCTCCTGGGTGCCGTTGCATGATTGGCAACACATGTGGTTGCAGGATGTCATGGACATACCGCTGGGCTATCATGGTGCCACTGATCAATACTAGGGGTGACCGTGTATTGTAGGCAATAGTACCCCATACCATCACACCAGCTGAGGGAGCGGTGTGTTGCTGTAAAGCAAAGGCAGGATTGAGGCGTTCACCATGAGGTCTCCACACAGGAACACGATTGTCATTACTGCTGAGATTGAATCTGGATTCGTCGCTAAAGACGACCTGATTCCATTCCACTGCAGTCCAGTTTCCTCGTGCGCGGTACCAAAAAGAGGCGTCAAGGGCAGAACACGTAATGGGCACAGAGATCCCAAATGTCCTTCATTTGCGCCTTCGTATGGTTTGAGAAGACACAGGGGTTACTAGTGAAGGTGCTACCTGTATCTGGATGGCGGCTGATGAAGCAGTTGGCTGTACGCGTGCCTTTCGTACTATGTGGCGGTCTTCCCGACGACTGGTCTGTAAAGGGCGTCCTGTCAATCTGGTCATCTTGTCAATGACATCTTTCGGATTTACTGGTCTCAACACCTCCTCACAACACAATCAGAGTGGCCTAATTGACGAGCTACTCGCCTACCTGACCACCCAGCTTCCATCATGGCGATGATTCTTCCCCCCCCCCTCAAACTGCTACAGTTGCTCATATTGTCTTCGAAAACGGCGTAATGGCATGTCAAACTCAGCTCTTCCTTTGTAAACGATTCAGAATACTCAAACAAGCTTTGGTTACCTGTTTTATACTCCACGGAGAACGACGTTAAACGTCCTCTACCTTCTATACGTAATGTGCAATCAAGCTGCATTTCTAATCATTTGCATATCTCCCCGGCATGTACGTTCATGCTAAGTTTCGCTTCGATCCCGCAATTATTTCTTGGTGCGCTAATTTTTTTGTCCATGAAAGTATATATTGGTAGTATTTATAAAGTTCTTTTTATGTCTTTATGCAAACCTACTCTCCATAACTGTTAATAGTACCTGTTTTCTCCTTAAGAATTTGCAGGCCTCTTTGGAAAGTTGTTTTCCCCAAGTTGAAGAATTTGATTTATCACTTACTTTTTTAATTTTGGCTCACTTAGCTACAATTCAAATCTTCCCTTAAAATCTACTACTACGACATTCTTCTCTTCATTCGCGTGAATCTATTCACCCTCCCGAGCCTCGGTAGAGAAATCAAGAGCCTTCTACAATAAAGTAAGGAAAATTATATTTTATTGAATTAAATGTGTGACGAAGTTATATTCCTATTCGCCTCTTGTGCCATAGCTAAACTAAATATACAAACACTAAAGAGTCAATAAGTCATTCAGAGAGACGTAAGACAGATCTTACACACTGTATTTATTTCAGTTTAGAACTGTAATGACAAATGTACACCGACTCTTCAAAGTATCGCCCTAATAGATATATTTGCCTATCCCACTTATACCAAATTAACTTAGACTTACCAATGCGGCGAAGTTGAGGCTTACTCGATTTCTAGGCTCCACTATTCCGTTGATAATTTTTTGCAATTCTCGACCCCGTCTTCTACTATAGGACAACTGTTCAATGCTAGAGGCACTCGACCTCTATCGTGTGTCTCTCGATTCGCTTATATACTTTCCTATTTACCTCACTTCACTTTATTTCTACCTGCCTCTAATTTAAATACTCACGTTTCGTTTTTGGTTGGGAAGAAGTTGTTATTTATAGCAATCAATCTTAATTAGAAGTCCCCAAGGTTAGTGAAGAGAAAACAGCGAATAGTCCAACGTCACAAATGTATTAGCACGAAATATAATTTTAAACAGAGATGTGCTGCAATTACAACACAATTCTGGAGCTAAATTTGTGGTGATCAAAAGACACCGAATAGTCAGTCTGTTATAAGTCATATGCTTATGGGACAAATATATTATGCTTGCTACAGACAAACCGGCTGCTGCTATTTCGCATAGTCCGTGCATAGCATTCCTTCCCAGTGTCTTGGAATGCATACACGCAATCTTCAGTAGTTTTTTTTTTGTTTTTGTTTGGTTGGTTGTTTAGATAGATGTTATGTATAACCCACTCATGCAAAACAGCCCTCTCGCTTTTTTAAAATGAGTTAAATTTTGAAATAGTTTCTTAATAAGAATATAGAAGAAAAGTTATGGAAATATTTGAAATGAAACGGTCCTTTTGTAATGGGATATGATACGAGCAACTCATGGTGGAATGTTCTTTGGTACTTTTATGTACTAGTACAATAAAATTTTAAATTTTAGTTCACAGAAAACGCAGCTCCGCGGACTACTCAACTTTGTGTCAGAACAATCTTTTACAATATGCTTCACTATTTATCAGATCACACTTTCGCGAATCTCTTTCTTCTTATTTTTTGGAAATGTGATTACCCAGTACAGCTATAGTAGAAGTTGATTCCACAAAACTAGTTTAATCTTACTATTCAGCTCCTGAATCTGAACCAGTTATTTGAAATATCGTGGTATCTACTTTAGATTTACTTTCATCTTGATATTATTTTTTAATTATTTTATAAAAGAGTATTTATTTAGTGATAATCTTTTCTTTGATTTAAGATTTCTCATTTATAAAATTCTATGTATTATATATATATTAAATAACGAGACTAATGCTGAAAAACATTTTTTTAATATCATACATATTTACTTATTATCATCTTCAATATTCATGCTTCCTCTATCCATACTACGCTCCATGCGAATCTTTCGTTGTATGAAACAGTCCTGGAAGTCTTCTTCTGTCAGTTCCTTCAGGACGCGGGCCGCTTTCTCTCTCACTGCTTCAAAGGACCCAAATATTGTTCCTTTTAAGCGGAATTCATCTTAGAAACAGATAGAAGTTGAGTGGCGCAAAATCCTGTGAATAAGGTTGATGGTCTAACAATGGAGTGCTGTACTTGTCTAGAAACCTCTTGACAGACAATACTGAATGAGGAGGCATATTGTTTAGGTGGATAACTCATGACTTGTCCTTCCTCAATTCGGGTCACTTTTTTCCCCTTATTCTTCACAGAATTCAGCGAGAACGTGAAGATAGTAATGTTGATTAATAGTTTAACTTTTAGAAACCCAGTGAAGGTGCATAATCCCATGAAAGACGGAAAAACACTCATCACTGCTTGATTTACTCTTTCGAGTTTTTTGGCTCTCGGTCAAGATGGGCTCTTCCAGTGCATCGATTGGCGCTTCCTTTTAGGGTCATAAGTAAACACCCACGATTCGTCACACGTTATTATCCTTTCCAAAAAGTTTGGATCATTTTCAATTTCATTTACGGTGTGAGTACAATCATTTATACGAGCTACTTGATCAAACGTAAGAATTTTAGGCACCATTTTGGCACACACGTTTAGAAGGTTAAAATTGTTATGTAAAATTTGCCGTATATATTCATTGTTGAACCTACAATCGCACGAATACTTAACCAACGTTTATATCTAACCAGATTACTGATTTTTTTTTTACTTTGTCATCCGTTTTTGATGAGGAAAGGTGACCCAGGCATGAATCCTTTTCAACGTCTTCTCGGACATCTTGAAAACGCTTTAACCGCACAAAAACATGTACATGTCATAAACATTTAATACCACTCACTTCTTGTAATAAATTATAAATTTCAATAACGGTTTTTTCCAAGTTTCATGTGAAATTTCATGACGATTCATTACCCTATTGTTACATTTATCATTATTCCTGTGAAAAAAAATATAACTCTAATTCAAATGAAGGCTACGGTTACAGTTATATTGTTTACAGATGCGAAAGGTGCTGCATTCGAAAGATATGATTTCACGTTAAACAGCTGTCGGCGGCTGGCATTTGGCGCATGCGTACTTTGACAGCAGCAGCGTCAGTCTCGTTATATAATATCCATATTTCATATACATACATGTGTGTGTAATTATTTCACTTAAATTTAATTCAGCTTCCTAATTTTTTCTGTACTTTAACTATCACAGTTCAGAGTTCATCTTTTTTTTTTTCCTGATTCCATTCAAATTTAACTTTAAATTTGTGTAATCACGAGCTCTTAAAATATGCACAGTCATCTTAATCCCTTAGTTTGAAGTAGTAGGGAAAATCCCTACTAAACATTCTGCCTGCAGCTAAAATTCTTAAAAATCCCTTCAACCATGTGATCTAAAACAATACTTGAATATAAATTCCAAGCAAGGAAGTGTTCCTTAGTGTCTACAAATCGACTGAATTATCTACTGTAAACTTGTTAATAAGTTTGGCGTTTATTATTTTTTTCCAAGACTTAACCAGGTAGCTCATGAGAGCTATGTGTTAGTAATTTGTTGGACTTTGGGGGGGGGGGGTTTTTTGCCTGATTTTGAAATTGTTATTGTAAAACCTTATTTCAAAGAGAATGAAGAAATGTGTGCACTCTTTAGATTATGTTTAAAAAATTAAGATTTCGTACAGAATTTTGTGAGAAATGTTTAATGCGATATTATCTGCTCCTGGATATGATTTATATATATGAGATAAAATATTTTCTAATTCATGAAAATTAAAACCACTATTATATTGCAAATTGCGTCTCGTCGTAAAATTGATCTTCTTCTATTCGATTGCAAATTTTATTTTTTGAAACTGTCTGAATAATTATCTGAACTGGAAATATAAGAGAAAGTTAGGTCCACTATATTAACTATGTCTTTCAGAGATGAAATAGTATGGCCATTGTATTGCAAAATTGGAACTTTTCTGGTATAGAAAGGCCAGAAACAAGTTTTACTCTGTTCCAAAATTATTTGCCGACAATATTAGTGCTAATATTTTGTACGCATATCATCTAGAATTCTTTCTTACTTTGCTGTTGAATTTTTCTAAAAATATCTTTGCATTGTTTATGAAAAAGGAAATTTGTGAGGGTAATTATCTTTTAAAACTATTAAAGCAACTTTTTCGAATTCTACATGCTTCTCAGTAATCACAATTCCTCCATAGTTTTGAATGTTTTCTTTGTTTGTTAGAGACTATTTTGATAGATGCATTTCAAAAAGATTCAATTTTTCAAATACATTAAAAAAGTTTTCACAGATTTTTTCCAATTAGTACGTTTGTTATGTCCTGTGCAACCTCATCAATGTAATGAGAGTATATTATTTCTTCAAAAATATCTGTAAGGAAGAAGAGATGAAGTGGCTAGTTCACTTTATTACTATTGTATCTATTATATGACATGGAGTTCTGTTGGGCTGGATTCCCACGATCCAAGATAATTGGAAAATGATCGCTATTGTTAAGATACGAGTCTGTTTTAAATGTCCAGAAAGGTAAATTAGAAAAAAATCACCAGGCCTATTGAATGAAAGGATTATAAAGGGCGAAAGAAAATGAGTCAATTGGTTATTGTTTGAAATGATCTTTTCTTTTTATGCTCCTCTTGAGTATTTTTTCCCAAGAAATGCTATGATCATTAAAATTCCCTAGTAATATAAAAGGTATGGTGGAGTTAATTGATGATGTCATTAATGCGCAGGATATCAATAAGAGTGTTAAGAAACAGGTATAATGGATAATAATAATAAAAGCAACGGCTTGAAATGTTATTGGTAAAAGGGTTTGGGTTATCAAAGCAATACCTTCACTCGCTTTTTTTTGGGTAATATTATCTTTTCTAAATATACTGTAATGCTGGATATTTGTTGTCTTTAGCTGTCAAATATATTTCTTGTAAAGCAATTATAATTCGATTGTGTTATTTATGATAACCTTTAAAACTGCAGTCTTACTTTATATCCTCGAGAATTTCACGAGATCAAAAAAGCCAGGGAAATAAGAAAGAAGAAAGTCAGAAATGATTCAGAAGAACCATCATGTGTCAACATTTTGTCTCCTTCAAATACACAAACTTTTATTTTGCATCATCGATTTCTGATTAGTCACTTACATTATTTATCCTTCAAAAAGTCTGCGTGATTTTTAGCTGAAGAATTAAATCGATTTATGTGGGGTATTTTTTAATTATGATTTTGATTTGTGTGACTGGGAGGGTTTTAGATTCAGAAGGAATAGCAATCTTTGAAAATAGTATCATTGATGGTATTCTGCTATTGGTTTGCTTGTTGTCTTTAACAGATAGAATTTATATTGAATTTTTATGTTTAGTAATTGTGGGTGGAATTTTATTTGAGTGCCGAATATTATTCATAGAGGGTGTGGTTATTGAAGTTACAGTCTGCGATATTGCAGGACAGAGATATCTTCTGAGACTACTGAAATATTTCGAGTTTCTGCGTCTATTGCTTTTACTTTTGCTGAGAGAAAAACGTTTTGATCTATGGTGGAAAGTTTCAGAATAAATTAATACGATTTGCAAACCAGGGGGGAGAGCACAATCACTATTTTTCAGCATCGAGAAATTGTAAATTTTGAGTTACCTTACAAATTTGTACTTCTTTCTCCGAGATACAGTGAGGCCATCGTAGACAGTAGTCAAAATATTTAAGTAGTGGCAATTCAGATAGATAGACTCCTAATTGCAGTCCCTGCTCTTATGTCCAGTGACAGAGTATCGAGCACAGGTTGCTTAACAATGACATAACTGGACTGAGAGCCCAAACCTTTGGCACTCGAAGGAAAATAAAGTATTTTGGATATAGTGATAAATTGAACAATTAAAATAAGCTATTTTTATGGATTTGGGTGTGTTGGACTATTGAATGTAAGAATTATGGTATTGGGTAAGTATTATTTTCCCATCGCGATGGATAGTTACCAACCGATGACAGTAACATTTCGATCTTGAATGGTATCTAGTATGCCCTTTTCTGAATATCACGTATTAAATCAGCTTCATATATTACACCACGAGATCGATTTACAGAATTATGACGGGTGACAGTAATTGAATAGTTAGATGTGTTTTTTTAAATTTTAAGATCATTTCATCTTGCTTATGAGAAGCTATTTCTATTTTAAAAATTGCCAATTTTTACCTTTTTGATTTATATCACTTCTTTCATTATTCCGTGTATAGTTTTCGATATTAATATTGCTGAAGTTTTTCTAAATTCTATCAGTTTTAAATTTAAACAAAAAAAATCTATCTCTTTGTGTAAACTTGGTTGACTAAAAAGATGAAGTATACTGTTCTTTGATTGATTAAGAATTGAAGTAAGGATGCAGAGAAGATTTATCGTAGGGATACAGAGAAGACTTGTTATCCCTTTCCATTTAGGGGAGACGTTCAGTCCATCAGTGTGAAACAACATTTACAGCCGCTGAAGCCAAACTCGTTTTTCTTTATTTTCCCTTATTTGTTTTTTTCAAAACAGGGATTACTTCTTGTCAGATCTGGATCCTGTCAGGCCTCGTCCACCCTTACCTGACGAGCCAATGGGTAACCCCTGGAGTCTTCGTGCCATAACGTGCCCCAAGTGCAAAGTTCCAGGACGGAATGAAGGAGGATTTCTCTTTATGGCCGGAAATTCCCACTCCCTAGCTAAATACAAACAAAGGTCTCAACTTCTTAGGGTTTTTTGAGTGAAATGTTCATTAAACCTGTCACCGAGGGCTCACGCAACCCTTCTACTGCAACTTTTCCTTGATCAGAGTCTTTTCTAATGCCCAAATATATTCTCTCACGGTAACACTATAAGAGAATACTGGTACCCCTTTTGGTCAGAATTAAATATACATGAGATTAGTATTCATACGCAGCTGTTTTGTTATTAGGTTAGTCAAGACACCAAAATTCTTTTGTTTGCATTTTATAATATCTTATACTTCTTTTAATTTTTGTTTTTTAAAACAATTGTCTATTGAAAAAACAAAATCGAAGGAAAAAAACACCAGTTCGTTCATAACAGATTTAATAAACCTAATGTGTAAACCTTCGCAAAAAAAAAAAAAAATTAAATTTCCCCGAAAGAAAACATATGACAGTGAAAAGAATGAAGGAAAAGGATCACTTGGATAACCTTTGTGCATGATGCCCGTACTCATTTCAAGAAATGAGCCTCCTGAGGTCACGAAATTCACCTCTGTAACTCACTGCCTATCACCCTAGTATTGTGAAGATTTTTTCTCATGCATTTGTGTGTGATTTCAGGTTTTTTTTTTGAAACGTATTTCTTTTTAACACATATATATAAGTCTCCTGAGCTATGAAAAAGTAGTCATTTAATGAAATACAAAGTTTAATATTTCACAACTCTTTTTTTTCTTTAAAAATCAAAATTTAAATTATTTAATAATGTTCAAATAAATTTTGATAAATTGTAATTTTTTGTAGAGTTTGCAGTATTTTACACTGGGTGAAAAAATACTAATTATAAAAACGCAACACATTTTGAAAGAATTATCTGCTCCAATTTCTTGTTCTTGTGGCCACCACGATCACTCGATCATACCCCCAATGAAATTCTAACCGGAATATCTTAAATCAAGAGAGAATCACAAGAGAGAATCAACAGATTCCTCTTCTCATGGCACGTAATGCATTTGTATTCAACATCTGCCTCATGTAAAATAGCATCGTACGTGAAGGCGAACACGTCGGAAATGTATAAGCTTGTGAATACTGACTTGGTTGTTGCTTCACCTTCTTTTATATTTTTTTTTTTCACTTTTTTTTCTTGTCTCTGCTTATCGCCGAAATTTTTCATTCTATAGATACTATTTTAAGTTTCTTGTTGTTATGATCATGTTTCAAACAAAAAAAAAAAGTATGTGTTGTCATTTGAAATGTTCGAAATTTTATCACTATAACCGTGACTATGACTGTTGGACTATTATACATCATTTCTGAGTGCATACTTTATATCGACGGAATTCCAAATTTTATTCCGTTCCCTCTAATACAATGCTCACTAGGGACTCAAATACTAATTTTTATATAATAATTTTTTATTATAATGTTATTTTTCGTATAAATTTAACAATATGGGATTATAATAATATTTTAAAATCGAATATTAAAAGTAATTATGTAGATCTCTAAATAAAGTATATAGAATAAATTTTAAGAATTGAAATAAAGAATGGTGTTACAAGATTTGTATCTGGCACAGTTTTTTTAATCTTACATTGCTTTTTAGGTTTACTTATAGATACTAATTAATATTCTTTTCGTGATTTTAAAAAGGAATTCTTAGAAAAATCAGAAGTATCAGCTTTTTTCTTTTTGAGAAAAATTAAATGATTTTTATTTAAAAGCCGCTTGATCTTTTAAGCGTTTTCATTAAAAAGAAAGATTTTATGAATTTGTTTATCTACTTTTACTTTTAAACCTTTTGCTTATTCATGTGTTTGTTCGCTAATGAGTGATTCCTTGAAATTTTGATTTTTGAAAGCCCGCATAAAAGTAACTATCTCTAATTAATTCCTATTTTATAATTTAAAAAGTTTATCTTAGGAAAATCAGAAGTGTTGATATTTTTTTCCAAGAAAATATAGTAATATTTTATTCTGAAACATTAGATCTTTTAAGCATTTTCAACATGGGAAAGATAGAACATGTAAAAGCACTAAATTCAATGAATTTTAGACCTTAAAAGTTATTCTGCCAACACGCTTAAGAGGGAATTATTTGAAATCCAGAATTAGGCATAAATTTTAGAATAGCAACTTCTAATAAAGATCACTTGCTGTTTATTTTGTTCTAAACTACTTTGAAGAATTTTGATTTATATGCTCTTAAAAATATATTGCAGCTATATAAACAAGTAATGTTCAAATTCTTAGAGTTCAGTTAATTTTCAATTAAGATATCGAAATTAAAGAAAGGAGATTTCAATTCAGTTATATTTCCTGAATGTGTTATTTGCAATGAAATACTTGAAATTAAAGCATGTACCTACTTCTGAAAAAATTCAGTTGGTCAAGGATGAATTGGGTCGCTATAAATTTTGTTTTTAAAAAGTGGGTCGCAATGTTCAAAAGTTTAAGAAGAGTCAATAAATAATGCATGCTTTTACCACACTCTTCTTATAATCTGATCATGCATTTGATTGATTTCATATAAATGATGAAAAGTAATTACATTTTCAGAAAACAATCTTCTGTCATATACTCTAATGAAGAATATGAAATATTAATTGTACACTAATAAATTATTTTTATGAAAAAAGAAAAGAATACGTCATGAAAAATTCTAAAAAGAGAAAGTTTTATTCATTTCGATGCGAGATAGGAAACTCCACTAGCTTTTTCTAAGTTCCAATTTTGATTTTTAATTAAAATATGATTTTAATGTGGAGATTAAGAATTTTTTTAAAGTAATTTATCTTTTCAGTTTGTTTGTTTTTAATTGTAATTCGTTGATGAATAACTCAAAATCAAAATTGAAGATGGACTAACAAAAAGTTACACAATTTCTTAAATTTTTATTTTTGAGCAATTATTTCTTTTTCATTTCATTTTTACATTTTTCTTATAAAGAGTAAAAATAAAATTACATTTATCAAATTTCATAATGGTAAAAAAAGCTATGTTAAGATTTATGAAAGTGAAGTGATATAACACATCCCTTACTCTTCGTTTCCAATAACTTTTGACATTTTCCAAGATAGAAAATAGCAAAGTATTATATAATAAAATTCAGTCAAAATATTTAAGTAAAGTGACAATTTTTTTTCATTTTACACACGAATTTTACAGGAGAATGATTTTAACTTGTATGCTATGCCTTACACCTGTTAATTTTATTTGTTTCACACAGTTTTGAGCAAAACACAAAAAGAAACATTTTTCTTTCAAGATTTTTGGTGTAATACATGAAAACAAGATATTTTGAATATAGAAAGACTTTTAGTATGAAGATTTGTATTGAATTCCCTCTAATGTCAAAGAATACAAATCAATTTATAAGCACTTTCTTACGGAAAGAAAATATTTTTAATTTCTAACTTCTCTTTTGGTACATATAAAAAAATCATATTCCATGTGTATTAAAAGTAATAATTTTTATTATATAGCTCACGTCCTTTAAAATCAATTCAACTTTTCGAATATAAAATATATTCTACATTTGGTGCTCAATACATAATATGTGCTCTACATTAATTTCCAAAAATTAAGGAAAAATCGGAAAATTTCTGATTATAAGAATTCGATTCTTTGGAATATAATGAAATTTGAAAAAACATTAAAGAAACAGTGCATCACAAATTAGTGCAAAATGACAATAGGCTCGTTTTCTCTCTTGCAAATACATAACATAAAGGTAAAACAAAGAACTTTGTATTTGAGTTTCTATTTGTGACCAGCTTCAATATAATGTGTGATATCTCTAATAGTGTCACAGGCACGGTAGTGATGTTATCTGCTCAAAACCCTGGTGTTTACTAAATCTTTGACAAACTATCCAAGGTAGTTAGAAGACACAGAAGAGTTGTAAAGGGGTGATTAAATACAGTAAAAAGTCTCCCTAAAGCTAACCAAGTATACTCAATCTGGTTCAAGTCCGGAGAACATTTGGATAAGCCATATGCACTATAGTCACCTGACGAAGAACTTCTCCACCAACCGAGATTTGTGTGCTTTGCATTATAAACTGTTATCACCCGCCTGTTTTAGGGTGCTTAATAAGGGTCGAGTGTAAGATGTTTACTTACACAATATCTCAGTGAGTGAGAAATATTTTAGAGAGAGAGAGAGATTTCTGTAATTCATGGCTGATGAAGTATCCGCTGAAATCAAATTGCAGTACTCACCGATTTAAAGCAATAAACAAACACAAGAATAAAAGATCATTGTTATCGTTAACTACATATCTTTTGTTTGACTGAAGTTTAATAAAAAAAAAGGTAACTAAACGCTAAATCTAGGCTAAAAGCTCGTTGGGTAAAAGTAAAAAGATTAAGTTATTAGTAAAAAAAATAGAATAAGGATATAAAAAGAAATTTTATAAAGCAGAAGTGGGTAAGTGATATTAGTAGTACAAAAGTAAGTGTAGGAGATATGGCTATTAAATAACGAGACTGAAGTTGTAAGATATTTTACTATGATGTCATACATACTTACTTATTATCATCTTCAATACGCACTCCTCCTCTATCCCTACAACGCTCCATGCGAATCTTCCTTTGCTTGAAACAGTCCTGCGAAGTCTTCTTCTGTCAGCTTCTTCAAGACACTTTCTCTTTAACAGCTTCGAAAGATTCAAATCTTATTCATTTCAATGCATATTTCACTTTAGAAAACAGATAAAAGTCGCATAGCATTAGATTCGGCGAATAATAACACTGAGATGCTCTACTTGCCTAAAACCTCTTGAGGGACAATTCAGAATGAGCCAGCGCTTTGTCTCGATGGAAAACCCGTGACTTCTCTTTCCACAATGCAGAACGTTTTTCCTTTAAGGGTACCATGACATTCGCGGAATTCTGGAACATTAAACCTAAGATACCATGTTTTTGTGATATAAATCTTTGCAAATTATTGGTAGAGTTCAGATTCTATGTGTGCCTCATAATGATATTTGAATCTTTTCTATCAAACTATAAAATTAACTTTTTCATTATAAAGATTTTTTTTCCCGTCTTATTTGAATATGGACATGTTTTGTGAGGTATATATATTTGCATTTAGATACCATTTTAAAGAAACTATTACGCAATATGGTTCCATATATTTTATACTTCAATATAAGATACTTATGCATATAGTGAACCTAAAGTATTTTTTCTCTAAATAACATCTAATTTTTAAGAAATAATTTTGTATATGAAAATGGAAAAAAAAATTAAATTTTCAAAATACGAAGTTCTATCATTTTTTTCAAAGAAAATATACAATAATATCATTAAACAATTAAGTTCACTATATTTTGTGCATATTTTTCTATATGTGGAGTAAAATATTTTGTATATTTATAATACATTATTCTTAAAAATGATACCTAAATGAAAATATATCTCACAAAACATGTCCATATTCAAATGATAGAGGAAAAAAATCTTTATGATGAAAAAATTACTTTTACAGTTTGATAGAAAAGATTAAATATCATTATATGGCACACATAGAATCTGAACTCTACTAATAATTTGCAAAAATATATATCACAAAAACAAGGTGTCTTGGATTTAATGTTCCAGAATCTCACGGATGTCCTGGTGATCTTTCATGGAATTAAACAAGAACTTGAATTTGGTAGTATTGATTAATAGTTTGACCTCCAGAAACCCATTGAAGGTACATAAACCCATGAATTTCGGAAAAAACAATCATCATTGCTTTGAATTTTAATTTGCTCAATCAGGCCTTTTTGGCTCTCAGTGAAGATGGACTCTTCCAGTGCAGGGATTGGCGCTTCGTTTCAGGATAATGATTAAAAAACCCACAATTACTCACACTTTACTATCCTTTCCAATTAGTCTGTGTCATTTTCAATAGCATTCGAAGTGTTAGTACAAACATTTTTGTGAGCTTTTTATTCAAACAAGTGAATTTTAGGCACCATTTTGGTACCCACTTTGTGCATGTTACAAATGTTATTTAAAGTTTGAAGTACGGATTCTTTGTCAATTCCTACTGTCTCAACAATCACATGAATACTTAACCGGCGGTAAGATCGAGATAACTGATTTTTTCGATAATCACCACTGTTTTTGATGTCGAAGGGTGACCAAGTGTTAATCATCGTCAACGTTTTCTCGGCCAACATGAAGAAGGTTAAAACACTTGCATGCGATAAACATTATTTTCCATATACTTCTTAAAATAAATTATAAGTTTCAGTTACGTTTCCTTCATGTTTCATTTGAAACTTCACTATAACTTATTATTCTATTTCTCCACTTAACATGTTTCCTCTGAAACAAAAAAATAACTGTGAAGGCTACGTCTATTTTTATTTGCTTACAGAAGCTAGATTCACTGCATTCGAAACAACACAACTGATCTTCTTGAGTCCCTCAGAAATCAAATGAAGACTTATCATTAATGTGTACAGATATCTGTTGACTTACACTCCAATTGACATGCGTGCTTTCCCAATTAAACCTTTCGTTTCGGTGGCGTAATGTGAAGGGTGAACATAATTCTGGACGTCTTTTAAACAACCCTCCTTTGTGAAAACTTCTGTGCAAATAAGATTCGAATACCAGCTTTCCAAATGTTGCCACAAGAGAAAATTCTGGGGTGGATTGGTGTAGCGTTTATATGCCTCTTTACATTAGCTGAATTGGTGGTCAGCCGAGTTATTTGTAACTATAGATTTACTTCGGTTGTACATTCTAGAAGCTCATTCTATTACAATAACATACTGTCTACAATCAATGTAAATTACGTGACTCTTGGTACATAGGAATGATTCTAGCTCGTTTCAACATGCCTAATGTGCATGCGATCGTAATTCTTCAAATAAATTATGTCAAATAATAATGTCTTAAAATTTTAAACACGAAACTTCACTACACAGCTTCTACTTGTCAAAACTGTCAACACTTCAAGCCTTTATTAGCTCCCTGTGTCCCATGACACTAAATGATTGTAGTTCGGCTAATTACTTATGTCATGATGAAAAAATACGATTTAAGTATATTGCGTAAATAGATTGTATAAAACCTTTCTTCTTGCCCCTTTTTCTGATTCTTCTCTAATTTTTGGAAACAGTAAAGAAAACTAGGCTTCGAGTATTCGCATGCAAAACGAATTACGATTTCAAGTTGAAGTTCCACAGTACATCTTTATTAGTGATATATGCAAATGCATGTACGAAATTCAGATAAATAATTGCTTTCTCACTTCAGCATTCTTAGTATCAATATTTTCCCCTTTTTTTTATAGAATAAAACAGAAAACCCTTCTTGTGTTCCGTAGACACATATAAAAGGAACAATTTTATTTTTTTAAATTTGAAATACAACTATTCGTCACTATTATTGATATATGCAAGTACAATTGTAAAATCCAGTTAAAATATAATGAATTTTCTTTTTACATACTACAACATTCTTAAAATCCGGAATTCAAGTAGAGATAATGCATTCACTTTTAACTGTATTACGAATACGAGAGAACTATATTGTAGGCTAAATTAGAAACTCTCTCCACAATATACATTGACTATGTTTACATCCATATATGGATATTATGCAGTATTTATCCATATAATTAGGTGCAGCAGACTATTCTGTGACTCCTCGCCTGTTTATATTAATAACTTGCTTCAATAATTCATGAACGGTGCAGTTCTATATGATATTACCAGAACTATACAGACCGCTTTCGACAATAGCTTTAAAGTTCAAAAGCCCCAATCACTCATATATATATATTCAATTCGTGGAATTAGCGCCTTATCTGGTGAACCCAAATGATATTCGATTTACATCAAAACAGTTAAGATTTAACTTTACAGACATGGATAGTGTACTCTTAAGTAAATACAAATATTTAACACTATTACTATCGAACAAGAACCTCACAATTTAAATATTTCCATTTATTTATGTTACGAGATCCGCCGAGCAAGTATTCAATAAGTAATCTATCAATAAATCCTTACCTCTTTAATTGGAATAAAACGTGTATTTCACAGATCTTAGCAATAGCCGAGGATTCAATGACCCACTGGAATAACTGGCGACGAATCTCTAATTTCGAATCACTGTCTGGTGAAGAGGATATTGTACAATGAAATGTTAAATTTTCCTGCAGTATACTTTCACATATTTTACACAATGGAACTGGCTTTAAGTGCATTAATTTAAGTACATCAGCACTTGTTTTTGCAATTATACACTGCTGTCTATTAAAATTGTTTCACCAGGAAGAAATGCAAATAACTAATAACAGGTGATTAAATTTTCAAGAAATTTGGATGCAGAGATCCTGAGAAATCAGTACCCAGAATAACCACTTCTGGCAGTCATAGCAACACTTTCAGCCGCGGCATTGAGTCAGAGATTGTGTGGCATCTACAGTTACATTTGCCTATGCAGCTTCAACATGGTGCCACAGTTCATCCAATATAGTGACTGGCATATGGTGAAAGCGTCATACTTTAAAATTCCACAATTAATGTAAATTTAAATTGAAGTTCTGAAATAAATTAGAATAATTGAGAAATAAGACTTCAATACACCTGTTTGAAACTCAAAATCTCATGAAATCATATGAAAATATAAAATAAATAATAAACAAAATCATGATAATAAGTTAATTTATTCTGAAATCTGATGGAATAAAATCGTTCTCTAAAATAGTTTCCCGACGATAAATTTCTTTTTTTTTTTATCAGAATCTGAGTACCTGCTAAGCAGACGAAAAGTTTTATTTTATTAAAGCAATATTTTACCACCCTTTCTTTGCAACTAGTTTTCGATATTTTTTCTTTTTTGCATCAAAAATAGCCAAGGAAATTGTTTGCACTACAAACGTTTTGAACAATATTTAAAGAAAAACGTCATTTTTTTCAAGAATTCTCTGTATTTTCCTCTGTAAAAATTCGAATCCTTCAGAATTTGCCACGCGTTGTTACTTGTCTGTATGCAAATAGTCGAAAAGTGGTTTTTTTTTTCCTTATAAAAAATATTTCGAAAGCAGAATATTAACACGATGTTTAAAAAGCGAATAAGCCTTCAGTTTTCAACATGTCAGTCTCAGAGTAACGTAAAATAGATGTAATATTTTGAATCACACTGTCAAGTACTTGTCAAAATATATAGTTAAATCCGAGGACAGAAAGAATTTATTTTGTCTATTAATATCTACAGTTCGGATACAATATATGTACCTTTGATCATATTTAAATGATTTACATTAATATACTTTTATCATCTACAATCAAAAGGAATATTTGAAAAAACACTTAATGAATTTGTTTATTTCTCAGATATTTGATTTACTTCCATAATAAATATTTTAAATTGCTATGAGTTTACATTTACAAAGATCAGTTTTCAGGATATAATAAAAAAAATGTCATAATTTTTATGATGAAAGGTTTGAAGATGATTTTTATCATGAATATTTCAACAACTGTTGAGAATAGTAAAGGATTTGAATGTATGAAAATAGTTATGAATAGAAGTAATACATAAATTATTTATTTTCTTTCTTTTTATTTATAGGAAACAATATTATTTATATTTCTAATAAGATTTTTTTTTTTCAAAATTACTTCGTTTTCACTTTTCTTTGAAACATATCTATCTCCTCACCTGGACCTCATTTGAGGCTTCTACAATAATTCAAGGAAATAAAGATTTAAAATCATTTTTTTTTCCTCATTTTTTTTGCTTGAGTGCCAAATCGTATCCATTTAAGCCTCAAATTGTTTTAGTATATCATAACAGCTCGCAACACCAGCCTTGAAAAATTGTAATCTTTGATTTTGTGGAAGAAGGGAATGAAGAAATACCATCATTTGTTTGTTACAGTAATATACTTCTAAATGAGGTAAGTATAACTTTTTCTCTGTTATAAGACATACATGTGCCATATAATCCCATTAAAATTGTTTACTTTTAAGAAATAAACTTCCTATCTATTGGAAGCCATAGTGCCTCATTTGAGACTTAAAGTAACAAGTGGTCGTAAAGGGCAACTTCATTAAAAAAATAAAATTAAAAAAGTTTTAATAAAATTTCTTAAAAAATGGTTTTATATTATCATTTTTTATATAAAACGAATAAATGAGGAGCTAAATTTGTTAAAATTTAATTAAAAATTATTTTTTTTCCAAGTAATACATTTCAAGACATTAAAGATAAGCTGTGTAAAATCAGGCCCGTATTAGACCACTTCTTAAAAGTGTTTACTGACAGCTGATACTCGGAAAAGTATTTGTCAGTGGATTAAATGATGATTCTGTTCAAAGTAAGTTCAAACATCAAACAATACATAAGAGGTAAATACCATCCATGGGGAATAAAATCGTGGGTGCTTGCTAGAATTTCTTGCTATGTTTACGCCTTTGAAATTTATCAAGGTGCAAATGCTGAATTTCTGGAATTTTGCAAAGAATTTGGAGCAATTGAAGGTATTGTATTGAGGCTTTGTAAAGTTATAATACATAAAAATCACAAAGAAATTTTTGACAATTTATTCTCAACAATTTCTCTTTCGATGAAACTTGTTGAATGGGAAAAAAATTTCAACATGAACAATACGTACAAATAGGTTCCAAGAAGCTATAAATTAATTGAAGCCTATCAATGAATGAAACGTGATCCAAGAGGCACATTTTCTATTACCACAAGTAAGGAAAACATAATAATAATAAGATAATTCGACAACTCAGCTGTTCATGTAGTCTCAACATTTCTTGGACCAGGTCCTGTAGGATCGGTGAAACTTTGAAGCAGGCAATAAAAACTTGTTATCGAAATTCCAAGACCTACTTCCATAGAAATGTATTAGAAAAATATGGGTGGAATAGATCTCATTGATTCATTATTAGGTCTGTGTGGGCATAATCTACGACATAAAAGGTGATATTTCAGAGTTTTTCACCATATGCTAAATGTTCCCATCGTAAATTGTTGGATCTTATGGAAATTAAATGAAAATTAGAGCAAAAAGAAAGGCAAACCAAGTACATTGCGGGATCCACCAACAAAGAAACTCTTAAAAGTTCAAGATGCTGCTGAATTGAGAAGAGATGGTAATGAGCATTATCCGGCTGAAACTGAGGGGGAAGATGCTGCAAAGTGCCGCTTATCCATCTGTCCCAGGAAAACTAGATACATATGTGCTCCATGCAAGGAAGCACTATGTCTTGACTGCTTCTAGACTTTTCACTCAAGATAATTTTTCTAATTCATCTGTAATTTCATTGTATTAAGTAATAATTACTAAAGTTTCCTTTAGAACAGTAAAAAAAAATATGAAAATTAGCTTGAGTTTGTCATCTGTTGGTTACCTTTCATTTTTCTGAATAGACATATTTGCAACCTTTTAAGCTAACAAACGTCATATGAGTCTCCTCATATTCTTCATAATGGAATCAAGTTGAATAAATAATTTTTTCTGTATAACTTAAAACAAGAATTTATGTATATTAATTCATAAAGCGATTTTTTTTTCTTTGATTTTTTTCACAATTCGTGAGCGAGAGGAATATAGTGATAAAAGAAATGTAGGTAGTTATTGGAGTGCAACAAATGTCGAATTTTAAAAAAAATGGAACAATGATATTGAAATTCAGAAATGAGAAAATAAAACTTACTTTTTTGTAAATAATCACCATTGTAGTAATTATTTTTATGTAAACATTATTATTATTTTGAGAGTTTTTATATAAAAACTACTTGTTTACTGTCTGTAATTTAGAGATTCATTCTGTAGCGTCCGCTTACAATTTTCCTCTGAAAAAAAGTAAGAAACTCTATGGAAAGTCTTTCAAAAATAAACAACAACTATGATTAAGAAGTCTCAACGTAAGCACTTCAAAAGATTCAGCTAACAAAGCATTTTTTCCCAATAACACGAAACATTAGAAAAAAGTTCAAAATTATGAAATTATTCTATGCATAATAGCAGTAAATTATTTCTCAGAAAGTGTTGGTAAGGGATATAAACTTTACTATAAAATTTTCAATTTTCTTTATTCTTAAGACATTCATTTTCAAATTTAAAATACAGAATTGAATTCTTTTCTATAATATCTTCCAGGAAGAAGTTTCTAATATATATTTTACGTATATTTACATTAATATATGAGATACGTTATACAAAGACTTTGATTTTCATAATTTTTCAATTCTCTTTAAGCCACAAATGAAAGGATTGAACATTTTTCTGATCATTTTTATGCATACAACGCTAATATCCTTGAAAGATTTATAAGAAATTGTTTGCATAATTAATATTTGTACTTCATAGCACATTATCAAAAACAAAAAGAATTAAAACTGTTTTCCTCAAATATTTAAGAATGGGAACATAGTTAGGCACATTTTTTGTAGATTGAAAGTTTTCTATTGTTAATGTCATATATTCTGACTTTATTAACATGAACAGAAAACCATGTGAGGATTTATGACTCACGTATAGAGGACGCTGATAAAAACGTCTAAAATAATAATATCTTAAAAATATTTGACGGATTAATTTGTATTTTCCTTATTTATTATTTAGTAGCATGAAATGTTATATGTATTTAAATGTATCTGTTTCCACAGATTTATTTAAACTGTTCCACAACTGATAGGTAAATAATAATTTTACTATAATTTCGGTTTTGTCTTTGAAAGTAATGTCCAATGAAGCGTTCTTTAAGTGGTCGTTTCCTATTGACAAATAAGAAATATTTATTTGAATTTACGTATTTCAGGTTCAAATACAGTACGAGTATATATTGGTAAATTTCTCATTTCTCTGAAAATCAATAATTTTCCCCCATGTCTAATAAGTTCCATACTTCACATGCTACACTTTATTGCTGAATTGATTTTTTTTAATTTATATATTAGAGTAGAAATTGAATATTGTTATGCGGCCGATCGACTTTTAAAAATGTAGTAACGATCCATGCAATTAAAAAGCAAATTTTTTCTGACCAAATTCAATTTATTCTGATATCTCTAGCAAATGCGATATATTTTAACAGGAAGCAATTAGCACTCACACATAAAAATACACAATAGCACAGATTAAAAGTTCACACAGTCATTAAACACAGCTATTCAAATCATGTAACAACAATATCACATTAACACGTATAATCTACATACTCTACAAACTTTCTATGTATTCCATTTGATACACACAGTGGTTCAATTATATATCCTAAATAGAAGGTCCTAAAAAGTTTTCCTTTCACCTAGAGATATGTGGTAGCGGTATCCTAGGGGAGGACTCACGTCTGGCCTTGTATCCATCGAGTCGAGGATTCGATTTCTGATATCACTAAAATCATTTCGTGTAGTATTATCGATGCACTTTAAATCTGTTGAGGTCCCAAATTAACCCATTGGTGTGGTGTGGAAGTTTGAAGAATAAGAAGCCAGCTCAGGTGACGGCCTCATCAAATTTGACCGAAGTTTAAAATTTCAAAGTTCGTTGTCAATAGCCATCGCGTAGCTTTTAAATACAACGTTAACACAGATTAAAATAGTCTAAAACATCAAGAAATGTGACGACATTTGACGACGCCAAAGCCACCCCTACCTTTCTATCCTTGATTTGAGGCATATTTTTATCTTGTCTGTGAGAGTCTCTTTCTCACCAAAACAAATTTTCCTGTAATACTGTTCTCCCTCTTGAATGGCAGTCGAGAGTCTTCTTAATGGATGCTAAATTTTGAATATGTGATGCCAGAATAGCCTCTAACACTCAAGAAGTTTGACTAAGAAGAGCTGCTACTAGTTGGGTTGTTCTTGTCCTTTTATCCCAACCATTACCTTGGGAACAGACATCAAATTAAGTCTTGAATGCAATCCAGATAGTTTGTCATAGGTAGGAAGCATAGGCGTTGAAAGAGAGGTAAGACTTTGTGTCTCTAAGAATACATTAATTGGAAGAATCTCCAGAAATTCTCAAATATTCTTGAAGTTCTGGAGCCTGTCGTCTACGTTTTTTACCTTTCTTTCTAAGTCTTGGAAACTGTTGTAAATTTCTTTTACTTTTCTATCCTCCTTTGAATTTTTTCATCTTTTATTTGAAAAATAGTCTTCCTTTTTTCTTGACCTGACTCTTTTATCTTACTTAATTCTTCTCTTCCAATTTTCTTTTCTGATTTCATTTATTCTTCTAAAGTCTATATTCTCTTATTTAATTCAGTTTGTGTATCATTCAGCTCCTCTTGTCTAGCCTTTATTTCCAACTTCATTTTCTATTAATTTCCATTTGCATACCTTTAAGCCCATCTAGGCTTTAAGTTGACCTTTTATTCGTTTTTTATTGAAGGTGAGTTGCTGGCGTTCAGACCCCCACTTCTGACATCAAATGCTATGTGGTTGACCTTCTTTTGAATGCAAGTAAGGTCCATGCAATTAAAAAGTATGTTCTGTTCAAGCAAATTCAAATTTATTATCTGGATCCTAACAAATACGCTAGACTTCCTTTTAAGGCGAGCGATTAATACAAACACATAAAACATAATAGCCTATATAAAACTATATAAATTAAAAGCTCTCACAACCACTGAGCTCAGCAATTCAAATCATATAATCACAGAAAATCGCATTAACACTTAAAATCTGCGTACATTACAAGAAAACTCCATCTCTTTACTCCCGATGATTGAAATATATTTATTTAAATGAACATCCTTGAAGTCTTTAGAATCTCTTTCTCTCGTCTTGTAAAGTCTAGTTGTATCACCAAATTTGGCAAATTGGAAACCAAGTTTGTTGCCAAGGTACCCGTACCTTTACAACATTACTTACTAGCATGATTTCCCTTTGTGCAAAAATAATTACTCCATAGGAAGACAACAGAATCCAAACTATTGAGTAACAATGTTGATTAAATGTTGTGAAGTTTTATAGACGTAATATGATAAAAGTGCTGTAGCCATATGAATTTATTTTGAATCTAATTTTTGTAATCTAAAAAAGTATTCCGAGATTAGGTCTCAGTAACAGCTATCTTATAATGTTTTATTAATTTAGAAATAAAACTTAAATAATATACTGAGATTTTTATAATAAAACAGAATGCTTGTGCAACCGAGCATTTATAATAATTAAATAATTTATTATTATTATTGGTTTTAAAGAAAAATTCATATCAAATTCAATTACGACATATTTTATTCCATAAACTCTGATTTTTTTTTATTTTGAAATTGTTTAATCGCTCAGCTAATTTCATGTTTCATTAACTCTTAAAAGCCTTTCGAGAAATTATATTCTTTATTAATTTTCTAATTTAATTATGTATCTTGAATGAAATATCAAGTATTGAAACGCTTCAAGAATCCTGAAAAGAAAATTTAAGTTGAAAGAGAAATCTTAAATTAGCAGCTCTCGTAACATATCTGATGTCCTTTTCAACATATTGAGTGACGTTAATTAAGTCAAGCAATGTAACATAAATATGTGACGTTTAATTGCATGAAAACATATAATTAAAAGTATCTACTATTCAAATGATTTTTATATTTAATGAAACATACTATGTATAGAATCTTAAATAGTGTGTTTATTGCCTTTTATGTTTCTAATTAGTAATAAAGTAATCTTAGTAGTAACAAATTAAAAGTCATTATTTTCGATAATTAATTAAAAGCAATTATTTTCTCTAATTAATATTAAAGTGATTATTTTCACTTACATAAACTACATGTATATACATTTTCGTCTAATTAATCTAAATAATCAAACTCTAATCAAGGATTCAAAATTTGTTTGTGGCGAAAAATTGAGCTTCTGGTACAGAATTTTTTTCCACTAAAATAATTTTCAAACAAGATATAAATTAAGTAAATAAACTAACAGTTTGGTTCCAGATGCTCTTAGATATATAAATCCTATATTTTGTTACATTTATAATTGTCTTCCTAGTTTTCTTTTGGCGAATGCAACAAATTTGTCAGATTCTTTCATCATTCTCAGAAAAAGGGGGGGAAGGTTCCTTCTTGTGATCAAAGTTTTTCTAGCGACTACCATTTTTACTACTTTTAATTTGAAATCTGTTGTTGAGAATTCATATACTTTCTTTCTTGATTAGTTGAAGCCCCGACATTTGTGGGTAGTTATAGGAACTAACCACACACATGCATGTAGAGCAAATATACCTCGCTTATAGTCTTAGGGTCAAAAAACGTTTACTCTCTAGAAAATATCAGCTAATTCGAACATGGGAACACTTGGGAGAAATTTTTAGTTCCTTTATATGTGTGAAATTGCTCTTTCTGGTTTTAGTCATAAATATTGGAAGAATTGGTCAATTCCTAAATAACCATATTATCGTACAGGCTCCAAATATAACTCTTATTGAGGTTTATGTCAATGATGTTTAACGAGAAGTCTAGAAGTCATGAAATGAACATATATCACTATAACTTAATTTTTAATTTTTTCCAAGTACAAAAAAAGAGGAACAATATGAAAGATGATATTTGATACCTTCTTAAATTGAAAACTGAAAAAAGGACAAGAATAGTTGCCTTCTCCAAATTCATAGAAGAATATATCATTGAAATATATCATATCATTGAAATATATCATACCATTGAAATATATCATACCATTGAGTACTACTTAATACCGAATTCCTGCAATTAATCTTAAAATTTAGAATAAATCAAGTTTTTTACATAGATTAACAAAGGCTTATATAAACAAACGACATTTATAAGAAATTTTTAATTACTAATCACTGCTTTAAAGGTTAGAGGTGATCTCATTTTTATGCTTTAAATTATATGTAAAAAAAATTTAAAATACTACATGAATTCCCCTCCACTTTCACTGTTATGATTAATATAACGTACTTCCATTTGACAAATTGACGTAGTTTTTGTAGAGCCAAGAAAATACCTCGAGAATCTAAAATTGATTAGAAATTTTGAATTTTTGATCTCGCTAAAATAAAAGCATACACTTTTGGAGAACTTTATGTAGTGTTCTCTGAAAATGAGAAACATTATACTTGAGCAAACTATCAACACAACTTCTTTTTCAAATGAGGTAAAGAAATTAATATCCAATTCATCATTAGAAGTTAATACAAAAAAAAATCCCTTATCTTAGAGCTCCCTTGAAATGTATGTAAGTCTATAGCTAGAAATTGTGAAATAAATAAATTAAAATATGAGAAAATGTTTTTGAAATTTAAAAAAAAATCTATTATCATTCTCTTCTTTCTGATTCTTATTGATTGAATGAAAATGATTAATATTTAAATAAAAATTACCCTATTCGTATATGCTATAATAATAGCATATATGAATATATTTTTATTGTCTGAAGTAATGTATAAATTCATTTTCTGCATAACTTACAAATTTATTGAAAGGATGCAATATTTCCAACTGTTATTATATATAGCGGTGAATTCCATCCCGTAAGCATTTCTTTTCTTTTCCTGGGTAAATAATTTTACAGGTATTAATTCTCCTTACAACATGAAAAATATCTGTACGACACCTTAAAAATATTTAACAAATACCCATATATTTAAGAGTTTCTTTAAAAAAAAAAAAACGTGCTTCTTACATTTTAAAAAATAACGCAATAATGTACTAACACTAGCTATTTTGTGTAATGTGTAATTATTTTACAATAATATATATATCAATGTAAAATATTTTAATAATTATATTTGGGCAACCGTATTTCAATATGCAGTACTTAAGCCTTTATATTTGAATCTTTTTTTAAATTTAAAACTTCGAAAAATATTTTATACGTATTAGGAACATTGGAGAAATAGTTTTCTTAATATGCAAAGCCTATTCAAATGACTCAATGATATAAAACTATCATCCCAGGGGGCCTGTGACCCCTTCAGGGCACAATTCCAGATGGCAAATTAGGGAATACCTTTATTAATGTCTAGTAAGAAGTAAAAAGGAAGCATATCTTCCAAAGTCCTAACAGGCCAAGTCTGACTTCTCAGGGCAATAACATTTTAAAACGTTTTATGTATTTCACTCGGTGTGTGTGTGTGTGTGTGT
>BMAW01076573.1:81699-111454 GCA_019974015.1 Nephila pilipes | reverse complement strand
TATATATATATATATATATATATATATATATAATATATATATAAAGATATATATATGTATATAAAGAGAGAGAGATACATATATATAAGAATCAGGTTGAAAAAAGAGGTGTAACAATCTGTTACTTCTAGTAAATCTAACTAACTCTAAAAGTGAATAACTGATCCAAGACACGATAATCTTCTTCAGCTCAACTGCTTATTTATAAATTACTATAATAAAATATTTAATGGGTTATTTCTCTCTTTGGACTCTATGGTTAATCCACCAATTTAAATATCATTGAATACACTCTTACTAAACCATTCCATTTGGAGTTTCTTTACTCCGTGAAATCCTCTGCGACAACTATAGCCAGTAACTACTTTTGGTACAATCGACCTTTTGTTAGAAACATACTCAGAGATAACCACACTCTTTTTCACTTCACTTTATTTCCACCTGCATCTAATTAACATAATCACCTTTCATTTTGGTTGGAAAGTAATTGTTATTTCGTACAATCAATTTCAATTGAAGGTTAGATAAGAGAAAATCGCGAATAGTCCAACGTCACAGAGGTAATTATATCAAGAAAAGTATCATAGTGCCAACCAAATCACTAGAAAGAGCTTAGAAATATTTTTAATAAAATAAATATTATGCAAAAATATTTTAAATTAATCCATTTAATTATTAGAAATAACTTAATTTAAAATATCATTTGAAATTTATTTTTTTGGAACTATATAATTTCATTTTTAGGCATTAATAAATAGATTATAAACATCTATTACTCTCTTTTTTTTTCTCTGTGCAACTGTTTTTAAATCAATCTAATTCTCTATATATATCGTGAGCTTATAAATATATAGTTATCCGTTTTTTACTTTCGTAGTGAAGCAAATTATCTGAAGCAAAAGCAAATTGAAAAAAGGGGAAACGAAAAATCAACATGTCATGATTATTTTTTTTAAATAACAAAAAGATAATTTTTCCTTTCTAAAGTCCTGCGAAAGTTACTTAATGGTCAGATAAACATTCATGATGAAAAACATGAAGGAAAGAACATAAAACTAATTCTATGTTTTAATCAATGGAGAAAGAAACCAAAATAAGCTGCACAATCGCAATAAATCATTATCCTTCCCCTTATGATGATACTAATACGATTAAGTTGGAAGCACTTAGAAAGTATTTTACCAATGAATGCTTTCTCTATTTCTATTCTTAGTAATTCTTCTTATGATTTGCTTACTGAATATTAGATGTCTATGCTTGCAGAATAAGTAGTATATGTGATGAGAGTAAATAAATGTATTCGTCAGTTTATCTATGTAGTGAGAGATTCTGAATTAACATTTAATTTTTTATTTCATAAAAGTTTCAAACATCTTTATATTGATCACTTAATATTAATCTAATATTATTTTTTAAATATAACTTACTTATAAATACAATAAATATTATATGATAAAAATTAATAATTTCTAATATTTTAATAAAACTGAAAAAAATTACAACAAAAATTAGATTTTCTATATATACTTAGCTTCATATTGCAAATACAAAATGTATTCAAAATAAATATAGGCATAAATTAGACTAAATCTTACCATACCACGTCACCCTATTATCTAATAAGAAAGAAAGTGTTTATATAGGTAGTCTTAAAATGCCTAATTTTTATTATAATATCAAAAATGGTGTAACTTTGAAACGAACTTTTACCTATAATTTAAATATGTTTAAATTTAAAAGATTAAAAAAAAAACGATCTGATGAATTATTTTAACTTTGAATTTCTTCAATTTTTCTTATAAATCATTATAAGAAATTATCGATTGGCGAAAATAATTATTCAATTATTTTTTTATTATTTTGACTTTACAATTAAATGAATAAAAGCTATTTACACTATTTTAATGTCAGACAAATTTTAGAGAGATATTATAAATGTGAAAACTCATAATAACAGTTTTTGAAATTGGAATAATGTTTATATTGTAAAAAATTAAATTGCTTTAACATGTAAAAACTTGTTTTAAATGCGAAATTATCGTCATTAATTAGATATTTGCTTAGAAATCCATTTTGCTTACAAAATTTAGGGGAGTACATGATTTTCATTAAAATATACAAGTATTTACATCGTTAATATCGCAAAATAAACATGATAATTATAACTCGAAAATTTTATATGTGAATCAACATTCATGAAGATAAAAACCAGAAAAAGGACATAAATGTAGAAATTATGATTTCGCAGCCTCTTGTTTTCACTGTATATTTGTAAAATTGAAATATTCATCTTATTTTTTGAGAAACAATGACTTGAAAATGTCACAACAACGTGTTTTCCTGAAATTAATTGTTTTGAAAAATTGTTCCTATTCATTTCTTGTGCCATAGCTAAACTAAATGTACTAACACTAAAAGTCAATAAGTTAGTCAAAGAGACGTTAGACAGATCGTACACACAGTATTTATTCCACAATTTAATACTATAACAACAAATGTATACCGACTCTCCCCAAAATATTGCCCTAGATATTTTCACTTGTTCCACTAATATCAAACTAACGGAGTCTTACCACGGAGCTGAGTTGAGGCTGTCTCGATTTTTAGGCTACACTATGCCACCGATATTTCGTAGCTATTCTCTACCTCGTCTTCGACTAAGAACAACAGTTACAAGCTAAAGTCACTCCACCTCAATCGTGTGCCTCAAGCTTAGCTTATATATTTTCTATCTCCCTCGCTTCACTTTATTTCTACCTGCCTCTAATTTAAATACTCAAGTTTCATTTTGGTTGGGCAAAGGTTGTTTAGAGAAAGCAATCAATCTTAATTAAAAGTCCCGAAGGTTAGTGAAGAGAAAACCAGGAATAGCCCAATGTCACACCGTGGCTTGGCGTACTAACAGTAGTATTGAATCTGGGCAAACACAAGGAACTGCAGTGGAAGCTCTTGAAGTGACAAGTAGGGTCATTTCAAGGCTGTGGAACTGATTTCATGAAACAGGGAATATTAAAAGTTATCCAAAGTAAAGTAGACGATTTTACACAACACACAAAAAAAAATTACATACTCTATTACGATCTCGTTTATATAGAGTAGGCAATACTATTGAACCACAAAGACATTTGTTTTTGGTAACAGGACGAAAGGTTTCAACTCAAATAGTCAGAAACAGGATTTATCATGGTGGTCTTCAAGCATATAGGCATGTAGTGTGCATTACGCTAACCACAAAACAACTTGACGCAGAAGAAAGTAGGCTGCTGAACATAGAGATAAGATGCAATTTGTTTGGAGTCAATTGTAGTTTCCGGACGCATCCCCATTCAGTCTGGAGTGTGACACCTTATGTGTTTTGGTATGTAGAGAAAGAAGGCACACTGAATAACCCCACTTTCGTAAGGAAAAAAAAAATCATATTACTGACGATTGGAGGTGGTGAAACGGATTGGAATCAGCATAAAAGGATGAACGAATCATTCAGAAGGATGATATCATATCCCAAAGGTTTGCAGCGAGATATTCACACTCAGCTCATCTTGTGGAGAACATGTTTGAAGATTAAACAATACAGCGAACGTTGTGACCAGCATGTTCTCTTCACTGAAAACGATGCACTTCAGTGAGATCGAGGACTCTCTAACTGATAAAAATACGGAGATTACATTTCTTTAGGAGTGGAATAGTATTTTCCAGTCTTAACCATAACCTCGTCGCATCCATGAGAAAAAGATGTGTAACAGTCTTAGCTGTTCAAAGAAATCACATGTCATTTTAAACATTTTGCATCATTTCCAAACAATAATTTTTTGGTATTTATCAGTACTCAAATTGTTGCCTTGGAGCATTTTTAGATGTCCTTTTCATCATTTTAAAGAATTAAAGCTCCCATATAATTGTTTGTGCTTTTTCTTCCGTGTTACGTTCTACACCTGCATTTTGCATTTTAAGCCCACACTTGGTGGTCAAGCACGAGTGTTTTCATTTCTTTGCTTACTCCCTTATTTTTTTGAGAAATTAACTTATATACTAAGCAAGAATGAAACAACTATTCAAGTATGAACTTTACAATTTTAATATTACTTAAATATATGATTTAAGATACGCATTTATTTTTAAATAAAAATAAATTTTTGAAATTTAACAGAAAAATCAATAAATGATATTTATCTTAAATATCAAAGGCAAATTAAATATTAAGTTTCACAGACAGTTCCCTAAAATTATTTCTGATTTAGTGATATTAACTCTTAATTCTTTAATATTAACTCTAATTCGTGAATGTTAACTGTACGAATACAAAATTCACAATGACACTTTGTATACTCCAAAACACAACATAACAATAATATAAAAAGTATAAATATAAATTTTATTAAATTATACATCTTTGATTTAAGTTTTTAACATATGTCTGACTTTACTTTTTATTATTTTCTAATATATTCGCAAATACTTTATATATTTATTTACATCTTCATAATTCCTGTACCTTATGAAATATTTTATGAAAAAGAAGGTTAAGGTTTTAAGCTTATATAGAAGCAATATTTCATCTTCCTATCTGTTCCGTAAAATAACTATATCACAGATTATTCACATAGGTTTCAGAAATTATATATGTGTATAAAAATGTTATCCCTGAAATTTGTAACAAGTTTCAATGAAATAGATTAAAAATTAAATCACTAATTATTAAAAATAAAATAATCATTCTAGCATATTCCAAGTTTTCAAATTAAAAAAAAAGATTAAAAAAAATTATGTATTAGAAATATAAATACTTAGCAAACACATGCGCTATAAACCGACTTTGATTCACTCGCTGCACTCTATTACACATTGATCTACCGGATGCATTTTACCGAGGTAGACAGATGAAACCCATTTGAGGACCCTATTTATTCAAGAGAACTAAGGCAGATAATAACTAACTGAAGTGAAGAGCATTATCTTTTATATATACCTTTCGCAAAGCTGTACATTCCAAATAGGTTTTTAATTTCTTGGTGCTGAAATTTGTTTTCATTTTACTTTGGTTCATTTTATGCTAAATTTAAAATTAATTTAATCTTAATTAATAATAATAAAATCTCCATTTGAGATTCAATCCCGTGCTCTTTATTCAGAAAATTGTCTATACTTCCAACGAGACATTTTTGGTTGAAGTACGGAGAATTAATTATCATTGCGAAAAAGTAGCTATGTAGAAGGTCCACCATCCGAGTTTCGTCAATTAGCAAATCCAAGTAGGCTATAAAACTCTTTATCAGTTTCTAAAGCGCAGCCGACTAATAGAAAAACATAATCGTCCTAAGATCGGCTAACATAGTGATAGTTGTCCTAAAAATGTAAAGAACTAAAATGTTGGAAATGTGAGTCATTTGATTACATTTCGGAACCCTGTCTTCTAAGGAATATGAATAGAACTTTGATAATCAGCCGAAAATGATTCAATTTTAAATACAGACAGTCGAAATTCGAGGCGAAGAAACAAATATAGTAACTGAAAGTGGAAGTTACGTAAAAGCAACAGAATCCGGTGTTTATGAAAAAAAGGAACATCGGAATTAAAATTGCATAGTGTAAAATTAGTGGGTGCTGATTTTGATGGAGTAAATTCATAATTCTGTTTTCAATAAATTTAATCTCTGATAGATATGCTCTCAGTGCTAAAACTTATGATTTATACAAACTATGGAGTGGATTTACGATTGGTATGAATGTGTACCGAAGTTGAAAATAATTAACTAGAAATAAATGGATATTATTGGAAAAATATTGTTATTTTCTACAATGCGATAATGATAATGCTGATGTGCATAACGTTTTAAGCCCTTTAATTCCTAATGACAGTACCACTGAAGAACTGTATTAACCTAATTGTACTGATGGATGTTTTATTGATCAAAGCAGAAAGAAGGATAAAATGTATTTCGTGGAATTAATTGATTCTGTTTAGTAAAAAAAAAGTACAGACGCTACGGTATCGACACTGACTCAAAAACACGGGGAGACGTTTGAAAAACAAAAGCATGTTAAGGAATCAAAGTCAACGTGAAAACTTTTGAGAACCTGAACATTCCCAAATTAAAATACATTAGAAGAATCTTTAAGAATAGTTATGGACAAAGAGGTACAGTGTTCACTATAAATGAATTTTTTAAAAAAATTCTGTGATGACTAGGATGTTAACCGGATGGAAGTCACCACAAGAATTCCTCAGAAAAATGGGTCAATACAGTTGTAAACAAAGCCAATTTGAGAAATTGAGAGCTAATTTAAAGAATTAAGAATACAGCAGAAAAATCAAATAACGAAATAAAAAAGATGGAAAAAAAAAACAATACGTAAATAATTAGAACCAGGACGAAAGATAGCATTATTCAAAGTGTTTAGAAGACCAGAAGTAAGAACGAAAAGAGTGAAAAAATATGCATGAGAATATTCTAAAATTACCTTAACAGAGAAATAGAAATCTGATGACAAGAAAAGCAACTAGACCCACCCAGCACGAAGATCTTATCCCTGTAAAAGGAATAAAATTTGGAAGATAAATACAAATGTTGTTCCTTAAATCATAAATTTTCAGGGCCGTTCAGAGTTACAAGAATTTAAGCTAAAGACCTATAAAATGTAGAAAGATAGTGATGTCATGTGGAACATGGTCATACATTGACACTTGATGAGAATATGAAATCAAGGTAATTTCTGAACCAGTCGTTCTCAAGAACAATTTCACTTTAAATTCTTCTATTTCTACTTTTTGTTAAGAACTTTCATTACTTCGTTTCTTTCTTTTTTTTTTTTTTTTTTTCAGAAATACCATTTATCCATGAAATGTTCGGAAAAACAAGGATAACCAAAAATATAAGGCTTATCCCATGCGCTATCAAGACCAAAATACAGCAAAAGGAGAGTGACAGAAAAAGTTTTTGGAAAGAAATAACAATACACCAGATGAGGTAGGAAGAATACTACTAGAATGAAAGCCGATATTGTTGGCCCTTACACACACACACACACACACACACACACACACACACACACACACACATGAAACAATTTTAGATATCTTAAATTTTGTCGCTAATTTAAAAATGGAGAATGACGTATGGGGTGTTGTAACATGTTTTAGACTATTAATCTGGATAATTCCATAAATAGAGGCTTAACTATATACCTGGACAGAATATATATTATTTTAAAAATTTTATAACACCAAAATTTTAATGTGAAAAAATTGTAAAAGTTTCAATCCAAAAAATAAATTTAAAAATAAAACATACATAAAGCAACCGCCCCCCCCCAAAAAAAAAACTTTAAAACCAACAGCTAAGAAATTAAAAAAGTAAAATTATAAATAAGTTGGAAAAAAATCGATATATTCGAATTATAACTCTCCAATTGAATATTATTAAATACAGTAATACAAAGAAACGCAAATATATTTATAAATATGCATAACGTATACAAACTAAATTTAGAAAAAAAAAATTAATAACAATAAGAGTCCGTAAGTGTTTCTAGTCACAAAAATATGTGAAAAATCGGCAACGTAGCTAAACACAATATCATCTTCCCATTAGGTGAACATATTTTTAGAAGTTGCCCGACATGCCAGACAGCTGTTATTTTTACTACTTACGTCGTAGTCTTAATGTGTACTTATGAATAAACTAGTGGTACGAAAGAAAGATCACTTCCATAGATCTTTAATTTTTGTTCATACTGTTAAAGAACTATCCTGCATCATTTACTTCAACTGCACAAAGGTGCAAAGACTATGTTTCTATTGAGTAATTAAGCTGAAATTTTTATTCAAATGTGCAGTTGCCTTATTTTATTACATCTTGAACACGTGATCTACATAAAGTGGTCTTCACGAGTTAGAGAGATCATCGAAAAATATGTGTAAAGAAAATGGAATGTTTTCATTCAACTGCTAAGAAGCGATGTTCACGAATGACATTAGAAGTCTCTTCAAATTTGTTGATGCATTTCAAATGAATGGATTTCAATAGGCTACAGTGGCTGAGTTAAGACTGTAAGCCCTTTTTGAATAAAGGACTAGTATCTAAGTGCTTATTCAACAATACATGGACTTGCTAGAAGATATTGAGTTAAAGATTTTGCTCATAGTTTTCAATGAGATAAATGATCGATGAAAACAAATAGCAGATTGCTTTAAGTTCGTATTATCCCGAGAAACTGCGGTTCTAAAAATAGATTTTAGGGTTAATACAAAATCTTTCAGAATTTTATAAAAAGGAATTTATTTTAATTATTGGTGTGAATAAGAGCGTTTGATTGAAACACATAAAGTTGGTTCCTAAAGGAATTTCGAATTACTTAAACACTTGTGAATGTACTTTTGATTCGGTGTTCTGTTCTTTGTCTCTTTGTTACCTTAATATCAAAGTAAGAGTGCAGTTGGGGGTATTAATAATTTTTTTTAATTTCAATATATATATATATATATGTGTGTGTGTGTGTGTGTGTGTATTTGTATGTCACTCAAGACATTTTTAGATATTTGGGTACTTTACTCAAGATTTTTAAAGATGATAAAATGTGACAGGAATCATACATCAGATACATTGATGTTAATTATTTTTGATGAAAACTTGACTCAGAATCAAGGAGGTAATAAATTTAACTATAATAGTTAATTATTAAGCAATGTTTTCGTTCGCATTGATAACATAACATTTCGAATTTGTTGAACAAGAACTCGTATTATTGAATGTTATACTGAGAGTCGCTGCACTTTACACAATTCAAATTCTTACGCTAGATCATACTGCGACGTATGTTCAAAATAATATTTTTAATCAATTTCGATCTTTGTTTATAAAATTAAATAAAACCTGATGAATTTGAATGAATAATCCTCCCATTAATAACTGCGTAAAATTTGAATATTTTGGAAAGATTTGTAATAGCGATAAATATATGTATAGTTTTAAAATACTTTAATATTTATGTATTTTCACAGTGCTAGTCAAAATATCGTTTCCCTAATCTGTATGTGTGTGAGAAGATGACTAACAATTATCTAATAAGTAAAAGTTCCGTTTAAGATGGTGTTAAAGAATCAATTACATAAGAAACATGTTCGAGGACGCTAATGGGGATGAAGTTCTGTCTATATTGCTGTACTATCTAATTTATTTGCTGGTACAAATAACAAGTTTATTCCATTAAACAGAGTGGTAGTTTATATACGAGATTCCCAGATAACTATAGCCAATGCTCATGTCTCTTTAGTCAGTGCCACAAATTCTATTTTTAAAACGACTGAACTTAACTGATTGTTCCTAACTTTGGTTAATATTACTGCTTTCTGAATATTAAATTACAACAAACCCTCAATTTTCAAATTGTACTAATGATTTTAATTGTAACACTGGATTATTTTTTATTTATATGGTTAGGGATATTACACCCTCAAAACATTTAATTGTGTCTGCTTAGGGAGCTCACAATGGAAGGAGTCTCTCTGATCTTGAATTATATAAACACAAAAAGCTTAATGTTTTACTGAAACGAAAATTAATTTTAAAAATTTTAAAAACAGATAGAATATCTTAGAACCTAATGAATTATTTTTACAAAATAGTTGTTTTACCAGCATGGTTTCAGAAATATGCATCTTAAATATCAATGTGGCCGCGGTCATCTAGTAGTCATGGTCGTGGACTCGTAGCCGGTGGTTTTCATCCAGTACAGTGTTCATGCCTTGATGCTACTAAAGACCAGTCGTATATCTAAGACTGGGGCACATTAAATCTTCAGAGGCTCAAAGTCCTCCAGCGTGCATGGTGTATAATTTACAAAAGGCATGTGCCAGCTCAAGTGTCATCCTCTCAGTTTGAAAGAGGTTCAAAATTATAAGGTCTTTCGCCAATAGCCCAATTTATGTTTGCGATTTTCCTACTTAACAAGTAATTTAAAAGACACCAAATTGAAATTCCTCCTTAAATCCGGTAAGAATCTGTCATCCATTAACCTTTCATCAGGCATGCCCTCTATACAATCATGGAAGGTCAAGCGTATTTTCTAGATATGCTACTATATTTAAGCATGTTAGTGTTAAAATTTGTTTGTAATTAATTAATGACTAATAAATACACTTTAATTAAATATATCTTAATAAAAAAAAAGAAAACAGTGTACAAAAAAATATAAGCACTATAAAATGATCAAAATTTATTGAAATTGCATGAAAATAAATAATTTAAACTCAAAATAAATAATTAATTTATTTTGAGTTTAAATAAATAATTAGTGATATTTTGTTTGAAGTATTTACATTTCTCTCATAAAAGCTTAAAGATAATACGAAAGTTTTGAAAGAAATAAACTAAATTTAGATAAAAAAGGAAGAAAAATAAGTTTCGCAATCATTTCATAACATTCAGTCATTCTTCACAATACTTTAAGGTTAGCTCTATTTCCATGGTAAACACCAGCCAAATAAAACAAGCCCAAAAGAACTTCTATTTCTGCTCTATCCGTATCTCTGGAATACCTGTAAAGATAGTAAATAGACTTCAAGGAACAAATATACTTATTATTTTCTTCAACTATTCTTTCGGTTATGCGATCAGAAATGAGAAATTTACATATATCCAAAATATCTGTTAAACCTCTGATTCACCCGATTACGGTAGGAACATGGATACATATATTACGAGTTGCTCGTTTAATTTTCTTGAATGATTTTTTGCTGTCATTTCCATGAATCGATTATGTTTTTTTTAAGGGGGATATTTAGACATCTGTAGATCTATCGTCATTATCTTCTTCTTCTGAATTGCTTGCTGCAATCATTCTGACACCGAATGATCTTCTCTTTCTGAAATGTGCTCATCTTCATCTGCATCTCTTTCATTTAAACTTTTGTCCTCATCATCATCGCTGTCATATAAAAGGATGTTTCTTATAGTCTATAGGTTATTAGGATTTTTCATTTTGAATATTTTGTTTTTACTCTCCAAAACAAAACAAAAAAAGAGTGTAAATGAGGTAGTTATCATGAACAGTTGCGCGTATGCAACAAATACAGTGTCTCTATTCCAATCCTAAAAGCTATTAAACACAAAAATTACATCAATTCATAATATCGAAGAATAAAACAATAAAGATATTGAATAAGAACACAGATAAGCATGTATAACAAAAACTTACTTGAGCGATCACGAGTATCTCTAAAATACAAAAGGCAGATTTGCAGAGTCCTGTTAACACATCGAAATTCAAACAATGACTGAAAGTATGTCAAAAGGAAATGGATGAATATCTAAGAAAAGGAGCTCGTAGTACTGCCTATTTTTGTCAATAGATTAAATTTCTGGATTTATCAAAACAATATTCGTCATCCACTTCAATTTAATTTCCAAGAAAATTTTGACTGAGACGATACAAATCTTCTTTTGGTTTCATATATCAACCGAAAAACATCTACAGAACATGTTGCTGTTATTTATATCGATATTAAGGGTACGTTCGACATTATATATCGGTCTGTTCTATTTAAAACTTTTAGAAATATTTATTTTAGAATCTGTTTGCAAAAGTTTATTTACTCTAACTTAATAACTCGACATATTATTTTTCCTAATAATAATTTTACGATACAGCATCAAATTACCTGAGGCTGTACTGAGGGTTCTGTGCTTACTTTAACAAACTCTGTGGAATATATATCCATTTCTTTATATTTTAATTCTATTTTTGAAATTAATTGAAAAACCTTTTTAATTTAAACTTTTGAGGCAGTTATTTCTTCCGAAAATTCAAGAAGACACCTGGAGTGTAATTCTAATATGTTAATTGATCTTATTGCTGAACATTTGGTATTGCTAAGGTTGGAGATCTCGATTGAGAAAATCGTTTCGGTTATGTTTAAAAGCACGTCGATCCATAACAAAAGAGTTCGCAGTAGCAGCGTCTACAGTCGAAAAACAATTTTTAAACTAAACAATTCCTACATTGTAAATTTTATAAATAATTAGGTACTCCGATTATCTGCTGACCTTCCGGGAGCACCCACATTAATTATCCTTAAGGAAAAAAAAATTACAGTATCTCATTACATTTCAATAGAGTTTCCTTCGGTGATTCCAATTCCAAAAATTATAAACTATGCTGATTATCTGTTCCTGAGACTATTATTGCCAAAGATGGGGGGTTTGGGTAGTTGATATAAACTCCTTACAAATTATTAAGTTAAACACCTTTCAGAGAATTTACCTTTTAAAATTTACCAAGGCCTATAGGACATCTCCAACTGCTGTCATGCAGATGATTGTTGGAGTTTCCCATATTCATTTTTCTCTAAAATTTCATTTTCTTAAATATCAAATTTAGCAGCAGCATGATTCCAACTTTTTTCACCTGTTGAATAATATCAAATTCGACCTAAATATTTCATTGAGAGCTGTTGCCAAGAAAACGAATTATTTTTCTTAAGCAATTTTCGGGATTTTCTGAGTAGGAGGGTCGGGAACGAAACTGGATTCATTGTGTGTGTCTTCAAACGGGATGTCATAAATAGGGTCTACATATTTAAACTGGATTCTTATAATTCAACTTTCCACGCCGAGCTTTCGGCAATATGATATTCCGTTTTGTGGACCGTCTCTCATAACGTCAAAGTTTCTGTTTATTCTGACAGTTTATCATCAATATTGTTACTACAGTGCATCAGAAATAAATAGGCTTTTATTAATACCATTAAAAAATTAGGAACTTATTCTACTTTTTGCATTGCACTGGGGTCTAGATTGCGTCGAAGATTATTGTAACAAACTGCAGATTCATTTGCAAAACTCGATGTCACTGATGGTGAGGAAATGAATATCCCTGTTTCTCGGTTTCACATAGTTAAGATTTTTTTTAAGAAATGCTTCTCTCTCTTTCTGACTGGGAGATATGGTGGATAACTTGTAATACTGGAATTCCGGTTCAGTACCATATTCCGAGATCAAATCTGAGTTTTTACATGAATTCTAGTTTTATTACTCGATTCCTAACTAGACAGGGTCCCTTCGTTTCTTATTTAAATCGTTTTAATATGAAATATGCAAATTTATGTTCCTACGGCTTTTTTGGAGATGCTGACCACAACGTCTTCTGTTGCCCTTTTACAAAAAGATTTCGTCTAAAATATCCCATTTCTAAAGCCAAATATATTGGACTGACGTCTGTATTCTTAGGTCTCGTAAAATTACCCAAAAAATTCCCTAAATTTCTTAAAATTTTTGTTACATTTTAAAAGTTTTAATTTTCCATATCGTGTGCTTTTATTTGTATACCTCATAAGATCATATTTTGGCAAACGCTTTATTTTTGTTCCAAGTCTTAGGACGCTTTTTTATTGTGCCATTTAACCTGTTATGCATCTTATATCTACCAGAAAATTTCTACTCTTAGTTTTTCCTTTAATCCATGTCAAAAAACTTTCTGCGCTGTAAATGTATTATGAACATTACTTTTGATATTGAAATAATGTAATATCTTATGTTCTTTTGTCAATAAATGCTGAGAGGGCGATGATTGTCTCCCCGGGACCAGTTTGTAGCTTTAAAATGTTTGGGTGAGATCTTTGTCTTTATTCTGCAATTAGCTTTTTTGTTGCTTCTAGTGCAATGTTAATAGAACCAATCAATCGATTCAAGTTCAACATTGAGTAATCCATCAAAATTATTTCTAATAATTCTTTTAATTATCTTGATAGTATTGTAACATCACTTTAAGAGATATAAAATTCTATAAGCATTCTACATGAATTACAGCAGAACTATTGACAAAAATATTTTTCACACAAATTATTTTGAATAATATGCCAGAATATATATTGTTTTGATTATGGTTATATTAGTGAAAACTTTCTAGGAACTATTAAATCATAAATAGTTTCGGTATTCATATGATTACATACAAATGACAATTTTTTTACAATGTGTGTGAAAAGGACTGAGTCTTATTCAGCTGTACAACAGCATCTTAAAGATTAGAAATTGATGAAATTGAAATTTACAGTATTTTCAATGCTAAAATTGTGAGTAAAAATACTATTTCCTTTCTTATAAGTTCACTAATTATGTTGTAACTTCATTCAAAACTAAGGTTTTCATAAAGAAATTTAAAGTATTAGATGTTAGACTTTTCAATAATAAACATCACTCTGTTGCTAAAGTTTATGAGTGAAATACAAATTACTCAAGAGAGCTTAATAAAGTTACTGTCTCAAAACTTATTGCACTAATCATTAAAAAGACGTGGTTTGATCTTGGATATTATGCTAAAAATAAATACAATAATAGTTCTAATAATCATTGTATTTGTAATGCAATAAAAATCTTTTATATATTAATTTCTGTTAAATATGATACAATAAATAATTAAATTGAATAATGACAAGTATCTTAGTTTTCATTTTACAAGCTGTTTAAATACCATTTGTTACATTTATCTGAATCACGTTTATTCTAAGAACAACCTAGAAAAATAATATAGGTAGGCTAAGGTTTGAAACTTTAAAAGCTATCAGAGTGTTGTTTGATGTTTCAAATCTTTTTAAATAAAATTGCTAAGGAAACTTTCTAATTATAACTGACTTTAAAGACGAATCCCAAAACATTTGTATCCATTGGAACTATATACGTTTTAACTACTAATAAATAGGACAAACTCAAAGGGCCTCTCTGATTCTAACTTATTATTTTTATGTAACTTTCAACGACTTCTTTCTTTGCATATGGGAGCTCAAGTTGTAGTAAAATTCTCTTACTCATTTAAATGGAGAATATATCTTACGATATCTTGAAGTTTTCAACACTATCGTTACATTTAAGGTAATAATTAAAAATTTAAATTTTTAATTTTTGCATGAACTTCTTCGTTATTTAATTCTTCTGAATTATTCCTTTTAATCATACTGTAAATAAATATTGTCGGAGGTAAATAATAACGAGATAAAATACTTTATTTATCACCTGAATGATAGACAAGGTCACCCTCGCTCGAAACTCACTTAACTTATCAACTGTAAATTAGAACCAATAAAAAACTCTTTACTTACCGATTCCCTCGTTCTGATTCAATACCTTCACATAGATAGTCAATCCCTATCATAAGATCTATACAAATATTTGCTTCAATCCTAATGCCTATTGACAATACTTAAATAAGTTTTATAATTATATGTCAGCCTAAAGTTTTCTTCTATCTCCATTCACTTCCTTTCTAGTCTTTTTAATTTTTATATCTATGTATCTAATTGAATTCACTGCAATTCTATTTTCATCTAATTCACCTAGCCATGTTCACCTCCTTGGTTTGAAAGAAATTATAATTTTACTCAATGTAATTTATTAAATAGTCCTTTAGGTTAGTGAAGAGAAAATCCCGAGTAGCACAACGACACAACCACTCTCCAGAAATAAAACATGATTTATCGTCAGGTTGCTAACCCAGCGGGAAATTATGGTAAAAATTTGGAGTAATACAAATACCAGCTCTCCAGAGGCATAAATTAACAAACTAGAGTAAGCAGCTACGCAAATTTTAACTACTTGATTATCCTTAAATTTATGTAAACTCTTTTATCTCTTGTCCCTGATGTTAGTGAAGAATTAATCGTCCATATTTCATCGAGACAAAATTTTATTATTGTAATATGTACACTATTTTTCAAGGATTAAGCATATTTCATAAAATGGCTCGAAAAAGTGCTTATATTTTCGTGAATTTGCTCCAACTATTTTGAGACAAATCATCTGTTGAAAGGAAAAATTTGCGCTTCAAAACATTTTAGTTGACCTCTTCATTAGCAAAACAATTGCGCGTGCCATTTAATTGCTACTGCAGCTCACTCAACACAAATACATCTGACAAGTACCTTGCGATAAATGTGCAAAGAAAAGTGAACTTAAGAATTATGAACGTGTCTCAATGTGTTATCTTTAGAGTGTCAAAAATGTTTCAAAGTGTGAAAATGTTACCCAACAACCAATACTAGTGAGTCAAAAGTCTTAGCCTTTCACCAATACCGATATCTGGCAACAAAGATTTGACGTCACTGGGACATTTGTGTCCGCAAGTTCAAGGCTGAAAGTCGACCCTGGTAAGCGAGCCTTCAGACAAACTGTTTACAGGATATTGGTATGTCTCAGTGATATTGGTATTTATACCAGGCACATCAACTTACAATCCTCTTCCATCTGCACATAAATGGACTCACTTAAACTGGAGTTTGAAAAAATCAGTACATGCGTTTTGGATAGTGGGGCTGCGTTATATTCAGTGACAAATACCACTTTAATTGGCTAAATATACGGCTAGAAAGTTGATTTCGTCTTAACGCGGGGAGTTTTAATATTTGTAGGCATTTTTCTGTACCCCCAAAATGAAATCCATATATTTTTTCCGTCATAGAGATGGATAAAAGATACAAAGATCAAGCTCTAAAGTATTATAATAGCCGGTTTTATAGGAATATCATCATGACTTGTTTTTTTATGTATGATAACTCGCCTTATCAATGTATAATCCTATTTGGAGAATTCATTGAAACAGACAATATACAACGCATGCTATAGCCTACTGAGTATCTGATCTGAATCATATCATGCTGTGTGAAATATGATCTGGCGACAACTTTCAGCTCTTAGCACACTACAAGCCCCGTTCTAGAATTGAAAAAGATTCTTCTTGATGTTGGAAAACTCAACTTAGTAAAGGAAAACATCGGAGAGCATACCTGTCTATTATTTGTTACCACATCCTATTAAACTGAAGCATCACTTTTTGCTTCATTTAATTTTCAATGAAGTGTGATCTCTTTCAATACCCAGTTTTCTTTGAAACTATTTCTTTTGATATTAAGACTGATTATAATTGTTCTATTGCATTGTTTAAATATTTTATGACCGTTTCACGCGAGAATACCTCGTTTCCATCTATTCCGACTTAGATTTCCTTCCTTATTTACATAATTAACAATTATATTTAAATTCTAGTTGTCATCATACACACACTCATATATGTATGTATGTGTGTGTGTGCGTGTCTGTGAAATAACTGTATTTTTTCTTACAAAAAAGTAAATAAACTCATTATCCTGATATATTATTGATATATTGTTAAGCAATGAAGATCCGTATTACATTTGATAAGATACTGTTAATATTTTTTTTTTCGAAATGAAGAAATATTTTAATATTTTGCTGACTACATTTTAACCATATAGTAAGTCAATATATTAATTATAATAACTAATTATACATACCCAAATTCCATAACATGCTGTTTCCGATAATTACATATTTTAAATGAAAAATCTTAGTTTTAATTATAAATCTTCACAATCTCTATTCTATAACAGCTTTGAACAGATAGAATAATAGTGATGATGAGTCATATACGACAATATGCTTTCAAAGCGAAGCGCATTTAATTTGCAATATTATTATAAAATTTAAGTTACACTTAAATAGTTATTTTTTTTTTTAAATCGTATGAAAACTATATCAAAGCTTTGCATGTAGCGAAATGATTTGCAAGCTGAGTAAATATTTCGTCTAATACAATGTTCATCAATTATATTCAGAAGCTCATTTTGCACTTTTCATGGATTAGTGAACCAATTTTAAATTACCCCCTTTTGAATATTAATTGTAAGAAAACATGAAATTATGATTAAAATATTTTGAATTATTTTCAATAATTACAAACAATTTAAATCTTTAAATATAATACGAAATTAAATACCATGTAAATGTAGTGTTTTCAGTAGTATTGAATATATATACATACATGCATATATATATATATATATATATATATATATATATATATATATATTCTCAAAAATGAAATAATTTAAAGAGTCTATATTTCTTTTTTGGAATGAAATATATTTGGAACACATTCTTGGAATTACAATTTTAATTTTTTGTTAGAAATTTAATGATTGGAAGTTATGGAATTAAAGCTGAAATCACTGAATTTTGAAAAAGATATTTGTTTCTGTATGAGTCCGTAAAACCTCTATATAAACTAGCAGTCATAGCCAGAGAATCATTCAGCGTACGTTTGTCATCGATAATCATGCCCTTGCACAAAAAATACCCAGCTTTACTAGTAAAACTGTATCATCAGAAAGGCTGCAACCACTTAATTGCTTTGAGTGAATATCGTCGTTGAAAGGATCTGCGAATAGGCCCCATATCGAGGATTGCCCTGAGGAAGATGATCAAGAAATTTGAAGAGACTGGAGATTTGGGTGTGCTGCCGGAAAAGGACGGAAACCGATTAGGACTCAAACTCTCGAAGAAGTCGCTACTGCTGTGGTTGAAAGAGCCTCCAGTTCCATCTATTCTTCAGCAAGTGGTCGATCAGTATCACGCGAGTTGGAGATTTCATGGTCGACAATACGAAAAATACTGCGATTTATTTTAAAATAGTATCCACATCAGTTCCACAAACGCTGAAACATCGAGATCACAAAACACGTCTAGAATTTGTTTGGTGGTTTTTGGCGAGAATGGAAGTTAATGACGTGTGGTCTTGGAAATTCTATGATAAGATGAGGCGCCTTTTTTTTAGATGAAGCTGTGAATAATCAAAATTTCCGCATATGGAGTGCTTCACCCTTTAATGGTGTGTACCGCTGCAGTCTGATTTCGTGACTATATGGTGTGCCTTTTCAGCAGGTTTTATCCTCGGACCGATTTTGTGAAAAAACTCTCACTCCTCACGGTCATGAAACGTGATATGTCACGAATGCATGGTACAGTGAACACCTTCTACAGCAGGACTTTCCTGCTTTACAGAAACGGCATTGTTTGCCAATTAATGTCTTCATGCAAGATAGATCAACATATAAGCCTTCTCGTTCACCCGATTTAAATGCCTGTGATTTCTGGTTGTGGGGATTTTGAAAATAATGTGTTTATAGAGGAGGAATTAAGACTTTACGCTATTTGAAAGCTAGCATTATACATCGTATGGCTACAATCCTTCGTGAGTTGCTTCGCGTTTCCATTAAAAACGCTATAATGCGCTTTCAACACGTTAATGATGTCAATGGAGCACATATTGAGTACATTCTGTAATTAAATAAATTTAACTATTCTAACACATTTTATTGTCCTTATTTGGGTACCTTATTTCCTCCTAATGGACACAATTTTAACATTTTTTTTATTGCAGAAACCTTTTCCACATGGTCCGTATTACATATATTCCAAGTTTCATCAAAATACGATCAGCAGAGCGAATTTTATAGGACTCTGAATAGTTTAACTTTAATTATAACCACCCGGTATATAGTGACCTTAAATTACAAGGTTGGAAAGCACACAACGCACAGAATGCAAGGTATACATAATAGTTTTTTCCTAATTCTGGGAAACTTTCTATCATAGTTACACTTCACTCCAGCCGATAATAGTATCATATACTAAAGAACGAAACTTGTTTGGTTAGGTGTTACCTTCGGATTGCTATTGTTTCTTCATAAAATTAATATTAATCTATAGAAATGACTATACCGTTGAGTTTTTATTTTCGTCGAAGAAATGAGCTTCCATTTCAGAACTGGAAATATCATTTTCAATTGACACATTTTCTATTGAATATACTCTTTCTCTAATATCTTTCAGCTCCTAGGTTGACAGATCTGCCTCCCATAAGCCTAATTTCAAGATTCATGGAAGGAGTATTTTTTTTTTCGTTTTGAAGTACCACGGATTATATTCGACGAATAGAGAAATATTTGTGGGAATTTCCATATGCAAAAGCTATAATCAAAATAAGTGTCAGGATTAGTGCCTTTCATTTTTATTACATTCCTCCTTAGACGCCGTGCTGAGTGATAATGATTTTGCTTAAAGGTGGTCTCTGCCTTGTGCTAAGGCAGGGGACATAAGTTCATCCTTTTTTCCATGATGAAAATGCCCTGATAATAATTTATATTTGTGTTCTACTAGATTAGATTGAATAAAGATCAACATATTTTATTGATTTCCTCATTAATTTATGAGTCTATCGTTAAATGCATAAAATTAGCCTTCCTTTCTATTATGAATTTTTTAAATTGAAGCAGATGCTTAGCTTTTCCCTTATGAAATTAAAATGAAATGAGTATGTACAAAATATTTCAACATTTTAGCGTAGCATAAAAATGGATATAAATAAATGTTTCTTACTTTTTTTAATATTAATTACGTAATTAATATTCATTTTCTTGAAAAGTGCTTCGAGTTTGGTTTCTACTCCATTTCATTAGGCAAAGGCGAACTTAAAACATATATAGTGAGTTATATATTAATAAGCATACTCTCTCTTATAAAGAAGAATTTATGTTAAATACCTTCAAGCTTCAAAACTTTTTAAATGTGTTGAATACATAAAGCACTTAAATAGATTATATATTATAATTTGTATAATAGGAATTTTAAGGACGAAAAAAATATCTTTTATAATTAAATATTGAACCAAATCATAATTTGTTTTAAAAGACGTTTACTAAACTTTGAGAACAACAATAAATTTTCAATCTATCATAACTGATGCATAATTTAAATGTACAATATTTTAGCCTTAGAGAAACTTTAACCTAAATCCGATCTTAAATATCGATTTTTGTAAATTTTCTCATTTTAAAGAAAATTTATAAATCACTCTTGTTATAAGTTTTGAAAATTTATTGATCTGAAGTTGGATAATTTCGTGCGGAGAAAGGAAATTTTTTGCAGCCCGGTGCACATTACGGGAAAGTATTTCACATTTAATTTCACACTATGTCGCTCTAAAAATATTGAATGGTAGATTTATTAGAAAAAGGAAATAAACTTTTACTCACCATATTATTCGTAATATCTGAAGTGACTGTTGAAATATTCAACAATTTCTCAAGATGCGAAAAGGTTTAGAAATCAGGTAGAATTTAAAATGACATGAAAACAAAATAATTCAAACTAAACATCAATTCATCATAGAAAAATAACTTAAGCTTTAATGTTTAAATGATCGATCTTTGAATGAAGAATTAATCCTAATATTTTGAGAAAAGAAAAATTAATGTTTAGTCTGTTAAAATTTGTAGAACCTTTTAATTCAGAAAGATCATTCCGTCGGGAAAAAACTAATTGAACTTTATATAATGAGATAACTATCTTTCTACTCTTTAAGATGGCTTCTTTCTTTCTTTTTGACATAAGATATTTAGATTCAGAATTTCTAAAAGTATTACTTTCATATTTTCTGTTTAGATCAAAGCCTCTCCATATGTGATACGCATAGCCTCAATGGTAAATCAAATAATTAAGAAATTGTGTTATTCAAAATGTTATAATATCTACTTTCCATACGTTTTGATGTTTTTCAGTACAAGTGATTGTTTATATCGTGTAATATTTTATTTTCGAGAAAAATATCGAAATATTTTTGAGTTAGTGATGTTTTAGCTTTTTTATTCATTGATATTTATATTGCCCATTTTAAATTAAAAATTAAAGAAATATTTTCAAGAAAATTCCTAATCATATATAAGCATAAATAAATAATTTGAGTCATATGGATTCAATTAGAATTATAATAAAAAAAAATTAAAAAAATAAGTTGCATGCATTTCTGATTTGTTTGCAGAATAAAGACAAATTCCTGAAATGTTAACACTTTTAAACTTTACAAACAAATTACCAGAAATAACCAAAATTTTATGAGCACTTCTGTCACGTAATATAAAAAGTAAATTCCAAATTTTTGCGCTTGTCAAGGAACATTTAGCAATATTGAGAGAAATGCAAGGATAATTAAAATTTCAAAAATATAAATTATAAACGGGGAGCTTGGGAAAAGTATTTAAGCTTTCAAAAAATATACAAAAAAAATGATTTAAAAAATTTCTGACTTTAAACATCGATGTTTTTAATCACATATAAATACGTACAGTTGTTTTTTTGCGTTAGATCATAACTCTGAGATTCTATTTCCTTTAAATATCTTTAAACGATTAATATATATATATATATATATATAACACTGCACATTATGTCTAAAACACATTACTTATCCATGGGTTACTGAAAAATATAACTGAAAATTAATATTTAAATATATGTAATGCTAACATAAAGAAGATGCATTAATTTTTGTTATGTACAAAGGACGAAATATATATATATATATTTATAATGAAACCACTGTATATGATTTTTATGAAATTAAAATTTTGCAGTTATAGAATATCTAAAAAAAGGAAAAAAAAAATATTAATTATCATTCCTATAATATAAGTACTCGAATGAGTAAATTTCGACCTACAATTTAGAAATTACGCTTTCTTTAACTTGAGAATGTGTCAGTGACGAGGGATGGCATGTGTATTGAGAGTACTACAAACTTGCTGTGCCTTTTTCAAAAAGTTTAATTCCGGCAAGCAGGTGCAGTAAACCTCCTTATTTTTCACATATTTTTAACCCCCGAATAGTACACAAGTTAATAAAGAGTAAAACGTATGACATCATCTGGAGAAATTGTTATGAAATGAAGGGAACTATCGACCCCTAAATGAGAATTTAAATCACATTAGACTACGAAGCTGGTAAAATCTACAAAGAAATAGCTTGCGACTTGTAATTTATACATTTGACAATTTTCTTTGTTTCTAAATGTTAAGTTTAAAGTGAAAAAGGATAGAAAATGTATCGCATTTAAGCCAAAATACCTAAGCAGTAGAAATATATTTTTCAAGAGATGACGAAATTGGGGATTTATTTTGACAAACAGATGCAAAACAGCAAGCTAAAAAATCTCTTAATAAATCAAACTGTGACACGCAGTGTCTTTGGAATTTTGATCACACAAGAAGGTGAAAATTCGATAAAGTCATTTACTACAAGCTATGGAGTATTTAACGACTTAAAGCCAAGATTAATCCTGCATAGTTGTAGAATCAACAGTGAGAATGCAAGCGCGGATGTAGAAGCAGCAGACAAATTTGTTGAATTGGACTGAATAATTTTTTAATAAGTAGCTACAGCCTAAAACAAATGCTCATATTAGACGAAACTACGTGTTGGTGGAATTAAAGCCTAATAAAACTCATATGCATAAAGAATCTAAGATAATGCCTGGTTTCAAGATGTATAAAGACATAAGCAAGTATTTTTATGGAAGGAAAGCTGTTGGATTCAAGTTAGATCCTTTCCTGATCTATCTTTTCGAAAACTCACCAATCTTAAGAAATTAATAAAAAGAATCTGATTGTTGGCTTTCATGCAAACAAACATTCATGGATAAGCTAACCTTTATTTCAGGACTGATTTTTGAACAACTCCATACCAGCAGTTGTGTCTTAATATTAAAAAAAAAATAGTTACTTTAAAAATTATTTTCCTGATTCATAATGCTGCAGGCAATTCCCAACATCTTGATGATCTACGCCTCGTAAAGGCAATGAATCTTCATAAATAAACAACACATGTCCTAAAATCAATGCACCAAGGAGCTGTCGCCATGTTCAAAGTGTTTTCATGTTCGACTTCTCCCGAAGCTGTTCCAACAACAGAGAACGATGCAGTAGACCTTCATGTTTTTTCAGAAGCATACAGTATTTCAAATTGATTAAATCATGATGTAAGTCAGAGACTAAGTGACAGACATGTGTATACAACGCATTTGGAAAAAAAATGTATATGACGTTTCGCGAACATAAGCGAATAGTTCCACAGCTTTGACATCTGCTCATATTGTCTCAAATGACGGCGTAATGGCATCTGTAGTTAAAAAGCGCTCCTCTGCATCAGATTAAATGCCCGCAAACAAGCTCTGCTTAACTGTTTGATAATCCCAGGGGAACGAATTTCACCTCCCTATGCCGGCATTACGCAATGCGCAATCACGCTGTATTTCTAATCATTTACATATCAAACTGATCCGTACCTTCATGTTAAGTTTCGTAACAGTTGCACCCTTAATTCTTGGTGCGCAAATGTTTATGTTAATGTGAGTATATATTGCATTGTTGCATCTTATAAATTAGTTTAATTAAAATAAGAAATTATTTACAAACTTAATATTTTATCAATCAGGATCAATAGCTTATATATTATATATCTCTTATTTTTTTTGCATATGAACTATAATTTAAGTAGATCTAATTTTTAATAAAACCCTTTCTTAAAGATAATTGATATGTACGACAATTTCTGCTTCGTATACAGATGTAAGATCTACAATAATTTAGGATACTTTACTTAAAGTAAAGATAAAAATTTTGTTTTAGGATTTTAATTACCTTTGTAATTAAAATTAAGATTTTTCTTCCATACTTAACGTAACTAATGTAACTAAATTTTTCGATGTTTCTTCTTTTACATTAAAAAAGTGTATTATACCTGAAATGGATATTTTTACCCTTAAGAAAAGTATATCTGTATATTCGCATATAGGGAATTTTGAACTGTTTGAAACGGATAAATATTCCTCCTCATACAACAGCTTAATACTTTAAGATAAACATCAATTTCATGAAAATTACGATACCAGTAATTTTCCACATGCAGATAAGATTTCTAAGGTACGAATGTTAAATTTAGAACATTATTTTTTCTTATGCGATTACTCCATTATATTTCAATACCATCTAAATTATTTTCATAAGTTTTTGAAAAAAAACTTAAACTTAAATCATTTACAGTAATAATATTCTATTTAAGAAAATATTGAAATTAAATATGGTATACTTGGGTATTATTCAAGAGAAGTGAGTAAAAGAATGAAAAAGGTATAATAGCCTGTGTTGCTATAAATCCCAAAAAGCCAATCAATCATTCAAAAGGAAGGAAAAACTTTTAGAAAAGTTTGAATATTTCTCAGTCTTCTTGCATCCTTTTTCAATTTAAGAGGAATCATCTGTAGATTTTCAATTCGAATCAATCATTTTACATGCATCAGATCATGTATTGAAAATAATATGAATACGAATTACAAATCTCGAGAATTTTCTCAAAAAATGTGAAAAACATTTCAAAATTTTTTGCTAGAATTTAGATTTGATACGTTATAGATAACATTTTTTTTTTTTTATATAAGACACTAGGATGAAACCCTTACCTGTTTCAAAAAATATTTTATTATTCGCATGGGACTGCGGATATCTAACTGTAGTTTAGAAATTTTTTTTTCACCATTCTTTGACAAGAAAATTAAGATTGAGGAGTCATTATTTTTAGATGATCGATGATGTGAAATGAAATATTTCTGCAAAACTTTTTCAAAGTTTGAAAAATAGTAAATAGATAGATATATATATATTTATGAAAACTCTTAAGGACATTAGAGTAAATAAAATTAGCAAGAAAATAAAGATATAAAATAAAAATTTATTCCTAATCAAAAAGATTATTAAATATAGAATGATTGTTAAGCTTAAATATGTAACTATTTTTTTTTATTAAGTAATATTTTTCTCCACTTTAAAGAATTGAAAACTTATCTGTCAGAAAATGGGTAAAAGTGTTAGAAATATGTAAAATCTTTTGTTTACGTTTTCAGCCCTTTTTAACATGTAAAACACTTTTGTGACCTAGATTTTAATGCTTAATTATACATACAAATTAAGACACTTGTATATTACTGACGATAAAGTAAACTTTTTCGAAATTAATTATTTGGTATAACCGTACATACAAAGTAAGATTTTTATCTTCATTTAAGACAAAGTCAAATATTTATTTTGGTGAGTATGAAATATTTTGTTTCTATTAGCCGTGGAATTGTAGTGGTTACCATGTCTGACAGCGAATATCACCAACCCAGATTCGATTCCCGGTGATTTTACTTTGGGTAGCTGGTCATGGGTCAATTCAGCCCATCATCATTCCGGGACAATAAATAAGTACCAACTTCTCTTAGGAAATTAACTGGGGGCTCCAGCATTGAGCTAGCCACTTGGCCTTGACATGAGCTAGTAATTAGCACTTCAGGCCCAAGGCTACAGATATTTAGATGGACAGCACTTAATCGGACTTCTTAGGCTCAGGATAAAACTTAAATTAACTTTATACTTGTTTACTGTAATAGGAACAACAGAATATTAAATGAGTTTCAGATATTACTGGAATAAAAGATACTTTAATGTTTTTGAAGATTCGAATTTTTTTAAAATTTTTTATCTACAGTTCTCCCAAAACAAATGATTTTATTATTTCTTTGCTAACATTTTTATGACTCTCTGCTACCTAATTTCGAATATGGTCACGAACTTACATTTTGGGAATCCCTTCTCTAGGAGGGTGCAAGAACTATGTACTTCATCGCTCAATGTTTTATGTAGCGAGGTGGACTAAATGTTTAAAATTTCCTTAAATATATTTTTTCCAGTAAACAGTTACATATTAACTAATTTCTGTACCACAAATTATACTGTTTTCTTGTATGTCATTTTCAAGAGAACAGTTAATCACAATTTTGTATTGTTCCAAACATGGCTCTATTTACCTACCTTCTAAGGCATTTTGTTAAACCTACTAATATATAAATAAATTAATTAATTAAGTCTCTCCTACATCTACTCCCAGAAATCTATGTGATTCCAAATGTGAAGCTAATAAATCAGGTAAGGATTAAGATTATCCCCTACGTTTCACAATATCTGTTACCTCAGTTTTACTGTGTATGTAAAATTGCATTCAGTAAATAGTTATTATAAACACAAGATGTTAAGAGTTTATTCCTTTTACAAAATTTATATGGCAAAAACTTTCCGAGTTTTGATCTTAGCCATCTCAGATTTAGACTGTTAGGAATCTTTAAAAATAGAAACAATATTACAGAACGTTTTGTAACGTATCGCGAATGATCTAGTGAGAATTAGGTATCAATCGAGATAGGTTTATAGTACGCTAATGTAATCAAGCGGCAGCCCTGAGTCTGAGACTATTCATAGCACGATGAAAACAGCATGATAAAATTTTGACAAATATGATGTACACCCCATAACATAAAAATATATCTTCTAAGAATGAGTTATCCGAATTAAGGTTAAATTTCTTATGCACGTACCTTATGATAGAATATACAAATATTTATTTCTTGGTAGCCAATGACTGATTAGATAGAACTCCATCGCTTTGCAATGCATCTCTCAGATGATGAATAAAAGAGATTGCATGATTGGGCTTATTAATGTCGCACTATAAGCAAATCAAGGGGCTATTGACGACGGACATAGTAAATTTGAGCCTCAGTCAAAAGACGAGGAAGATACCTGAGAGGGCACCCTTCTCCAAACTTCCACACCACACCAATGGTAGAACTTAAGTCCTTTATATATTTAATGTGCATCAGTCCCAGATAAACGAGATGACTCTTGTGGCATCAAAGCTTGAACTCTCGTTTGTCTCTTGTGGCATCAACTCGAGTAAACCTCCGGCCTCGAGTCCTTGATTGTGATCACTAGGCTACCGCAGCTACATAAGTAAAACATAACGTATTTCATTGGTAGGAAATATACTACATTCAAGTGTGGTTCCATCGACCTGTCTGGATTATATTAATGCCTCGTCCATAAATTCGCGAACAGTAATAGCAGGTGATACCAATTGCAAATTAAAAGAAAGTGCATTTGGATTAAAGGAATCAAAGAGGACAAATTGTAGGAACGCGGGGGATTAACATTTGGGTTGGAGCAATGCTTCCATTCGACAATGTTGGTAGGAATGAATGAACTGTGAACAAAATGGTGTCAATTGAGAGAGATACAGGGATAGAGGTCAATTGAGAGGGATAAGAAAGCAGACAGATTGTCATACAGGCGCTCACAGCCCAGAAAAAATTATTTAGAATATGAAACAATGTACTTACAGCATATCCACTTGATTATTGAAATTTGAAGAATGTTTAAAAATTACAGACCTCTCTCCACGTTGTGCATAAGCTTCCGTCCGCACATCCGCTCTCCACCTGGCATATAATGGTTAGAGAAATGTTCCAAAGTCCGCGTAAGAGTAATCATTACGTAACAAAAGTATTGTATGATTTGAATCGCCATTTATCGAATAAGGATGTTACAAATATTAATTTATTATACATTACAGTATATTTTATTTTATAAATTTTACATAGTAATTTCTTAAAAAAATGGAAATAGTGTTTCTCTCTCTCTTACTTTTGGCTTGTAGTCTAATTTATAATTCAGAAATTGAGATGAATAGTTTTGTAATGTTCATTAAATAATTAATGCATTTAAATTTTTATTGGATGGTAAAGTTTCTTACTTATGCTAATGACCAATACATTTCTGATTGATAATTTAAAATCGTTATCGCAATTTTAAATATCAATATTCCCAATTTCAAAAATGCCACAAATTGTTTTTTACAACGAACAGAACCTTAAAAATTCATGCTAATGTTAATCGTTATTTATTTTACAAAACAAAACCAGTATATAAGCAAAATATCTAAATAATATTTGTTATTGATAACAATTACACGTATGTTTAGTTTTCAAAAGAAATCTTTCTATTTTACTAAGCGTTTGAATCCATAGTAAATAATTGTCAATGACTGATGAAATATAATAGCATTATTTCGCATCACAAACTACTGCTTTGTAAACAACAGATATTTTTAAAGAAATAATATTTTATGTGTTGAAAACTAAAGCAAAATATAGGCCATTTAAGGAATTAAATTAAAAGAAATATTTACTCACCCTAAATTGTCTACATCTGAAATAAAAATACGAAGAGAGTTAAAATCGATTTCAAATCCTGGCTACTGGAAGCAATTTATCCAGTACAACGAAACAAAGGGTAATATTTTTTTTCTAAAATCCTTTCCAATTTGTAAAGCTGTATAAAGCTCAAAACTAAACGATTCTTTTATTTTCTTAATTTTCTCAAAAAATCGAAAAGCAAGAACAAGTAGGTTTCGATTAGAGTTGAAGAAGTACCATCTCTTTCGTTTGCTTTTATGTTGTGGGATAATCTTTTTCTCTCCGAACAAAATCGAAACAGTTTCACCCAGAAAATTATCGTAATCTTGTTCGGTTGTTAATGATGTGTGATAGTATAAATCAAAATTATTCTCCAAATGCTCATTTAATGGGAATATAATTTTTCAAGATAACTCATATTAGTATTGTACGTGTTATCTTCCTTTCTTGGTACACTTTATATAAAGGCTGAAACGAGAAATATCATGAAATTACACATCTGTAATATTTTGAAATGTTGCCTGAATGCAGACAAGCACTAAAATTTTTATAAAAAGTCTTAAAAACAAAGCGAAACATTGAACGGAGATAATACCGAATGCCTCCCACTATCAAAGACATTTCTGGAAATACTAAACATATGAGTAAAAAACAACAAACATTATGACACACACACAATCACACAATCACATCACATATATCATTGTATATGTAACTAAGTATATATATATTATTATTATTTTACTATATACATATATACAATACATAATATAAGTATATACTATATGTATACTATATACACATACAATATATAAGTAAAAGCATCTATATATATTATATATATGTATATATATATATATAATATATATATAATATACATAATATATATATATATATACATATACTATATATATATATATATATATACATGCATGATCAAAATTTTTAAAATAATGGAGATGCATTGGCTAATAATTCTCTCAAGATGAAATTTTGTTAGTTAAAGAAGAAAAAA
>BMAW01076573.1:19710-67676 GCA_019974015.1 Nephila pilipes | reverse complement strand
CAAAACCCGAAAGTGTTCTGGTTGAAATGACGGAAGAATAAGAGGTCCAACCATGTAACGTGACCTAAGCTCCTAAATGGCCACTGGAGATGAGTTGAAAATAACTGTTGAAAAACGCTTCACCTCTCTATTCAATAACTATTAGCTGACAGCATTCAATAAGAGAATAATGTTTGAGCAATGTATTTTATTTCATTCCTTTTCCTTTTTATAGTTCTTTTTAAATTTCAGATGAAATCACCATCAAATATTATTGATATTTAATACTTTCAGCGATACGTAACTTCAACAAATTAAGTTCATTGAATTGTACATCATTTCAACGCGTCTCCTAAATTAATCATGTTTTCATGTATAATGAATTATACAAATATAATTAGTTTCTTACCTATCGTTTATTTGTCATTTCATTTTCTTCCTGATTAATTTTGTTTAGAAGATACTTCCATTCAAAATATCTTACTCATGTTCCTTTTGTTTTCCCGTTGATTAACATTTAGATATTTCTCTGGATTCTTGCTCATACAAATTTCAGTTCGCTGTAAAATTATGTTTTGAAAAATATATTTGTAGTTATTTTATCAGAAAGTCTAGTTTTGATGCATTTGTAGTAAAATAAATAATTAACCATTCAAGGGCGCATGCTTAAAAATATTTTTTTGGGAAATAATATCAGAAATTCAATGTTATGCCGAAAGGGAATTTTAACTACACTAGCTTGTCATCACCACTCGTATAGGACATGTAAATATGTGAAAATGCCTAGAGTATGGAAAATATTTAACTATGCTAATAATTGAATTAAATAATAAAATTAATAATTTCCTTACAAAAATGATTATATATAAAAATTAATTTAAATGAATTCCAATAACAATAACAGAATGTAAAACAATATAGAATAATATGACTAATACCATTCATCCTATCATTAGAAGCTAATTCATGACGTCAAATCACTCAGTAAACTGTTGAAAATCAGAGGCTTTTGCATGCATTATTTAACTAAAACATTTTGCAAGCTAAAATATTTTGAGGTTACTCAAGATCCAAAAAATTCATTTTCATATTAATTCCACATTTTTTTTCGTATTCCTCACTTTTAAATCAGACGTTGATTGAAAAGAATATAATAATTCATTGCATTGAAGGGTCTAGAAACATTTAATTTTGAAATGCTGCTTTTCTAAATATTATTTAAAAGTAAAAGACTACCTTCTGATTAGTTTCATAAAAATCGTACAAAATAGTTAGTTGAAAAACACCGAATATGTAGGCGTGCCTTGTGACCAGCACCCCACAACAATTAAGCAAATTAGAAAAAACAAGTTTTTTATTTTCCAGTAAAGCAATTGCCAAATATTCTAAATTATAAGTCATACAAATTGAATTAAATGGTTATTTGAGTTATTTCAGTGTATTTTTTTAAAAACTAATCCAGCAAACTTTAGAAATAAAAATGTGTTTATTTATAAAGATTTATATAAAAAGAAACACAATTTTATTTTCGAAAATATTTCGGTAAATATCATCACTACCGGGAATATTTTTCAGATCCTCGTGAAATAAACAATTTTTAAATGGAGCATCTAATGATGTTAAAATTCACATGTATGCTTGTAGGCCTTATTAAATTTTAAATAGATGTGCTATTCAATGTCTATCAAGATTCAATTTATAACTTCATTTAAATGCTAATAATGTTTATAGTTCATCTCATTTTAAAAATCCCTCAGTAAAATAATTTCAAGCTTAAATTTATTTGAATGAAAAGAATGAAAATATTTATGTTAAAGTTCGAAATAACTATTATTCATAGTTTCAAGTTTTAGAGCCCTATCGAAGTTATCAGGTGCATCTTAAATGAATGATTTAAGGTAGACGTATAATAAATCTCTTTTGTGGATGAAAATAAATTTTGCTTTAAGGCAATTATCAAACCAGAAACCTTTTTGACCCATATTTGTCCACTATATTATATTTTTTAAGTATTTTACACACTTAAAGTCTTATAATTATATATATTGTTGCAAAATCAATATAAGTAGTTTTGTTTTCCATGTTTCTACTTTGTATCATATTAAACAAAAATGATTTCCTGATGTTAGAAATATTTTTTATCTAATATGATTTATCAGGATTTATCATTTTGACACATTATATTTCATATGTTTCATGAGGAAAGTTATATGATGTGTAGAATAATTATATTTGAGTAAGTATAAATATAGTTTTCAATATCCGGTAAGAATATTTTTAATGAAAACGAGTTTTAAGATATGAAAATTGATTCAAGCAGAATAGGATGTATACACGGACTTAAAAAGAATTGAAATATTTTTCTCATTATATTTATATATTGTATTTTTATTCCATTTAATTATCATCATACCATTTGTTCCCACCAGCCATTCATTGTAAATAGCCCTCTGGCGGTGAAATATAAAATTAGCCAGTGTTTGTTGCGCTGCGAGAAAGTGCGATAGGGAGTGGCGTTTTGCGAATGTTGAGGTATAAAAATGTAAAAACAAACATGTTGAATTTATTGCGAGTCAAAGAAACAACGGCCCGTCGAATCGCGAGAGTATGTGTATGCGTGAACACCATTAACTCAAGTTATATGTAATTCACTTATTTCCTTTATTTCTTATCGAGTAATATGGAGAGTTAGATATCACTTTAAGATTTCCCTTTGAACATGTTTTAAAGAATTTCAAGTGTATTTATTTCATTTAAAATATTCTCTACAGTTATTATGATTAATGTGTGAATTTATTTCCTGTTAATAGTTTAATACTAGTTTTTGTTTTCAGGGAGCTAAGTGAATACGGATAACATATTGCTGGGCACAAGATTAAGGAAATTTGAAATTAACTTTATATCAAATGCATGATTCTTTGGAACACACACACAAATAGCATTATTTCACATATCACATTGAATAAACTGAAATTGATTAAGGGAAATTCCAATCCAATGTTAGAATTTCGTGTGGGCAGATTATTACATGTGAATAACAATTCTATAATGGCACAGTTCATAAGTTAACAATATAAATTACAGATTGATAAACATAAATGTATGCAATAATAATAGTAATTCAAACATTTAATGTTCCCCATTGAACTGCATCGATAACTTAAATTATAAAGGTGAAATTGATCATTGCACAACTAGAAAAAGTGAAGAAAGTAAATTATATCAAAGTTCGTAATTTTACTTTTTAATCGTTACTTGTTATTTTAGTACTTATTAACAAAAATAAAACAAAATTCAACAATCGAATCACACGTATTAAACAATGTTCGTATTTACTGCATTGTATATAAAAATCTTCAATAGAATGTGAATTTCAAATTTAAGCGCATTTGATATCATAAAGTAGCTAATTTTTAAATAGTAAATTATTATGTATCTTATTTATATATAACTTATTGTTTCTTTTTGAATCGGTGAACTTCTGCAAGAAAATGTAGTTTTCACTTATTTATGTAACCATTTATCATTTTCATACATTGTTAAGATACGAGCACACCTTTCGTCAGAAATCACATTCTTTTATTGAATAGAATCCTTCTATCTAAGGAATGTAATTAAAAAGTTACACGGCTTATTGTAACCCTATAACTATTTCAATTTTTTTCCTCATTGTTTTTAAACAGGATTTTTCCAGAAAGAATGCAGTTCATATTTGAACATAGAAGTTAAGTGTAAAATTGAGGGAGTAAATATAACAATTTTTAATTACCTTTTTTAATAATATTAATGTGTTATTTTCAATAATAATGTTTTTAAAATTTATCTTTATTAATGCATTTTTGAATTAATTTCAGTTTTAATTTGGCTTGTAATTACTATCCGAATAATATCCTGTATTCATTGAAACACGTATATGCACAATTTCTAAGCAATGACAATTTAAAAAAATAATATTCTCAAGTCGTTTAAATAATGTACTTCACTGATACATACTACAAGTCATGTAAGGAACAAAATTTAGCCATCTCCTTTTTTAATGTCATTAATAATATACTCATAATTGACGTATAATTTTATATATTTTCAGAGGAATCTATTAATATTTTAGGAGATTCACACAAACAGACAAAGCGTAACACATGCTAAATAATGACATAGAAGTCAGATTCATTCTGATTTTGACCATGCATATTACTAGAAAACTCCTTAACTTCAAAAGATAATGCAAATGTGTTCTGGAGAATGATTTTTGCTTAATAAATATTCTTTTGTGTCCTTAATTTTTCGAAACGTTTGCGGCATTAAAATACACAATAAAGTCTTACAAAATTTTATGTCCTTATTGCATGTAACAATGGGTGAATTGTATGAATGAATACGAGTAACTCTACACATTAAATAATATTTCAGCTAGTTATTTCATGATTTTAGAGCATTATTGAAACACTTTAGAGTTACAGGCTTACTCTAGCTTAAAGTTGACAATTTATTTCAGTCGAAATTCTCTACATATTAATATTTAGCTGTAAATTGTCCTAGTACTTTTAACAGAATATATATACTTCAGCGAGTAAAGTTAAAATGCATGTATTAGAAGTTTTATCTGTATAAATCAGAAATAATGATGTGATTTATTTTTAAGTTTTGATAAATTTAATGATATTAAAACTAGTATTTTTTTAAAAAAATGAAAAAAAAAAAAAGAATTATTTACATTTAATACATTTTATTTTGTTATATAGGTAAAAACACATTATTAAAGGAAAATAACAAATAAATTGCTTAGAAAGAAATAATACAGTTGCAAACATTATGAGAAAAATATTAATTCTAATAAATTATAATAACAACATGTTTTACGAAATGTTCTCATGAATTGATAAAAAAGAATTTTGTAATAATTTCTGGAAACTTATTGCAGATAAACATCATAATCATGAAAAAAAAATTACGTTACATATTGATATTTATATTGAATAAAAAAAATGTTATCATTTGCGAAAATATCTAAAAATCAATACAAAGAATATATTTCATTATCATAACGCAGAAATATGTTGTGAATCATCATCAAATCATGAAATTTAAGAAAAAAAAAAAAAGAAAATGTTCAAAATATATTACTAAAATTTTTAGTTTAAAGAAATTATAATCTAAATGCAGTATCTTAATTATTGATTCAAATTTCAATGAAATTTATTATGATATCAAATAACTGAAAATGCTTTGCTAATCACTTTTCATGGTATCATTTGAAATTATGTTAGATAGTATAAATTAAATAAGCTGTGGCTTAGAAATGTTTACAAAAGGTTTTGTTGACATTACTAATAAGGAAATTGCAGCAGTTATCTTTACCCGCGTATAAATCTTAAATATGTTATTCTACTATATTTTTAAGTAATTCCTCTGCAAGTAAACATCGGTGTGATCCCAAACAAGTTATTTTTTGAAATTTTAGAAGAGTTTATTTCTTCATAAATTTAAGAAAATAGCAATAGTTCATTTTGAAAGACATTGTGTCATAGAAATAGACAGTCGGTATGCATGCATCTTGTCAAAGGTTATTTGCATAGTTACTTCGAACCGTTTCTATGAAGAATAAAAACTGAAACTCGTAGCGTCATATTTTCATTTAAAGTGTATAAAATCAAATAGAATATGTCTTTGAGTTATCTGAAGCACTTGCGTTTATAGGAATAGTCGACAATAAAATAAATGTTTTTGAATAAGAAAAATGTACGAGAGAAGAAATAAAAAGTTATGATTTTGATAGGAATGTTTTTCGCCATATTTTATTTTTATTTATCCATGTTGTACTGTGAATAAATTTGAACTTCGAAACATGAATTTTACAGTACATCAGCTTTTAGATCTAGATTTATCAATTCTATTCTGTTGTATGACACAAGATACAATTAGATGTTCTACAACAAGAGTAATAAAAGTAAGCTGCACATTTGAAGCAGTTTCAACTTTTTTAATTCCTCTAGAGTCATCATATTAAAATTTATTTATATCAAAAAAACGTATGTAAAAGAACATAAAATCTTACAGTGTGGCATTCTAAACATAAATATAAAATTACAATTATAAATTTAGATAATCTAAGAAAATAAAAATAAATGAAACGTTTGCAGTGTAAATAAATTAGTAGAAAAATTTTTCTTGTTACTAAAAGCTAACTAATAATTATGTATCATTTTTCTAATTTGTTCTTTCCTGTAACATTGTAAAAATAACTACAAATTTCTTGTGAGTACTGTTATATCCATTGACAGTATAACTGTAATCAAACTAATAATTACTAATAATGATCACCACTTAATATATTTTTCTTTCTTCAGGTCTTAACCATGACAAATTTTTGTATTAAAAACCGAAACTGTTCTTCAAATGAAGAGAAATAATAAATTATTATTACGTTATCAAATGACAAAAATGTGAAGTGTTTTTATCAGTTATTTAATTTTCTCAGTATATCTTTAATCCTTTTTACCTACTTCCTATTGTGTGATTTGATACTAATTTCTGAAACATATTAATACAAATAGCTGCTGTGAACATCCTGTATTTTTATGATTATATTAATGATACAGGTGAGTGGATAAATATAAGTTATTAGGATGTAGTATTTCCAGAGAATAATTAACAACTCATGGTATATAAAGATTTTAACTTGGAATACAATGTCTTATTAAGATAATTCAGTTGGTAATTTGAAAATTGTTTCACTTGTATTTTCACAAATTTTACAGGTGAAGAAAAATACATTACTTTCCATAATATTTTCAGAAAACTTAAGCCAATATTTTTTTCATTATTAACAGATTTCACACAAGGTATATAAATTTTTACAAGATTATTTATGGTCCTATAGGATGCTCAGGAAAAATATTTCAAGCTCGAAAATAATACATGTATTAATAATATACTCATCTTCAAAGACAGATGATTTATAGTTACTACCGATAAATTGTGTCATTTGATCGGAAAGTTAGAACTTGGCTTCACGGCATCAACGTACGCTTGGCTGAGAAGAGAGCTGTACTCTAAGAGAGCTATAATTGCATCTCTTTAAGAGCTTTCACAAATGAAATATGTAATGTTTTTATATGGAACAAATAAGTTGGGATTCAGGATTCACTACACCTCGAAAATGTGGTTTTATGAAAAATTTAGAGATAATACTTAAAGGTATTTATTTTTACATTTTACTGTTTAAAATTATTTGGTGTTACCTTTTTTTATTCTGTTAATTTATTGGATTCGACTGAAGCTATTGTGTACCTTATATCTCAATATTTTATGAAATTAAAGAAAAATGAGGAATTTTGAATATTATTACTTTTGACGTAAATAATTTTAGGGACTTTATAATTTTTTCAGAAAAAAAATACCAATATTCCCCAAAACACGCATACTTAATTTTACATGCGCATATTATAATAATCACTCAACAAACTAGAAAAACAATAAAGCTATAATTTTTATAATTTCATCTATCAGGAGAAATCAGTTTGTAAGATATAATTGGAAATGATATCATATTGTAAAGAAAAACGTCGTATATACTCGTATATGGGATGAAATCTTGAGTAGACCATTAGTAAAGAAAAATAGAAATTTTCTCTTCTTTTAAGTATTACATAGCATAGAAGTTAATTTCAAAAATATATTTATTATTCTTTTTTGAGCATCAATAAAGATCCATGACGTCAATTTGAACTCTTCAAATGTATTTTTATAAATACAATAGAATATTCGAAGAAACATATATAGTTGTAAACTTACTTAGAATACTACAGATTGATTTTGAAATAGATAGCTAACATCTGCGGTATATTTTTTTTTATTAAATAATCCACGAATACAATGAAATTGAAAAACAATAATAATTAGTTAAGCAGTATTGCAAAGTATTAAAAAAATTAAGAAAAATTAAGACATACTTATGTTTTATTATGAACAACATGCATTGCATTATTGTAAAATCGCAAAAACAATTATATTAGATAAGAAGAATTTCATAATTTGTTGAAGTCTTTATATTCCTATACTTATATTTACTGTAGCGTGACTTTTTATACGTATAAATACTTATTACAAACCGTGTTTTCCCTTTCTATTTGAAAAATGATACAAATTATAGGATGTTAAAATTAATGTTACTTTTAATACAAATCTTTTTGATAACTTTAGTAATTTTAGAATCAGCAGCAGGAATAAATACTCATATTACATTAGACTGAATATTACATGATCATAGTTAATGTTAGCAAATTAACACTTAAATAATTATCTCACGAAGATAAGGATTTATTTATAAAGAACATCATGACTTGTATATAAATTAAACAAATAATCACATTATTCTTATTATCTCCAATAGTCAAAATGGAGTAATTATTTTGAAATATCGTGTATTAGCATTAGTTAAACCAGATTTTAACATTGGGAAAACATCATTAAATTGATTTCAGAAGCTAAATTCCATATTATACAATTCACGCTCTCTTTAAAAATGGTACTTTTGATTAAATACTTTAAAAGCATTTTGTGCATGTCCCACATTCTTTGATATTTTTGTACCTGAAGAACTTACAAATATTATTAATGTTTGTATAAAAATAATTAAATGAAAAGCATCCATGACAAGGTGAAAATATGATGTTTTTGATAAACCATCTAATATAATTACTAAAAATTAGTGTTCTTTGATAAACTCATTAGTATAAATATGATAATTTACTCTTTCAAATTAAATTATATTTATAATATTTTTATTCAGTTGATTACGAAAAAAAAAAATTAATTCTAAAACAGTATTTCCATTATGGCAAAAAATTCATAGCACAAAAGAAAATGCATCTTTTATATTGTTAAATATGAAAGGATCTAAATCACCCTGTTTCTAATGAAATTATCTGGGAGATATTTAACAAATGACAGCGGAAACATAGCAACTTTTACTTGAAACAAAGACTGAAATCTGAAGAAATTAAATTATAGCTTTTTCTTTGAAATATTGGCAAATCTTTGCAAACACTTATTTTTTACAAGATTGATTTATGTTTGATGAGTTTATAATCACTTTCATATTAATATTAGTCATTAACTAATATATATATGAAATAATCATTAACTAATATCAATCGCATTTTAAATTATATATATGTCATACAATAAAGTTACAAATATAACTAGAAATTATATATGTACGTGGTGCGAAAATAAACTTCCCAGATTGATGACATTTTTTTTTATTTCTAATGGCAAATTATAAGCAGTTACAGTAAAAGGAAAAGAAAAGAAAAAAAAAAAAAACAATTACGCTACAATTACAAGGGAATGAAAAAACAGGGAGCAAAAGAACATATTTTTCCTTGTTTCAATTCCTATTCCTTCAGTTTATTTGCATTACTCTAACAATTTTAATATTTATATTCTTTGCATCCCTCAAATAGGGATGATGAAAGTTTTTGTGTCAGAATATAGAAATAATTACACTTAGCTCTATCTTATATATACTTCAGTCAGTTTATTTTTTTCTATATTCAAAACGAAAAAAAAAGAAAAAAAAAAAGAACATCTGTATAAATACTTTGTAAAAATAGGCAAAATTTCTATAACAAGTAATAACGCAGAAAGAAATCAAGATTTTAATACATTTATTAGCATAATTAGAATTGTTGATTTCTAAAAATATTTACTCATTATCGCTTGCGTTTTAGCTAATGTACTCGACTTATCTTAAAGTTATAACGAAATCAAAATGTTAAACATTTCAATGGAAATTTCCAGATTTATGCGGAATTAAAGAAATAATTATCTAATATTAAATAAGTGTTTAAAACATTTGGAAAAATAAGAATTTACTACTCAGACTATTTTGATATTTTTCATCAAACGAGACATTCAAGTATATTATTAAAGTGTAATCAATCCAAAAATATAAAGCTAACTTAAAAATATGAAATTATAAATGCCATTTTTAAGAAATAGGAAACAAAGCCGTACCAAGATTTTTTTAGATATTTTCATTATTTATAAAACGGAACTCTTGAATAAAAAATGAATATTATTAGAAAAATTATACAGACAAAAGGACAAAACATTTGCAAGGATTGTTTGTTCAAAATATTTAAGTATATGCCTCTCTAAAGGGTTATTCTTAAATATTCTTGGAACTAATTAATAATTAAATTACAACGAAATGTACATAATGGTATATTCCATATTCATCAAAAAATAAAAAATAAAAAGTTAGTAATTTTTGTTAAGTATTGATTAATTAGTTTAATTTAAATATGTGTTACCTCTGGACAAGTTGACATTTCAGTTTTATATCATGCTCATTGAAATTCAATGCTGAGTTAAAATTTTCATTTATAATTAAATGTTATTTCTATATCAAGAATATTTTAAAAATGTTATTTTTATTCGAATAAAATTAAAGTTCTTATTGTAAAACTGAAGAAAATAACTTCTTTTCAAAAAAAAATGATTTAAATTTTTAAAAATATATATGTTGAGCTTAAAAAAAACTATTAGACTATAGTTCAATAATCACTAAATAACTTAAAAAATAACATTAAGAGTCAAAAATATCACGGTATTTCAATTAAGGAAAGTAAACTGAAAATACCATAGAAGACATTGAATCATTATACAGAGAAAAATACTTTTGCATATTACTAAAACCTTAGGATACATTTTCTTGTATATTATTTTTTAATATATTTCGAGATAAAAAGTGCCTTATAAAAATAAAAAAAAAAAATTTTTTTTCTGAATTTACGTTTGTAAAAGTATTATAAACATATCTGAATTTTAAATTTTAAAATAAATGTAAAATGGTGATGAAGTGCAAAAACTGTACATTAATTTTTCAAGCAATTTCATTTAACATGGAAATTGTTGCTGGTGATCATGATTCAATCAATATTAAACCAAGTCCACCTTGTCACACATTCTCAAAAAAGATATTATTATTTTATATAAAATGTGATTCATAAATTTTTGCATTATATATATATATATATATATATATATATACAGAGAGAGATAGAAATAGAAAGAGAAATATGAGACCTTGATTAATAAATCATTGAAAACAAAACAAAGAGAAATAGTGAATCAAAGCAAGAAAATAAAAATAAAAAAAAAGTAAAAGAAAAGAAAAGCAACTCAAAAGCAATTCCGTGCTGATTATAAAATTCATTTATATCTGTGTGTAAGAGTGCAAATGTACAAAAATCTGTTTCTTTTTAACATTTAACATTTAGGCTGTTCAAAAACGTTAGCGAATCTAAATTTCTTAGAATTTTTTTTTCTTCTTAATAAGCAGAGACATCACTTGTAATTTTAATGTATTCTATTACAATAGAGAAAAAATTGTTCTGAAAAAATTCTTTTGCTTTAAAAGGGATTTCGTGTTTCTTCTTCGATATAAAAATTTTAAAAAATACCTGAAATCACAAAATTAAATTAATCCTGAAAAATTTTATTATCTTATATTTGTACCTGATTTTTTTAAAACATTCATCTAATTAAAATTAAGCACGCATGAATTCCACAAAAATTTGGATAGTAAATAATTATTTTTAATTAAAAAATGTGTGCCATAAAACCTATAGAGGATTAATGATTAGAGACAAACAAAAAAGTAATCTTCATGTAGTAGTGAGCTTATGATAAAAGAAACGAATTTAAAAAAAAAAGTTTTAAAAGAGTTTAAAAGAATATAAGCGTTTAAATAACAATCTAGTTTTCCGTATTTTAAAATTAAAATACATTATGGGAACAATAATATATAAAATAAGAAATTTTTAATAATTGTTTGTTGCTTAGTAAATTATAACTTCATATAAGTATATATATATATATATTTATTGCGATTTAATTTCAGAAAGGTTTTTATATTGATATATCATTAATTTTAAATCTAAATTCGATGCAAAGAAGTTTCAGAAATACAATGGTTGTATTTTGTTTTAATCGCTTTTTTTAATATGTATGTTAAAAATAAGAAAAAAGAAACTGATTAAATTCCATAAAATTACAATGAATAATTTCATAAAAATTTTTAGATAACAGAAAAAAATAACAAAAAAGAATATTTTTAAATGCAAAAAAATGAAGAAATATAGAAAAAATATTATCATTAACAATTGAGACAAGGAACAAATACATGAAAAAGTACATGGCCGAAATAGAACGAAAATAAATTTCAAGTTATAAAAATTCCTACCATGTTATAAAAAAAGAAAGAAAAATAAACCAATAATAATAAATTAATACATTTATTAATTTTGAATCTGGCTTATTATATATATTTAATTTAACGTATTTCACAGTCGTAAATATTCCCCATAGAAAAATATTACATAAAAAAGTGAAAGTTCCTTTAAGTTAAAACAAAACCAAATACGAAAAGACCAAATTACAATATAAGAAACCTAATATGAAGTATATATAGAAATAACTTAAATACTTTTTAATATAAATATATTTAAGTTATTCTTATTATATAACTTAAATATTTCAATTCAATTTTCCATGGAACAGTCTAAAGTATAATTTTCTTTCCAATGAATTGAGACATTGTTATCATTTGTGAAACATTTTTCTAGTATAATTGATACAGAATGTTAAAAAAATTTAAAATTGCAAAAATTATTTAAAGTACCGCTCGTTCAAGCTTACAATTAATTTTGAAATTAAATTAAGACTATAATATTTTGAATTCAAATCGTTTTACTAAATAGCAATTCCTAGTTATCAATTTTTAGCAATTATAAAACGTCCTAAATCAATGAAAGATGATTAGAAATATTTTTATATTTCAATCTGTAGCTACATAGCTTCAATTAATATAAATATAATTAGTTATTATAAGATTAACTTCAAGTACATTTACCAGAAAGAGATGCAAATATTGTACTTCTGGGAAGATAATTATTTTAATTGTGAATCATCAACTTTGACAAATTATATTTGTTAATTTATTGTCTTTTCGTATCTACTTCTGTATGAAATGTATTAAGCTATGTTACACATTTTTGATTCCACTCAAAAGTTATGTACTTTAAGTGTTAAAATCTCTTCAAAATATTTCTCTATTCCGACAAAAATATTTTCTTTTATAATTTTATTTTTGCTCCAAATTACTTAAGATTTTGAGTGAAAAAATCTTCATTGTGTAAGTATGTGATCTTCAGATTTCTTAAATTTAATCGAAAGAAATCCTTTTAACAAATTATACGGATTGAAAAATGCATTAACAGTAACAAACTTCGAAGCAAAAAATAAATAAACAATGCAGCCGCAACCATTTCTTGCACGTGCCACGGACGGAAAAAAAAACATTCAGCCAGTCGTTCAGAATTTAATAATTTATTACATAGTTTTTAGTTCCGTTTTGTCTCTAAGGCAAGCAACTACATTTTATACGGATATCGAGACTGGAAACTAAAAAACGTGTCCTGGATAGCAAAAGAGTCGATACAAACAGCAGTTCATGCAAGCTGTCCGAAAAGAACCAAATTTTGTTTAAAAAAAGATTTTTTTTTCTTTTCAAGAAGTAGAAAGTATTAAGAAAAAAATAATATGGGATGAGTAGATGAGTCACGCAGGTAAAGTCCCCGAAAACTGATGATAAGCAAAAGGAAAAGGTTTCAGAAATGGATTTTTCTACTAGTCATAAAAGGGCTAAGGTCTCGTTTTTCTTTTCAATGCTGTTGCTTTTACTACCTTTTTTCCTCCCGGCATTGAAAATTATTGTTTTCTCTTTGTGGTTTTTTTTTTTTTAGTTCGTATTTCTTGTGGTCGGGAATTGATTATTTTGATACGCATAGAAAAATTTGCTACGAGAAAAAAAGTAATTGCAATTTAATCTATAGTTAGCTTTTCACTTTAATGTTATTTGCTTTAGAAAGAAATATTTATATCGAAGTCATTTTCCTGTAAAATCTTTTTTTAAATAAATCTGCCTCGGCAAGGTAACTTTTGAAAACGACTATATACTCTCGGTACTTCATAAAAATAACAAATAAAAGGGTTTCAAAGGTAAGAAAACTACTCTTTTTGAAGTTAAGTAGTTATAATGTTTAAATATATTATTTAAAATTAGTATATTGCAAGAGCAAATGTATAATTTTTAAAGATCTTTATTTATGCTTCAAAAATTATTTCGTTTTTAATTGATGATTATGACTTAAAGATATTATTTGCTCTCTTAGTTTAATAAAAATATAATGCTTGATTTAATTCTCTGAACCAAAGTCATTTACGCACAAAAAACTTAATGTTATTTCTCAATATGAAATAGATTCGATATAATAACTAAAAAAATAACTGTAATTTGTTTTCCGCAAAGAAATGTTATTGAGCATATCTGTTTAAGTAATACAAATAATATTGTGATCTAATAAAGTTATAAATATAATAATAGAAGTGATTTGTATATATCAATCCTTTTCTAAATACTTTTGGGTTTATAGTTCTACATTAATATGATGGATATGATGAAAAGTTACATAGTATTTGAACATTAGTAATACTATTAAGAAATTCGAAATGCTACCCCATTTTAAATAAAAAGTCCCAAATAGTTTAAGACACGAGAATATGCATTCGTCATTTCATACTCACTTATCTCTCGTATAATTAAAATTAATACTTCCGAGGCCATAATTGTTTGTGAGATAATGTTTGGAGTTAGATATTAACTTCGGAATATTATGATCCTTCTCTCAGAATTCTATAAGGTAAGTGAGTACTGTTCAAATAAAAGTTTTATAAGAAAATTACTTAATAAAACATTCTTCCATTTAAAATTTATTTACGAATTCTGAAAATTATATTTTAATAATTTTCAATGTAATAAACACCTATTATTAGTATGACGTCCTAAATATTGTTGAATATTGATTTTTTTTAATAAGTAACACTTAAAAGTAATATGAGGATTTTCCCGACGTATTTTTGAACTTCGATCTTTTGATGATTATGTAACCCGAAATGGTGTTTCTCTCCAAATTTCTACATATCCCCATTGGGTGATTTGGAGCTTAGAGAGATTTATTGCGCATCAAACTCGCTGCATGGTAAATTTTCAATAGCATAAGGATCAAACCATCAACTCTAAGGATACAAAATCAGTCGTGAGTTCACTACTCTGGCAACAAGGCTACCGTAGACACCTGGATATCGATATGATTATTTCAGTTTTTCGTATTTTCCTTTTTCTCATCATCTTTTGCATACTCCTTAAGGCATAATTTAGAAATCATTTTTCTTTTTAAAACGCAAGGGAATATATTTTTTTCTTCTTTTAAAATAAGATAGTTCGTAGTTATTTATTTTTTAATTATTTGTGGTCTATTACATCACGGTCTCATTTCTGTAATTTGCAAGTTTGAAGTTTTAAAGTAGGAAAATAAACGTAAAAGTTTCTTACGATAGTCAGTATATATATATATATATAAACCTTCGGTAAGTTTCATTTCTGAATATGAAAATTTTCGAAAATTAATAGTAAGTGCTATTCAGGTAGTAAATTCGCATTTTATTCTTCCAATAACTAGAACACTTTATACGAGATTTTCTAGATCGCCAACTTTATTTCGATGTTTTGTTAGCTATATCTATTGCAAAAATATCAGTGGAGTTTCTATAGTGCCATGTTATCCATGAAGGAGACAAAATATATTATCTTATGTCTGTTTTTGTAAGCTTTAGATTTTTGTAAAAAATATATGATCATTTCCCTAAACGAGACATTTATTCATGCATTGCGACACAATTTCAAAATCTGAACAATAATAAGAAAATTTAATACTGTACAATACTTTTTATTACTTATTTACTCTATAAGTGTGCTCTCTAGTGTAGGCTTTCATTCTGCACTAGATAACGAATCTCTCGTAAATGTACCTACGCTTTTAAAACTGATTTTGGTAAATTATACACGTATCAATATTTTTAAGACTTAAATATTCTTTTTTTCTTCTGTTAATTATTCCCATTTGCTTTAATTTCTATTTTTTTAAAGTGTGAGTAGTTTTCACCTCTTAAAAATATCAGCCTTTTATTGTCAGCAATCGCATTTACATTGGATTATAAAGAAGCCTTATTTAAACATTTATGAATAATGTATTGATTTACTGAAACAGTAAATACATTATGAAAACAAACAACTCAAAGTCACAAACAAGTTCTCTAAATATTCGAATCTTACAAATATATATATATATATATATATATATATATATATATATATATATATATATATATATATATATATATATCTACGAAGGTGAAAATACGCATGTAACATCCACATATTTCATGATATAACTATTCTCGCTTCCTTGCTTTGGTTACGAAAGTGAGTGGACGTGCATCCATCGCCATCTCGATGCAACATCTTCTCTTTCTAATAATTGAACATGAACTAACCATACTTTACTCAGAGAATTCTTGTTCCTTTCTTTTGACTGTTTTAAAATTTACTAAATTTAGAATCGTCGTTTCATCATATATATTTATATATATGATGAAACGACGACACATATATTTATATATATATGTGTCGTCAAACACACACATATATTTATATATGTATAGAAATAAATATTAATTTTGTATAGAAGCTAATAATGCATTACCTAAATGTAGCAAATGAAAATAATTATAATTCTCTCAGAAAAACTATACATATTTCAATTCCAACAATTATTAAATAAGTTCAAAATGCTAAAATTTATAGCGTAAAAATGAAGAAAATTGTTACTTCGCACTTAAAAAAAAAGTTGAAGTAATTTTAATTTTTGTTTCTGGATTATGATAGAAATCCACTGGATCTCAGCTGGTTTGAAAATTTTCTAATCTTCGCATTTAGCGAATTATTTTATTAGCAAGTGGCAAGAAAAAATAAGTAAAATAAACTAACAAGCGTAGATCAAAATTAATAAAATGGAAAAAAGACTCAACATTTACAACCAAAAAATAAAAATTATACATTCGCTACATTAAAAGAACTAGTTAATTTTTTTATATAAACCATTCTTATATCAAAAAACATATATTGATTTATTATAACTTTTACCTTTATTAATCAATTGTTCTCAATTATATTTTAATTTTTTTAATGGTTTAAATTATACATTGTATACTCTCGCAACTTCTTTCTGAGGGACTGATTGGTTGAATTTATGCAATGCAGAACAATCTTTAGTTTAACTTAGAACAACTTACATCAACCCAAACGAAATTCTACTGCACCTGTAAATTTTAATTATAACCCATGTATATTTTCCATTCACAATAGTATCATACATCGTAGAACGGATAGCTTTTAACAATACGTAAATGTCCCTACCAGATTATCCACAGTGGTGACAACAAATGTCTTCCCCGCATTCAAACAATATAGCTCATGTTAAATTTCTATTGTACTTTTTTAGCTTTGAGTTTAATACTTTTAGAACTTGTATCGCTACTAGAAGCTTGAAGTCGTTGGAAGAATTCAGTATTAAGAGGGGGAGATAACCCATATATATATATATATATATATATATATATATATATATATATATATACTTATATAGAGTATATTTATATATATAGCAGAATAATTAAGGCTTATATTTCAGAGTTTAATTCTTTATTACGAGAAAGCCATACACATCAAGAGGTTAATTTAACAATATTCGATTTCAAGAAAAATTATAGCTTAAATGGACTTCAGTAGCAAGTGATAAAATTTCAGAAAAAAAATACATTTACGAAACAAGGGCATACTATTCAGAAAGACTCTGATATTAGGTTTTCGATGTAAATTGAGCCATCATTTTTTTTTCTTTATACTTTGTCAAAACTATATCAATTATAAATTCCAGTTTCATTCATTCATTAAATAGTAGAATTGCTTTTCATATTTAGGTTATTTATAACTGTAATGGTTTATTAACACCAAAAATTTGTGTAGCGAAACTTATTTTATTCAAAAATGAATTGTTTTTTTTTATCAAAAATCTGCAGAACAATCACATTTTTTTATTATATCATTGATATTTGGATTGAAAGTAATAAAATATTTAGAAAAAAGTGTTGAGAATCACATTTCGAATTGCAAGACAGTTATTTATCCCGTAGACCAAATCGAAATCATTTCACCGAAAAAAATGTTCCGATCTTGACCCATTCATCTCCTACTTCAAATGACTGAAAAGTGGAGCCGCTAAATGAGTAAAGCAACGTGACCTGAACTCTTAAGGGTCACTCGAGATTCGGAATAAAGAATCGATTTAAAATAGGACACCTCTTTTCCGAGGAAACTATTAGCGTTACTTTCACAGTTGAAAGTTGATGGTGGCTAAATTTTATTTCATTTCCGACTTTCCATTTCCATTAAATTCTTTTGGGTTTTTGAAAAGAGATACTGAGTATGAGACTGAAGATATATTACAATAAAAATGTACATTGGCATATTTTAAATGGATGATGCCTTTTTGATTAAAGATTTAAGAATGAAATTGTTATTGAAATTCGATTTAAATCTTTATTTTACATTCTTCTTTTACAAAATTAAGAAAAAAGTGGATAAATTTCTGCTTTGACTATATACAACTCTGTTTTGTAATTCTTTAATTATAAGAGAGAAATTTTAAAAATTCTGTACCAATCCAAAAAAAGGGTTCATAAAGATTGAATACGAAACCATATCTACAAAAACCATATCTACGAAACCATATCCATAAGTTTCCAATTTTTATTATATTCTGCTCTTAATAATAAAAATTAAATTTTTTCAACAGAACAAATAGTTTTAATTTAGAACTTATAATTCTTATTTAACTTCTTGTTCTGATTGTTTTATATTTTGATATGCTATTTTTTTACTTCATTGAAGTACTTAATAATTTTTTTCGATATTTGTATTTTTACCAACTTTTCGATATATATATATATAAAGAAACAAATTACATATATTCCATATGATAAGCCTTCCAGTGATTGCTTAACCAATATTTATTTACATTTTTATGAAGGTAAATATGTTTTTATAAAATAACTTTAAAACATCTAAATAATTGATGATATTATCTTCATTCCAATTAATAACAATAACAAAGATATTTAAAAATTTTCTTGTTTCTTAATCCAAAATATTGTAATTTATGGCAAATTAATAATAATGTAAATTAAGTGGAATATTTAGATTTTTTTTTTTCAAACACAGAATAAAATATCTAGTATAATATAATATTAATGGGCCTCCTTTTCTTTGTAATAAGTACAGTATACTCCTATAGGGTACATCATTAAGCCTGAATAATTCTAGGAAAATGTTTTTATAACCATTTTTACGTAACATTAGACCTAAGACACAACATACAGGATATTTGCATACTTGGATTAGTTTTAAGAAATTTGTTTGCAAGTAATATTTCCTATGAATTTCTTAGGAATAATTTAAAACATAATACTTATAAAGTTTACTTTTTATGTCTTTAATTTTATTTTATTTCTCTTTTTTCAAAGTTAGCTTTGTTACCTTGTTTAGTAGCTTTTAAAATTTTTTATTGCTTAGTACTTTTTCCCTCTAATAGATTCCAGTACTATATATCCGCTTAAACTTGAGTGGGAGAATTTCAATTTGCAAGCGTGAGATTAGTGTGAAGGTTGTTGCTGCAAATTGCTTCTCCTAAACACTTTTGTAAAAGTTTTCAATATATTTAAATTCTTTTTTTATGTTATTCTTTTTCTAATATTTCTTCGTAAAGTGTATGTGTTTTTCTTCAATATGTGTATTATAATTAACTTCTCATTTACAATTTATTTTCATGTGCATCATGTTTCTATTTTTTAAATTTATGATGCTTCTTATTTTTTTAAAAATATTTTTCTCTTTGGATTCCTGGATATCTGTAAAACATTGCTATTATGATAATATGTAAAAAGTCAAATTCATAGTGTCTAAATGTAATATTTCATTTCCTTTATGGATTTTCTTTAACTAATGTTAATTGTTATGTCTGTAGTGATAATAATTGCAAAAACTTTTAAGGATGTTACAAATAAAAACCATATAAATGAAAAATATAAATAAAATTTAGGTATTCAGTATAATAAGTTCAAAAGATAAGATTAGGACCGATCAGCGGGGCAAATCAAATATAATGTATAGAAAACCTATGCTCTTTACCTTTGATATATTTTTAACCAATAAGCGTTTTTCCCTTGAACTTATTTAAAAAATATGGAACATGTATTGCAGATAAATGAATAACTTTCCGTTGAACTTCCGTGCTTAAGAACAAAATTCTAAACAGAGAAAAAAAAGAAAATTATGAAAATTATCAAAACATAATAATAAACACTATTGGGTTTATTATAAAAGTATCTTCTGAAATCCTAATTTTTTTCTTATGAAGACCAGAAAATAAATATTTAATTTATTTAATATTAAACTCTTTAAAATTGAATCAACTTTTTATTAGTGCTTTTAATTACTCTTTTAAATCTACTTTGCTTATCATTATTACAAAAACACTTTTAGAATTATATTTTAAGAGCTAGAATGGCATCTCTGCCATAAAAGTCGAATGGATTAACTGCGTTGAATGATATAATAAAATGTGTTCCAACTATAATTCTTTTCTTTTTTAATAGGAAAGAATTTAATTATCATTAAAAAATGCTTTCGAATTCTAAGCAATTTTAAGAATTCAATTTTAGTTTTCGAAGGACATTCATTTATAATGTTATTTTTAGAGTGAGATCTAAGTTAGCTTATCCCAATTTTAAACATATTTATTGTCTATCTTATACTTGATTAGAAAAGGAATAAATAGAAACGTTATCTGTTTCTATTTTAGGAATCAAGCAACATGTCTGATCATTACACTATCAGTAATTCAATTAAATCATTCTCAAATTTGGATGGAAGTTACTTTGATAAATATCTTAAGTATTATTGTTATGCAAATAATCCTTATTATAATGTTTATGTCAGTTACATTTAAGAAAATCATTTCAGCTCTGTATGACGTATGCTTATTTCAAAATTTCTTAGCTTTATTACTTATACAGTTATTTTGCAACTTAAGACGATGGTACATCTTCAATACATAATTTTTGATTAAAACATCTATTTTTTTATTTTTTATCTCACATTAAAGTCCGATATTTCATCTTTAACAATGTATTTAAATTTTGTTTCTATTTTACTCAGAAGCTGAGTTACAACTGTTTTCATATTACTTGATTATGAATTTCCTTCTGACCATCATTCAAATAAGTGAAAATTACAATGAATTTTAAAGAAATTTTCCGTGTTCAGAACACGTATAACTGTAGCTTTCTACTTAAGAGTTAGAGTATGAAAATAATAGTCTATTCCTAGATAGGGTTATATTCTGTATTATAATATACAATTTATAATATATCAATATATTTATTTTCGTTTGTGTTACGATGTTTCGTGGAAAGTCTTATTTTTTTTTTTATGTTTGCATAAAATGCCCTTTTAACAATACAAAAATACAATATAACATTTTTTTTGGGTGATTTTAATTTTGAAGCCCACAATGTCTTAAAATATGCATTCGAATGAAAAATTTACGTTAGTGAAAAAGAAAAAAAAAAAAAAAAAAACCTTTCTTAAAAGGAGTTTACTGTTACCTTAAAAATATCTTCTAAAATGCATTTTTAACAAATTTTCAGAAGAAAAAAAAAAAACTTTCTTCGTACGGGTGTACTGTTACCTTAAAAATATCTTCTAAAATGCATTATTAACATATTTCCAGATGTAATTTTTTCCACTGTTCAATGTTCTTTTATATAATATCGCTTTACATTTGTAATCAATATTACGCATCCTTAAGTCCTTCACGGAACACCATAGATGGAAACTCTAAACCCAAATGATAAATTAATTTAACAAATTGCTTCGAAACAGAATACTCATTTGTTTCATATTGCGAACCAATATTCAAATCCTTCACATCGACTAGATGTGAAGGATATATTAGATTGATGACGATGATTTTCATACCGACGTACAGACATTATAGCCAAATTATTAGATTCTAGTTCATTAATTAAGCTCTAAATCGCAATAATTATAAAATATTTATATTTAAGTGAAATATAATTGCATAATTAATGTTTTTAAAAGTAACATTAATATACAATTTATAACAGTGTATACTGGATACTGATGCATACAGTGTCTCTATTATTCTGCATTATGATACAGAACATGGCCTTAAATATAATAGAAATGTATAGTACAGTAAAAGAAATGTATAGTGGGAAACACTGGTGGCCTCTGGTTATGAAGAGTTCATCAGCGCCTGTGGCAGAAAAGGAGAAACCCCAGAAGGCATCAAACGCATTGATGAGCATTAAGCTAGTAAGAATACTGTAAAGTCAATTCTATGTTTAATTTATGTATTTTTTGCATGTTTTATTTTTGTAAAGTGCCGTCCTGTAATAAAAGAAAAAGTGATTGAGAAATTAGTGCTCGTAATTCCATGATACCAAGAAAATAAAAACCGCTGTCATAAATTGGTGTCGAGAACAGCAATAGTGTCGTTAGGAGCATATTAATAAATAGAAATTTTCGTGATACAAAAAAGTTAATTGAATTTCTATTTGGATATATATATACCGCAAAAGTATATGAAGACTGTTCAAGGAAGGCATTTCTTGTTATTTAACAGGTCAATTAAAAAGTACCCGGCCTACCATAGTAAAAAAAACATTTTTTTGGCAAAATTAGTTTTTTTTATTCAACATAATTCCCTTCAAGGGAGATACACTGATTATAGCGACCCTCCAACTTTTCGATAACATTTTTGTAGTACGATTAGTCCTTCGCTTCAAAATAGGCCTCAGTGTCGGCAATCACCTCTTCATTCGACGAAAATTTCTTCCCAGCGAGCATTCTTTTGACATCTGAGATCAGGAAATAGTTGCAGGAGGCCAGATCTGGAGAATACGGTGGATGAGGAAGCAATTCAAAGCCCAATTCATAGAATTTTGCCATCGTTTTCACTGACTTGCGACACGGTGCATTGTCTTAATGCACTTTCTTTTTCTTCAAATGCGGCCATTTTTTGGCGATTTCGTCCTACAAATGGTCCAATAACGCTATGTAATAGTCGCTGTTGATGGTACTTCCTTTTTCAAAGTAGTCAATGAAAATTATTCCATGCGCATCCCAAAATACAGACGCCATAACCTTTCCAGGCGACTGTTGCGTTTTCGTACGCTTTGGAGCTTGTTCATCGTGTGCAGTCCACTCGGATGACTGTCGATTGGACTTCGGAGTGAAATGATGGAGCCATATTTAATCCATTGTCACATATCGACGCAAAAACTCGGGTTTATTACGCTTGATCATCTTCAAACACTGCTCCGAATCATCAACTCGTCGTTGTTTTTGGTCAAAAGTCAGATCTCGCGGCACCCACTTTGCACAGAGCTTTCTCATACACAAATATTCGTGAATGATAGGATGTACACGTTCAGTTGATATCTTTAGAGTGTCTGCTATTTCATTCAATTTCAATTTACGGTCATTCAAAATCATTTTGTGGATTTTTTCAATGTTTTCGTCGGTAACATCCTCTTTTAGGAGTCCACTGCGTTCACCGTCTTCGGTGCTCATTTCACCACGTCTAAACTTAGCATACCAATCCTTGATGTTTGATTTTCTTGGGATAGTGTCCGGATACTCGGCAACAATCCAACGTTTTGCTTAAACTGTATTTTTTTCCCTTCAAAAAGCGATATTTTATCAACACACGAAATTCCTTTTTATCCATTTTTTTCACAATAACAAAAGTTACTTCACTCAAAATGCTATAATTAATGATCCGACAGCTCTCAAATTTATACACGCATCTTTTGAGGGTTAGGGCTAACTAAAAAACATACTGGTTTAATTCTAGTAGCGTCATCTATGTGTCAGGGCGGGGACTTTTCAATTGACCTGTTATACTTGGAGAAAGTAAATTCTCAAGTGAGAAAAGAATTTACTTGAGAACTACTTTAACAAATATCATAGACAAAGCAGAAGGTGATATAAAAATTGTTGATAACTTTATGTACTGGAAGACTATTTAACTTTAATCATAGAAAAACAAAAAGAGTTTTACAAGTTCGATGAAGAAATTGAAAATTTACTTGTTGATGTGTCAAAAATACAAACCGAAATCGAAAACACCGTGACGTATAAATATAAGAAAATTTTATCGAAATCAGAAATAAATAGATATTTGAAAATATACAGGAAACAATAAAAACCAATTCATTTTTTAAAACAATTGAAGTTTTAGGAAAGAACAAATACCTGTAAGAGCGACTTCCGAAATTAGAAATTACTATATTTTACGGCCGTGCTAGTCAATTTATTAGTTTCTGTAACGCGCTTCATTTCGCAATTCACGATACTAGTTTACTTCTGAAAGAGGAGAAATTTAATTATTTATTACGAGTTTTTGGTACGGAAATATCAATGAAATAAGAAATATTGAAAATATCTCGATAGGTGCATGATTTGTTTTGGCATAATGCACTTAGGTAAGGATTGTAGAAATAAAAATCATTCAATAATAATCATCATTTTCATAAACCAGAGTTGTTGATTATTAATGAAGTATAGGAATTGAAGAGTATGAAAAAAATAAATATTTATCTTAGAACTATATTATTGTTTTATATGGGAAGACAGATAGAAAGCATGAAATTCATTCTAATCAATGCGAACAATTATCGTCAGATTGATATATTTTAGTTTTTTAATGATTATTTGAAAATGCTGAATTTCTATGTTTCAATCTTCTTAAATTGCAATATTTCGTGTAATAACACTTATGAATATTGGCAATTGTTTCTATACAGCCATACAATGCATCATTTTTTTTTCTTTCTTAAATATTTATGTTACATAGTTATTACTCAAAACTAATCTGTACAAATGTTTTAAATTTGATTCTTTAAACTTTGACCATCACACTTTCAGTATTAAACTCCACTAACATTTTTAAGTCTAACTATGTAGTTAATAAGTTCACAATTCCTACTCAACAAACGTCAGGAAAATGGCAACACAATTTATTAATTATTTTCACAGAATGTATAAGGTGCCTTATCTCAAATCCTTCTTAACTCACTTTACTCTTATAATTAAACAACAAACTCTAACTATTTAATTATGAAGAACTCACTCAGACTGATTTGGTAACTTCTTTAATACAACAGATTCAACTACTGTTTTGAAACCAGGAGATACGTCTAACCAATTTTACTACGATTAATAATTCATTCTAATTTACAAACAGCTATCAGCTACTTATTATCTTCTTTCTCCCTACTTATGCTGTTCGATTACATTTCGTTTATATATCACTCTATCCCTAATTCAATTCATTCTGCTTTTTTATCTTTATCTAATTTACCTAATCACATTTCATTTGGTTGCAAGGTAAATTAATGCAAGTCAAATTACCAAAATGTCCCTGAAGTTACTGAAGAGAAAACTGAGAAATGCTCAACGTCACAAATATATTCATGAAGGCTTTCAAAGGAAATGCTATTGAGAGAAGTAGATAAAATTCAATGCTTTATAGAGAGTACAAAATAAATTAAATAAGCTAAGAATTACTTCTCAAATGTTTCACATTGAAAAATAATGAGCTTTTCTGTTAAAGAAGTTGAACATGAATGCAATTGCAATGTAATGAAAACCAATGATTGTTAAGGAAAGATACACTAGATTTATAGTAATCCAAATTCAAATAATACAACGTAAAATAAATATGCTAACTTTAGTAATCTCTATGTTAGTTATAAAACTTCCAAAATAAAATTAAGAAACTCATAGATTTTATGATTGGAAGCTTTAAACAAAAATTCCAATCGCGGAAGTCAATCGAATTTCAATAAGGATTGGTTGGCTGGTTGAATTTATGGCTCTGAATCCTTTAGTAAAGGAAATAAGGAAAAACAGCAGAACATTTCTATATCTTGGGAAAGTACGTGATTTGTGAGAAATGTTTTACTTAAATAGAAGTTATGAAAATCTAATTTGATAAATTTTGGGGTTATATTAATATTTGAAAATTTTAGTAAGAGTAGTTATAATTTTAAAAAAAATATATCAGGTTTTAAACAGACAAGAAATTATAATTTTTGTTGATTTTTGAATATTTTTATTGCTGTTGAAAATAAAATTCTACTGAAATTATAAGATTTGGAAAGATAGTTGCTTTGGTTAAAATAATAAAACCTAGGTGTTTTTCCTTAAGTTTGTACGATGTCTTTAGACTTTGTGTAAAGAAGAGAATGTACACAGGCCAATATTACATGTGAAAATCGGAAAATAATTATTTTGAAAGAAAACATAAAAAAAATATATACAATAAAGAATATTTCAGAACTACCTGCATTAGATTACTACAACTACTTTAGGGTTAAAAGATAAAAATATTTTTCAATTATTTCAAAAATCTGTAAAAATGAATTATAGGTTCCCTTCTACGACATTGCGTGTGTGTGCGTGTGAAAAAAACATGAAACTAGAAAATAGATCGCTTAAATAGTGATTCGCAATAAATAGCGTCTTGAGGAAATGAGAAAGGAAAAGCAAACGAAAAGTAGCCGATTTAGATGAAGGATGCTATTTTAAACTTGAATTATATGAGAACAGCAATTTTATGGAAAAAATTTACATTATTTAAGCATAAGTAATAATACTGAAAGATAATAATAAATTGTAAATAATTTATTCATAAATTATGATAAATTAATTTATAATGAAACATACTTAAAGTTACATTGATTTGCAGCTATATTTTTTAACTAATAAATAAATACACTGGTGTTCAAAATTAAGGGAATTTGCATATTTTGTAGAATTTCATAAAATAATTGAACGAAATGTAAAAATACTGTTTCGATACAAAGATGCGAATCTTGATTGTAGAATACAAAATGGTATACGTGTATCAGAGTAGAACTAGTTGAAAAACAGAACTTATAAGAGCGAGTTCTAAAATCCGCATTCCGTTTGCTAGCATACTTCACCGAATTTCTGGTGTATTTTGCAGCAATCGCTTAAATTAAAATTCATACAGTAAAAGTGAGTAACGACCAACGTTTAGATTGTGGTGTGAGATGAGGTGGCGAATAGTGGGTATACCAGAAGCAGGACAGTTTCATATCCAGATTTGAAGAGAATTTGATTTAACACCCAGCATCATGTACAACTTAAGTTTAAGAATACCGAATTCGTTAAGAGAAAACCTAGGCATGGTCATTAAAGAGCCTTGGCGGCCAGAGAAGAACGTTATTTTTCCATTATAGCGAGACGTAACAAGGATACTACAGCTTCTTAGGTCTCTCCTGAGTTGTATGCTTCCACAATAACCAGAGTTTAAAAGGTGACTGTTTCCAAAACACTTCATGAGAGAGGGCTATTTTCAAGAAGACCTGCTGTTTGTGTTCCACTTCGTTCCGTGAACAGAAGATTCCTCTTAAAATGATGCAGAGATCATACAGATTGGAGCCTGAATCAAAGGGTGACCGTTCTCTCCCTGATGAGTCCCTGTCCGTCTGAACTAGTTATTTTCACCATATTTTTATAAGGAGAGAACCAAGGACCCGCTACCTGCTCTCCAATGACCGAGGAATTGACCATTACGGTAGCAGAGGCTTGATGGTCTAGACAGGCATAATGTTAGATGGCAGCACTCACCTCCATGTCTTTGAAAGAGGGACCGTGACTGCTGAGAAGTATAGGGATGACGTCTTGTAGCCTTATGTTCACCTTTTCAGAAGTGCAAGTTTGTCCTGATTTCCTTTAATGGATGAGAACGCGAGGCCACATTGAGAGCTCATTTTGTAGATGAATTTCTGGAAATTGAGAATATTAGCCGGATGTAATGGTCAGTCAGATCTCGAGACTTCAATCCTATAAAGCAAGCCTGGGAGGATTTGTGGAATGGAATTCACTTATTCGAGAACCATCTAAGACCTGAGAACAGTTGCTGAGCGAGTGGGTCCAATTGCCACAGGAACTCATAAACTTCCTTTCTTCCAGCATAATATCACGTTAGTAGACCTATATATCTGTAAGAGGGGACCATTACCCCTACTAACCAATTTTCCTTGCTCTATTGTGCAACTGCTGTTTCGTACATTGTGATTCCAATGGATGTCACGCGCGATCATGCTTGTATATTATATTAACTGTTGAATGGTTATTTTTCTTGGATTATATCAAACTAATGTACAAACCAAATTTCGTTAAAATATTTGCATTAGTTCTAGAGAGAATCATCCAAATCGGAAAATTCTCTTAATTTTGTACACCAGTGTATGTATAATTACAAATAGCCACATGTGGAAGTTATGTTTAAATAATTTTGTGTGATTTATGAAAAAAAAAGTAATTTATATTCAATATAGAAATACAAAATACATAAATAATTTTATACTCATTATGTGAATAGATAATTCCTGAATAACAAATGCATTATGTGTATAATTAATTCTTAAATAATATTATACTCATTATATGAACATATATATATATATATATATATATATATATATATATATATATAACACATTAATTTCTACACTAAAAGTTTATGTTATGAAATAAGAACTGGTCAAAACTGAATCGCATTGTTTAGCATAGTTATTCGGAAGTTAAGTAAAATCTTTATTGAATCAAAGATGTTGAAAACCACATTAAGGCTACTAGGTTTATGCATTTTTCACCTCATTAACTCCGATATGTAAGAGCCTCAGAACTATACTCTCCTCGTAACCATATTTTGTAAAGCTCCACAAATTTTCAATAGAATTTGTGTGAGCCCTAGTTTCAGGATTTTGGAAACAAACACTATAGTGTATAGCAATACAATGGAATCATTCATCTTGTTGACACTCGCATGATTTCCAGCTATTTGAAAGGGATAGTTGTACCTGGCTCTATGTTGTCTTTTATTGATTACAGGAATATTGTCTTCCATATGTCGTCTAATATGCGGATAAAACACCTTTCACATACATTTTGAACTTCTCTAAGCACCCATGTTCTATGCAATCATCTGTTACGATTGCGCATGTGCTTTCCAAACTTACACTCATTTCTTTCCACAGTTCCACCAGAACCTCTCAGCATATTAGTTTTAAACATACATATATCCATTCATACCTCTCTAAAAATCTTATTCAATACGTGACACTTCTTCTCAATATACGTAATTTGAAAGAAATGAAACCACTGCTGGACTTTTGAAACCCTATTTGTCATCAGCAAAATCTCAGTTATACTCAACTTACTTTTTTGCACTAGCTATTGTTTCTTACAGATCTTCTAATGTAATAAGTATCCATTCCTCTTTTTCTTCATTTCGAAACATAATCATTTTGCGTTTCTTTTTTATCAAACCAAAGCCTATCTATCTTGAAAATGGAACATTCCACATTTTTCACAACTTTTCTTTCTACAACTGTAATGTATTAATTTTGCCCTTTCTTACCACATCATAAAAAAGCCCCATTAATCGTATTTTTCCAACATTCTTAACTCAACAGCTTAAGAAATAATTTACAATTTCCATGAACAACAATGCTTGATTTAACAAAGAAATGGTTAAGAAGAAATAAATATCTTATTCTTAAAATATCATGCACAGTTTTTTTTAAAAAACTTACTTGCCGTTATTTTTTTGAACAACAATAAATAACAGAAAACACGTGATATATTTTATTTTGTTTAGTTAATAGTAGAATTAATAGAGTTAACATAATCTAAAATGCTACATTTAAATCGTTATCACTTCTAAAATTCGTCTATTGCCATGCGGTATCCATTTTTTTGCTTTACGCATGAATCTACTGAACAAAATATTTTCCTACATTCTTTTTTTTTATTAAAATTGCTATATAAAACAGTAGTTTTTGTTGTAATTAATTTTTTTTGTAAAATGGTATTTCAAAACTAATAGAAAACTTCATTGTTAAAATTTGTGTGTATCAAAAATACTTCTATATTACAACAAATGCTATTTTTTCAGCAAAGGATATCATTGCATTTTAATATAATTGCAATCTTACAATAAAATTATTAACTAATTTTGATGGATCAACATTAATTATAAAAAGCTTTCGAACGTTCACCCCAATAAATTTTAAGTTGATGGGTGTAATACTACGAGTAGTATGCTAAACATTATTTTTTTTTTTGTTAAAAGTATTACAAGAAAATTTTAATTTTAAAGAAAGTGTAAAAGTAAGAATAAAAATAATCTCAAGTGCCTGTAATATTTTCTGTATAAAAATCGTTATACATATATGATATAAATTAGCTATTCATTTGCTTTAAAAATGCATCCATTTTTTTTTATTTCGGTCAAAAACACTTATAAATAACAATTTATTACTCGTATCTTTATTTTACTGGACTTCCTCTTAGGAAAAAAAAAATTCTAAAAGTTTTGAGTTCATTTGAATTTTTGCAATGAAAAATAATATGAGAACACAATTTTGCTTTTTTGATGCATTTCTTTGCTATATAAGACAAAAATAATTATCTCAATTTTTGTCATTTGTTGTTATTTTCATATAATTTGATAAGAATGAATAAGTTCTTCATAAATTGATCGAAATTTGACTGAACATGAAAAGAAGCAAGAGGTTGAAAACAAAATCTGATGATACCCGAGACTTAACACTTTTGCAATTGATTTCAAATTACTTATTTAGAACTATATTTAGTTAAATTCATTTCTGAGACACGCATAAAAACCGCCATGAGAATCTTGGGAGGTTCCGCTGGTTCAGCAACTGACGCAGCTTCAGTGAAGGAGGAATGACGCATGCGCACAGCTATGAAGAAAAGAGAGTAGCAACAGACCACCGTCCCTAAGAAGTGACTGATAACTTTGTCAGCAATGGAAATGCTTGCTGTTACCCGGTAGGAATGGGCACGTCAGGCTAGTCATCCAGGAACGCCTACAGACTGTGTATGATCAACAGGTTATGTCTCGTCAAATCATTGGACGTTGATGTTGCGTGTTCAGTGTAGGAAGGCAGAGTGTGGAGAACAAAGATCTAAATGGGCGACCCTCTACATATACAAAAGAAAACAATACTACTAGAGTACAAGAAGGGTGCTAACGGATAGTCTAATCAAGGTATCAGACGTGGCTTCCACATTACGTATTGTGGTGCTACTAAAAAAATAGGTGGTAGGTAGTGCGACAATTCCTTGCAACGTAGGGCACCGAGTTAAAACAGAGTGATTTCTTCAAAATGATTGCACGCTACGAAAAATGTCTCGATGTTAATTGCGGCTATGTTAGACAATAGTGGAGAGAGTATAGTTTATGATGACTCGGTTTTATTTTTTATGTAATGAATTTTCCTCGTAAAAAATGACGGAAATTATTTTTGGAACATCCCTTGTTTTTAATGGTTTGATTATGATCACAGAGTTTGAAGGATTGAGTTTTGATTGTTCTTCAAAGTTACTAAACAAAAATATATAAATTTCCTATTATTGTTCTCAGAAAGGTGTTATAGAATTGTGAAGTTCTAAACTAAATACGTGTTATATTTTGTTACTGATATCAATATGACATAAGACCTAAGCATATTGTTTTAATAAAATTGACGGATTCCTTCATATTTTACATTTTTTTGATAAAATTTTAAATAATGTTTACCAAATAATTGAATTTTATCAGAAGACTCTGAGTAATATTACAATAAGAAAAACAAACACGTGGTCTCTTAAAATAAGACATCTAGAATGAAGTTTTTCAAGAAGAAATCAATCAAAAATGAGTTATATGAGATAAAATGAAACAATTTTAAATATACATTGCTCATTTTAAGCCTTCTTTCATTTGTAGATAGTTTTGCGTTATATTTGTACCTATATGTATTTAAATTTAACTTGTAGAAAGTATTTCAAATATTATTCATGATCAAAGAACAATGTACAAACTGAACTAAAATTTACATCTTTCAAAAAGACATAAATAGTTATTCTACGGCTGTATATTACAAACTATTATTTTTTATTTATGTTACAAACTTTAACCTATATGGCTAAATTCGGTAGAGGATTTAACTGAAATTAAAGAGCTCAAATAAACAAAATAATAATAATAAATTTACTAGAATAAAGCAAGCAATTTACTAAAAATAGTTTTGAAAAATCAAAAAGTACGCGTAGTCAGAAAAGAAAGGGAAACGAGTTTCTTGGAATTTGTTTCTTGAGAAATAATAAATCTCAAATATCTACTTGCAACTTTTGTACTATTTTTAAATTCTTATAAATGTAGTTTTGTGTCATGGATGCTTCAAGGTATGCTATAATATCTGTCTTTCTTTTTTTTTTAAAAAAAAAAAAGTATTTAACACAAAAAATTCATTTTCCTTGGGAAAATACTGTAATATTAAAATAGATTTCTCAAAGTATCGTATTTCCAAGATGATTTCTAAGAATAGATATGATATTACTTTCCATTTCTGGCATTTGAGCATTTTAAGAAGGGTTCAAAATTATAAAAATAGTTAAGGAAATAATTTTATTATAACGCATAATTTTGCTAAAAATACATTTCTGATAATTTCATCAATACACTTTAATGAAATTATTGATATCTTTAGAAGAAACAAGTCTTATATTTCTGAAATTTCTATTTTGTTAAAAATAATTTTCAAATAGAATATTTATCAAATTTTATGAAATCGCCTCTTCGGTACAATATTCTAATTCTTCATATAAATAAAATAGAAATATGTAGCAAATAATTACCTTTTAGCATCAAACAAAATTTCCAGTGAAAAAATCATTGATCAAGATATATTGGTAACAATGTGATGAAAACATATAAAATATAGTAAAAACAATATAAAAATTGATTAATTACAAAACTGAAAAAAACTAAAATCCTTTTTTTTTTTCTGATTTTTTTTTGAAAATTCATCCAGATGAAACCAAACAGTTCCAAAAATAATAATCAATTCAGATTATTTTGCACACATCTTTCATTTATATTCCATTCTTAGCGAGCTAATATTATCTTGAATAATACGCCAGCATATAAAAGCATAAAAAGAGCTCTAATTATTTCTGAAAATAACTAAGATATCTGGATGTAGTTTATTCTGCATATGAATTAATCTTTATACATATAATGTGAATTATAGATGTTATTGCTTATTTATTTGGTTTCGGGAGGCCTGAGATTTAAGAAGCATACAATTTCGTAAATTTTTAATCATATATAGCGTATCTTAAAGTTTGAATGGTTTCTAAGAATAATTGAGGTAGAGACTTAATTCTGACTTATTTTTAAGAGTTCACTCCATACTCTATAATTATACATTTTCCACGATTTCCTGGCATTTCGAAGGTTATGTTTGTAGAACTCAGAAAATAGTACTATGCCTTCTGCATACCGCAAATAACTTCAATCTGTCACTTCTTGTAACAAAAGAAATCAACATTAATAGAGGAAATTAACAGAATTATGTAAATAAATATCAATTAATATGCATAATGCCTTTTATCCAGACATCTCGGGTATTTCTAAAAAATAATTAAAACTTTTCAATAGCCCTTTGTAGGCGTTAACAGATTAGTATGTGTAGTAAAATATTTTTGAAGATTATTCGTCGGAAAAAAATTTATTTATAACTATTTTTAGTATACAGGTGATTATAATTTTACCATTTATGAATAACTAAGTAGAATAATTATTAATACTATAAGTTGAATCTTAGTTTTTCTTTTGCATAAATAATAATATTTTAGATAAAAAAAATTAGTATTTTTAGACATAGTTTTTAATTCTTCATTATTTGTTGATGTTTTTGAACGCTTTAGAGATATGATCAAGTCTTACGTTTTTAAGCATCGAAGTTGAAAACATGGATTTGCGTCGATAACTAGTACAGGAAAGTCGAAACATATTAACAGCATTTCCAGAAAGCGATAAATATTCTGTCTTGATCCTGTGTCAAAATTTATTTTACGTGATCTTCGAAAACCTCTTTTAAGCTTTTGACACTTAATAACTTGAAATTTATTATTTATAAGCCTTTCATAGTAAAAGAAAGACAATAATAATTCATTTAAAATGTTTTATATACTCATTTTCTTTTACATCTTTATAATAATAAATCTTAAAATTAATCATTTAACTTCTAAAGTTTATAAATGTTACTTTTAATTATAAAATATGTACAACTTTAATTATTTTTAATGTATATTTTTTTAAATTATCTATATTCTTATGTATGTACAAAAATGTCGATGATGTACTTTTAGTGAAGTTTTGAAAAGTTTACGAGACGTTTTATAACGTTTTTTTGGAATGTCATAGTTAGTTGCTTTAGTTTCTTTTATTGAAATATTTGATAACCAATTCAGTTTCTAAAATTATATAATACAATGTAAGAAAAAAACAAAAAAGCCTCATTTTGGCTGATAAAAATCTAATAATTTTAACTCTGCTTTATTATTTCATATTTTTCTGTTCTGAATAAGCAAACGTCACTAATCGATACAGTCGATTGAATAGAAAGTCATAAAATGATGTTAATCAAGTTATTTTATTCAGATATATGAACTTTTCACGGACGATTCTAAATTCTCGTATCATTTTGGTGACTCATCTTTAGTTGATAATTCATTTCATGAATTTAAAATTCATCCTTCCTGTTCTGTTTCTACAGAGGCGATTTCCGCTATTCATAAAGCGCTAGAAATTGTCTCTAGGTGTATTCATGAAAATTTTATTTTCGTAATGAATTCCACGAGGGAATTAGAATCTCTAAGTCATCTGAATCATTCTTCACAGTCATTAATCATTGATTCATTTACATAGTCGTAAACTAAACGTGGACAGCATTCAGTTAATTTTTTTTGTTAGATTCCTTCTCATGTAGATATCAAGAGCAATGGGACATGAGATAGTGTAGTTAAATCTATAACTGTGCAATCTATCCATCTCTGTCCTATCGCGATGTATTAATATATAGTTAGCCGTTTATTTTTAACTAGTGACAATATCAGTTGAAAATGGATAATATACTACACCATGTGAAACCTATACTTTTTCATCGGAAACCATTTTTATGTAGAACACAGGACGTTATTTTGATATGTCTACATATTAAGAACACAAAACTTACACATAAGGGTTATTCTTGGATTACTTCTCTTACTAAGAAAAATTCTTCCGTTGTGTAACCATTGTGCTTTTTCTGTGATTGAAAGACATATTTTAAATCTGTTTGAAACTCTGTTCATATTAACCATACACTTTAAATCTTATGCACTATCTTTAATTGATTTCTTTAGGAAAAACCCACAACCAATTATATTTCACTTTTTAAATTATGTTGTTTGCACTGCTTAGATATATTTTATTAACTTTATTTTATTTTCTACCTTCTGTTTCAATTTTAAATTGTTTTATTTTAAAAATGTATAGTGATATTTATTTCGCACACGCACAAAATATCCCAAGAGGAAAGGAATAAATTACTATCTTCAAAACAAACTAGATCTATGAATAGTTATAAGTCAATAACTAATTAATTACATCTGCGGATTGTGTCCTATACGAGTCTGATTCTAAAGATTAATACTATAAAGATTATTTATATATATTGAACCAAATTGGTTCGAATCCTTAGTTGAACTTTATTTAAGGAATGTATCCATTAACCCTTTTCAGGTTTCTTCCTGGTCAATGATATGATTACTCTCTGCACACGTGTCAATACAATCACTACTTTCTTTTATAGCTTCCTTTCACTATCTCTGCTACTATGTAGATTTATATTAATTCATTGCTGCTGATAAATACAATTTATCAAATATATTGCCACGAAGCTCGGAAGCATCAATGGAACCGAGATAAGACGTAAGCTGATCAAGAGTTCCAGGTTAAAAAATACTCAAAGTGGTGATAACATTAAAAATCCAAAGAATATTTCGTTAAGTCATTTTCTGTTTTTCATTACAATTTCTAAAACCTTTCAGTTCATTCCTTACGTTTCCACCACAGTGCTCAGGAATACTCCACTGTGATATATAAAGTCATGTATTCTCACTCTGGATTAGTTCTTAGTCAAGTGCTGCTGCTTTCAGTGTGTTAATAAGATACGTGAATTGGATATCAATAGTATCATCAATTCAACTTACTCCTACATCTACGTCACAATATTCAAAAACTTCAAAAATTCTAATCTAACATAAACGAATCATATTTCATCTATCTTTAACTAAGCAGCATCATTTAAAATCTTAAAATGTTTGAAATCTATATTTTTATAAAAAAAATTGATACATACTAATGCAAAAGATATGTTTTTGAATGGCAATAATTTTCATGACATCACAAAGTATAACATGTTATTTAATCATGTAGAGAAGAAAAATGATATTTTTTTCCCATTGGCTTTAATTTTACTTTAAATCCAAAATTGTCACTCTTCATTTTCTTAGAAAAGTATGTACAACATTAGTTTATAAATACTTCATCAGCACTGTAGGACTAATGAATGGAAATATATCCATTTTAAAACTAATACCATCCATTTTCATGCTAAATTTTTTTAAAAAAAACTAGAAAATAATATTTGTTTATAAATATTTTCTTCGTCCTTAGTCTCTTACCTTACGTAGCAATTGCTCCAAGTTATAAATAATGTTTGCTGAATGAGAATTGGAAAGAAATCAGAGGATTCGTTTTTAACCAGTGAATTTTCTTACAAATTTAAAATCAATAGAACGAAACAAATTATACCAAAAAAAAACAACAATTGAATAAACTGAACATGGTTCTAGATTGATTGTTCATTCATGTCGCACTTAGAAGCAACACAAGGGTATTTGGCGACACGCTCGTAGTTTTGAGCCTCGGTCAAGTGATGAGGAACAATAACTGAACAGGAAATGCACTCTCCAAATTTAAACACTATGTCAATGGGAGACTTTAATCTTCAACACATTTAAAGAGAATCATTGCTACATAATGGGTCTTTTGGAACATGAGGGCTCGAAATATCGATGCGAAAGAATGAATGCTTGGTCGCATGTTCGCATTTAGGACCGCTCGGCTTTCGCGGCCCATTCTCGAAACTTTTACAATATTCAATACTGAGGAATGAGACGTGTTATATTTAACATGCTGAAGACTTGATATTAGTGGATGTTTGGTGGTAACAGGACTGGATCTTACAACTCAAACTGCACAACGCCAGCCATGAGCTTGAGACAATGACCATTTGGCTAATGCTGCAGCATTTATTTAGAACACTACATTGAGTTGTATGTTTAGTTTTGACATATTATATAATATTCTATAGTTTCTCGCTTTTGGTATTTAAGAGTAATTATTTAAAAAAAAATTAGCAAGAAATTTACATTATGGCAATTAACTTACAGAAGGATACCTGTCAAAGCATATACTTTTATTTTCAAGTTTTGCTTAATATGTGCGCTTGTGATAGGGAGAGGTCCTCTTTTTATGGAGTAGTAAGTTTGAGTCCCAAAGGCAATATAACTAACCCATGCATCAGGATGGTTCAATAATATATGTACAAGATGTACGCATGCACCAAACGCCAACGACCAACAGTTATTTACCTTAAAGGCTTCTCTTTCCAATGCAGTGTATCTCGTTTATGTAAGCAAACGCGTATAAGCTCTCGTTAAGCAAATTTGTATATCCATACCTTCGTTCACATTAGTGTTATTTTTTTTTTTTTTGTTTCGAGGGAAAAATTATAAGTGAGCAACGAATTGTTGTAACATTTCATGTAAAAGTTAGAAACATTTTCTACAGAAACTTAAAATTTATTGAAATAAGTGTATGACAATGAATGTTTATCACGTGCACTTATTTTTGAGTGTTTTAAGCATTTTCACGACGGCCGAGAAGACTTTGAAAATGATTCATGCCCGGGTCATACTTTCACGTCCAAAACGGATGACAATATGTACAAAATCGTTAATCCTTTTCGATCTGACCATCGGTTTGACGTTTGCAGAATTTTCGAGAGTTGAGTGCCTATATCTTGTAAAGCCAGAATTCCTCTTATTGGAATGATTTGGAAGTTAAGAGATGGGGTGTCAACACATGTCTCGCCCTTGTCACTTGACCGAGTTTCAAAATTACGAGGTCCTTCACCAATAGCCTTCGTGTTGCTTCTAGTGTGACGTTAATAAAACCAAAACCCAAGCCTATGACGTGCGCTCCACTTGACCGAGATTTAAACTGAGAAAGCCCATTTTCTATTTAGTGTCACGCGACATGCTGAATAATAAGGTAAACATATATTATATATATACACATGATGAAAACTCGTCCATTTCTTTGTTTTGAAATCAGAAGGTAGCAGTTTCCTTTGGACTTGGGGATTTGAGTCGGTTGTTTCATTTTTTTATGTAGGTAATCAGAGCATGGAAGCATTTTAATGCTGAAGTAGCGTCTGAAGTAAAATTCCCAAAAACGTAGAGCAGCACTTATTATACAGGAAACTAAGGCGAAAAAAGATGCTACCCATGCTACTCATCGACAGAATAAGCATTATTATCCTATAAAATGCTGAAGCCCAGAAATTTATTTACGTTGCAGTAAAAAAGAGTGTCGAGATCACAGCATCACTGCATGATCCCACAAAACAAATTATTTACATTCAAATTGAAAGTTACAGTTAATAAGCACATGAAAGTTATTTGGCAGAGTTTAATTGGGTGTTAAGAGTAGAAAGTGAGTCCAAAAAGATAAATTAAAAAATTAAAAGAAGGTAAATTTGTCTCCTGCTGCTTATCATAAGTATATCCGTCCATGTATAAAATCTAAAATTTCATACAATCAGAAAAAAATCAAAATTTTAACTTTTTACAATTTTTACTTTTATATTTACCTCTGATAATTAATTAAAGAAAATACTGTGTGCGTATACTTTCTATTTCAAACTTCATGTAAGTATTAATTATTTGCAATAAACTACACATGATTCTTTATCATAAACTTATTCACACTTCTATGTTCTAAATAAGTTTTCTAATATTAAGAAATTTTTTTTGATAATACACCATAAATATAATTAGCCTCAATATAAATAATGTCATGAAAAATTTAAAAAGTAGCCTTATTGTCTAATATAGCATTTAATATAAAAGTACAACGCAGCTACGAGTTAAGAATAAAGCGATATGAATAATATTTCAGATGGAAAAATATCAGGTTTTATACAAGCAAAGATTAATGTTTTCATGGATCTACAATGGATTCTAATGTACAAACTCAACTACAAGTCAAAAGTTATATATATGAAATTACAAAAATATGGTATTATTTATTTATGAAATAAGCAATCAGACACTTTACCTGGATATTACAAGAAAATTTACTGTGGCACTGTATACAAAAATAACCCTTGGAAATTTTAAGATGACCTTCAAAACACAATTTTTGGTCGAAACATCTATCTTTTATTTTTGAACTCATATTTAAATCCAATCTGTTGTAAGTTTTATGTGTATTTTATTTAGAAGTCGAATTACAACTGTTTTATATATTAATCGATCGTTAATTTCTATCTGACAGGAAAAGCTCTAAAAACGATATTTATCACTTCTGCAAAACTTAATATCTTAAATTTTTTTTAATTTATATGCTTATAAAAATTGTTTCGCTTCACAAACTGCAAAGTCGCTTATATCATTGCAAAGAAAATTTAATACTGTATTTAAAATAAAAAAGCAAAATTCAAATGTTTGGAATACAAAAAAGTTAAGCTGCAATAATTATCGATAAACATTAGATACTGATCATTGCATTAATTATCAATACTTAGTAGGGTATTTTTATTACAGCTTCAAATTGATGTTTCAATAAGCCGACGACAGTTCTAAGATCTTCTTTAATTATCACATGGTGCCAGGAAACAATTAAAGCCACAATTAGTTCCCTTTTATTTGATCGCAGCCTTATTCGGGGAAAGAAGTTTTCACACGTTTCTACAAGATTTCGATAGGATTGAGGTCAGGATTATTTCCTATCTAGGAAAACAATTCAATACTCTTTGAGCGATAACAGTCTTTAGATATTTTTTCTGTGTGACAGGGAGCAGAATTCTGCTGAAAAATAAAGAAAGTAATATTGCGAAAGAGATCCCTATTGGAAGGTAAATATCTTGGCTCTAGAATTGTGTCAATGTATTTTCTGAAAATCAGAGTTCCATCAAAGACAGGAAGGAAATATTCCAATACCATTTTCTGACATATATGACCAAATCATAACACTAAATGGGTTCTTAAAAGTTTTCCGAATGCAGTCAGGATGTAGCTCTCTTCTCTTATTCTACGTCTTATAATTATATTTTCACTTATCAATACCGAATAACGATATCTTAATTTCATCGGCCTATATAACTTGTGACCATTGATCATCTGTCCAATTAATGTGTTCGTTTGCCTACTGTAGTCTTCTTTTGCAATGCTATAAATTATAAGTTTTTTTATTTATGAATTGTACCTCTTAGACAAACCTCTGTTAATCTCCCTCTGATTGTTCTTGAACTGACTGAAACAACAGCATCATCAACAGTTGTGGTGCCCCTTTTTTCTGTTTTTTCCTGCTTTTTTATTGAATTTGTTTCCTGATAACGTAAGCAAAACTTTTGGAGTCCAGATGTAGTCACTGATCCACACACCTTTCTTACAATTTCAGCATATGAACGACCACTTTCGCAGAACAAAATATTCTTACATATCTTTCTAGGTGACTATTCTACTCTTTTATTTGATGCCATTGCTTCTTGATTAAATATTAATTTTTTTTATAATAATTCCTACTCGTAATTTGATTAATTAAGAAATAGTCTACCTCTTACAGAACCTAGGCTATAATGACTTTTTCAGACTGTAAACATGACGTCAGGTTCTGCTGGCAGTTACGAACATTTGATTGGTTTCCAGAACATTAACAATGATTTGTCAGGAAAGTTAGAACATTACAAAACACTTCATTACAGTGTTTGATTTTTAGATTAAAGTACGCATAACTTTATTTGTATTGCAAATATTTGCATTGTTATTTTACATTGAATTTAGCATAAAGTTCTCTTTAAAATGATGTATACGACTTTACATTTTGTGAAACGTATACTTTGATATACATACATATATCAAAGTATATTTCAAATACTTGTAAGCAGATTAGACTATTCTTGAGATTTTATAATGAGAAGAATTTTTTTTATATTACAATAAAGTGAAAATTACAATGGCTTTTTAAGGAAAATTTAGCGTTTAGAACTTGAACTACCATAGTTTTCTGCACACACGTAAGGATTGTGTTAGAAAAATAATAATTATTTTACTTGACAAATATTATATTCTGTATTATAATCAGTTTATAAACTGTGAAAATATTAATTTTCATTTGAGTTAAAATGTTTTGCGGATAGTCTTAAATTTTTCTTATACTTTTTTATATGCCCTTTTGTCAATCAAAATATATTCATTAGCAAAATTTTTCTTGTGGATTTTCAAATTTTAAACCCCTCAAATCATAAAATTTGCATTCGCAGGAAAAATTTACGTTAATTCAAAAACTTTCTTTCAAGGTATAATGTTACTTTAAAAATAGTTGTAATTTCATATGCAAAGAAATATTTTTTTCTAAAAATATTATTTTAATCTATGTTAAAAATAAATTCAAGAAATCAAAATAACAAAATCAGGTATTTTATAATAATAAAATGCATTTCTTGAAATCTGGTAATCTATCGTTTTGGAACTATTAAAAAGTTAAATGTAAGAAAATATGAGTTCTACTTTGTGGTTACTTAATAATTTCATTATGTTTAGAAGAATTAAAGGACTAACTTAAGTTGCGGGAAGAAAAATTAAGTGAGAAAAAATTTTCTGTTGAATTTTAGAAATATTTTCATCAATTGTAAAAAAAAGTTTAAAAAAAAAATAACATGAAAAATAAAATTAATGCAAAGTTCTCTTGAATATCTTAGTTTTGTGAAATAAAATGAACATGAATGGATTATTTAAAAGCAGAGGATAAGAAAGAATAACTTCTTAAATAAATAAAAGTTGAAAAAATGAAAAATTCTCTGAAGGAGAGTAAATATAGAAAAAAAAAACCTTATATGTTTTTAACTATTAAATTGTGATGAAAAGAGTTTTAAAAAGTTATGCAAGCAGTTTCTATTAATGTCAGAAACAAAAGAGCAATAAAGTATTCTAAATCTGATTATCTAGATTTAAAGGTAAACAGTAAACTTAAAGTTTTATGAGATTTTTAGAAATTTATTATTCTCAGAAGTACAGAAAAGGAGAAAGCGAAATAGATTTTTTTTTCGTTTTGCTTGCTTTTCTTTAGGTTTTCATGAAATTTAATTCAATTGCATTACTGTAAAAGTTTAATGAATTAGCAAAGAAAATATGAATGTTAAAAAGCATGATGGATGATTTTGCTGTTAAAAGAACTTATGTTTGATGTTTCGCAGATAATTAGCATTATTAATGCAATGCAAAAGTAAAACAAACTTATTTTTGTAAGAAAAAAAATATTTTCCTTTTAAATCAGCTTTATATTTCTTTGATGTTCTTCGTTATGTATCAGCAGCCGAAGTAGCCAAGTGGCAATGGTCGTGGACCCGTGTTGATTTCGTCGATATGTGGACTCGAGCCCTGATGCCATGAAAGATCCGCTGCTTAGTGGAAATAATGCAAGTTAAATTTGCTTGACATTCCAAGTTCCGCTTGTCGTGATGCAGAAGTTTGGGATGGGAGGTGCTAGCTCGGGCGTCATCCTCGTCACTTGATAGAGGATCAAAATTACAATGTCTATTGCCAATAGAGCAAGTGTTGCTTTTTTTTTAGTACTGTGTTATTAAACAATCTTAATCCATAAATATCAGACGATCTTAATTAAAAATATTAATCCTCATATTTTAAAGAAATCGTAATAAAGGAAATGACTTTTAAGTATAACAAGCTTAACATCCCCCCTTAGAGAAATGTACATTTTCAATTGAAAAAGTCACAGTTAAAAAGAAGATTAACTTATTAAAAAACGCAATGTTTTTTTTTTTTTTTGGATTGAAGAATGTTCTGCAAACATCAACATACAGTAATGTTCAAACTGGTATTGAAACTCGACTGAAGATTGGAAAAAAACACACACAATTATGTTAAAATCAAATAATTGGAATTTATGTATTGCTTCATTTACTTTATCAACTTGAAATTTTTATTATTTTTATAATTTTATCTTTAGTAAACATCTGGACTAAACTATTCTTGTTTTTTTTGGATAGTAATAAGATTATTTTTCAATTATATGGTTTCTTACTTTGTTCAATCATTCTATTATTAATGTATCAGTTTCTATTATAAGTCTTATAAGATACAGTTACTAAATTGTACAGAAAATTCAGAGAAAGACAGGTGATAATCAGATTTTGGTTTAAGCTACTGTTATTTAAATATATAAATAACTTTAATTTTCATGTATGTATCCATGGAGGAGCTAGTAATGAGTGTGACCAAAAATCATATATATAGGTACAAAATCAACCACAGGATTGACTTTTTTTTCACTTAGAGCAAACGTGCCACCCATCTTGACAAAAACATTTTCACACCGAATATTTCGTTTAGAATTGAAAATACATTTTGATTTGTTGATCACTCAAAATTATATAGGAGATTTTCTCAATCATTCTAGGAATAGTCATTTCATTTGGATGTCCCGAGCGACGTTCGTCTGTTGTAGAAGTACAGTCACATTTAAACTCATTTACTTCAATGTAAGCAGTTTCAAACACAAGAGAAGATTCGCTATGAACTTTCTCTAATGTAGCTTTGATATCTTTCTCTGTTAGGCGTTTTAGAAATAAATATTTAATCACCACTCGAAACTCACTTTTTTAATTATCGAAAAATAAATAAATAAAATAAGTATCTTACATCAATCGGAATTAAAAATGAAACCATATGATAAAAATAATTGAGATGTAGACAACCTGTTAGTGAGTCATGAGGCTTACTAAGAGGAAATCATTTTTTCTGCTTTGAGCGCCATCTCTTGGAATTTTTAAGGACTTATTGAACGACATTTATATATCTTAATTATGTATTGTTATTTTGAGGACGCTTGATATCTTAAATATCGATCTGAAAAAAAATATTTTAAAACAAATTGTTTAGTGAAGTATTCATTTATCAATTGAATACGTATATCACTTTTATGTGTATGAGCACTAGAATTTGGAGGAAGGGAAATTAATAAATAAAAGTGTCAAAATACATTTGAAGCTTCTCCATGCCCCTCTATTATGGCATGCCAATGTTTCTTTTTACTATTTTACCATCTACAACTTTTCAAAAACTTATTTCATTTTATTTTTATCATAACTGAAGTTTTTAATGTTCTGTTTCGTGATTTTCACTTTCATTACCAGCGTCTAAATTGTTTATATTCCCATAGAGCTTACAGGCATCAATAGAACCGATGTAAAACATTCGTCTTGAGAACGAGAGCTCATAATTTCAAATTTAGTGCCGAGTAGATTTAAAAAGTAACTCACAAGGTTTTAACTAATTATTCTCTTTTATATCCATCAAAATTTCTTTGAAACCTGTCAAAATATCCTTTACTTTTCCAGAGTAATGTTCGCAATATTCTACTGAGATCTCATGCATTTTCAACCAGACATAATTCTCAGCCAATTATAACTGAGATCAATATGTAAATAAACTACTTGATTAGGATCTATCGATTATCTCTACGATTAAATCTGTTAAAACATCTACGATACAATACAATGTAAATTTTGCATTTGTAAAATGTGGGAACATATACAATTTATTTTCAGACAGTTACGATTAAATTTATAATTTTTATCTTTATCTCTCATATATTCTCACTAAAAATATAAAGTTTTTTACTGTTTAAAGCACCATGTTTTAAAAATGGTTTTATTATTATTAATTTATTAGCTTTATCCTTAATTTTAGCCTGCTCAAGTGCAATTATTAATGTAATAAAAAAGATCAATTATCAAAAATACAGTGAAATTAACTAAAAAAGCAGCTATTTTTAAAGAGTATATACCTTATAAGGCGTTTTGTATTAATTAAGTCCATAACTAATAATTTTTTTACAGTTATAAGTTTTAAAATGGTTTTTGTCATTTTGACGCATTTCAATACAACAGTGCATTTAAAAAGTTACACTTTTAACAAATATGTAACTGTCAATTCAGTTTCTTCTTAATGTGTTTATATATTTTATAAGTAACAAAATTTGGGATCCATTTGCAATAAATTTGTGCACTATTTTTAAAAAATGATGCTTTTTAGGATTCTGTAGTGTTTGCTGAATTATCGAATACATATAAACATATTTTTCCTTCCATAATTGAATACGTTTTTTTAAAATGTATGTCTAAATTGTTTGAGAACTTTACAAACACTTTTGTATTAAATATCAATAAATGGGTTTGGATACAGAAAGCTATATCTAGAAAAGGAAAACAATGAATAAAGTTCAATTATGTCTCGATATATTTATAATCAAATAATGCAGTTTATTTTATTTACTGATACATTTCATTTAAAAATGCATATTTTTAAAAATACTTTCCCTTGTTTTTTTGCTTTTGAACATTTAAATTTCAAAAAAAAATATTTCGGTACAGATACCAAAGACATTTGTATTATAGTTGCCTCAAATTGCATAATAAAAATTATCTCTTCTTTGGTATTTTGTGGCAAAAGCATAGGTTAACCTTTTCAAGTAGAAATTGTTATTAAAGCAGAGAGAGAGTATATGCAAACCATTTATTCATATTCATAAATTTAAAATCAATTGAGTTACAAAGTGATGGCTAAACAGTCTGTACAGAATCTATTTACATTTGAAACACTCTTTTATGTTTTAATCATTCAACTCATTTGAGGAGTAAACTCGTAAATATGATTTCAGTTTCAAATCAAATTTGGAAACCTTTTGAATACTTAAATTTTCTTACCGAAAATCTTAACAAAATTTTACCGAATGATTAAGATTTTACAGAAAAAGGTAATTACAATAATCTTATGAAAAATCTACTCTGTGGCTTATTTTTCAAAAGACCCTCAAAACTAAGAAGGGTTTTAATATAAAGAAATTACAATTGGTAATCATGTGATTATAACAATTCTTTTCTAATTTCTTGCATAAACTTTCAAATATAAACTTTTAAAATGGAAAATAAGTTATTGAAATTTAGATTTTAAGTTAATGCAATAGTAAGAGGTTAGTCAAATACTGTAAATAACTTAAGTGAAAGTTGTTAGCAATTGTTTTAAACATTAATTTAAAATCAAGAAACAAATTCAAGTATATAATTACCAGAAAAAATGCTTCTAATGTTCATTTTCTTTTAATATTTCTTTCCTTGTGAGGAAGCAGATAATATATTTAGTCAATGAAAAAAGTATTTTATACGTAATTTCACTTAGGCAGACTTTTGTATCTGCATACGCATTAATTTGATAAAATTTTGTTAAATTATGAAAATGCTTTTTTGAATAATTTATTTGTGCTTATTTGGTTCTAAATCACACAAAATGGCCATTATAGTATTCAATATTCCTTGTGTATGTGTGTTCACATATTATACGTAAAATATATTTTATTCCCCAAATGAATTGTATTTAAGGACATTCGAAATTATGCTCTCCTCTCATTGAACTCTTAAAATTTTCATTGAATTGGTGTGCCCTAATATAAATGTATTTTTGTGGTAGTTTGAGGTCAAATATTTGCAAAAAAGCTAGTTTAATAGTAATTAAATTTCATAGAGACACATATATTCAATGAATAATTATTTTATTCAATATGTCTCTCTAACCATTTAAATTAGATCTAAACCTGGATCATTTCATGTATTATCTATGCACATGTTGCAGTTTATTTTAAATACGAGTTTTGAAATTTGATTTGACCATTCCCGTCACAAACTTTAAAGAAGTTTTGGTATCAGTAATATATATATATATCTTAAAAGCTTTGAAATAATTAGCTTTAAGATCCGTCTAGATCCATTTTACCTTGGAATTTTATTTTTACATTAATCGACTACAGTGACGTTCAACTATATCCAATAAGTTCCTTCAATGATATTTGAAAATTGCAAATCCTTTGAAATAATTCACAAAGCTAGGTTCTATTGAATCACTAGCTTTGAAATAATTCGATATAGCAGCCATCTCAAATTATTTCTTTATTAGGGAAATGCATCTCATCTGCAATACATATAATGGAATACTTGACAATTCTTTGGAAAAAAATAGAAATTCCTTGTTGTTGGAAATTACATAATTTAACTAGAAAATATTGGAAACTATAATGCTGTTTTCATATGTAAAATGTTTAGACTCTTTTGAAACAAAGAAAGAGTAGCAACTGATTTTGACAATAATCGTGTTCGTTATTTTATATTACAAATATATTGAAAATTTCTTAAGCTTCCTCTGCAAGAGAAAAAAATGATAACTTAAAAGCATTTGTACACAAAACTAATTTCTTCCTCTTCCGGTCTGATTTCTTAGATATCAGCAATTCCAACTGTTAAAAAGTCGACTCTAATTAAAGGAGACTCTAATTAAAGTCTAAAAATGTTTAAATCATTTAATAAAGTATATACAATAGTTTGTAATCAATTCAAATATTTTGGTAGTATCTACTCTCCCAAATAATAACTTGGAAGCCAACTTGAAATGTAACTTAAGAATAATATCTTAAATTATTTCAAACAATACATTTTAAGGAGCAGAATCTTTATTGAATTATTTGCAGCTACAGTTCAGTAAAACTTTTCTTTAGTTCATATTTTTCATGTTTAAG